>VXAX01001527.1:430205-454130 GCA_013399835.1 Leptocoma aspasia | reverse complement strand
TGGTTTTTTTTTTTTTTTTAGCATCTTCACCCACCCTCAATTTGAAAAGTACCCTCATCCTCCTGTTTTAAAGAAACCGTGCTCTTCATGTCAAGAATGTAATTTTCCTCTTCCCACAAATAAAATTCCCAAATTTCACCTCATTGTAACCCATTGCAAGAGAAGAAGACAATCTCTCAGTTCATATGTGCAGGGAAAATTTAAGTAAATGCCAAATACCTGACCTGCTGGACATGAGCCAGACCAGGACTAAAGTGTGATTCTTGCAGTTAAGTTTCTGAAAAAGTACTGTAGTTCAAAAGAACACAGTAAAATCTTAAATGAGTTGTTGTTTTTTGGAAAAAACATGCGCGTGAAATAGAGTGGTGATGAAATTGCAGGGTAATTCTGTGGGAAACACACTAGGAATTTCCTTGGTCCAGACTCTTGCTGAAAGCAGGGTCAGTCAAGAAGTCAGATCAAGCTTATCAGGGCTGTATCCATTTAACCTCCTTCAAAACTTCCAAGGATGTAGCCTGCTCAGCCTCTCTAAGCAACCAGCTCCACAGCCTGACTGTTCTCACCGGGGAACATTTTCTCTTCTATCCAGGCTGATGTCTGTCTCCTTTCACTAAATCACCTCCCCCATTCAGCAATGGGTTCACGTTTTTCTTGTTCATCCTTTTACTGCTAAGTAGCACAGAAGCTTCTATTGTTTTCCTTGATATCCCTCACAAGTATCAACACCAGCTGAGCACTGCTTTTCTGAAACCATGCGTACCCGCCCAGACAAAGTCTCTAAATCACTCCTTCAAACCCCTTCTTGCTGCCCACCTTGTGAGTTCTGCCTTTTGCATTGCCTGCTCACCTCATGGCCATGCCTGACCCTGGTTCCCCTCACTCTGCCTGAGAGGAGATGGGCAGCAGTCAGGGATAGGGAAAGGGGTCAGGGAGAAGGAATGGATTGGACAAGAAATCAGGAACAGCAAAAAGGAAAGTTCCTCTAAGCAGAAAGAAATTCTCTGTGTTTTATATTCTGGGTATCTGACTTCATACTCTGGAGCCTGATTTCCTGAAATGCTGAGTATTCCAGCTGCAACTGAGCTCAATAGGACCTGAACTCTGCTTTAAACAGATAAATCTGAGCACACTGGAAAAATCTGGCCATAGGTGCCTCAGACTGAAAAAAGATAATTTAGTCTGTGAATCTGTAAAATAGGGCTAATAATATCTCTCATTCTCACAAGTGTCTTGTATAAATAAATGCATTCATTGCAAAGTGCTCAGATACCACATGAGGGATGAGCTCAATAGAAAAGCCCAGGAGGCAACTGAAAATTCTGTCTTTAGAGAAGGGTTTGAATAGTGAGCAGCAAATAAGGCTTGAGTCCTCTCATCTGTGTAATATGGAGTAAACAAGAGACTGAATAACTGCTGATTAAGAGAGCAGCATCCATCCTGCATGATGAATGAGGTATGATCCTTTGGAAAAAATCTATATGCAACTGTGTCATTAAAAACTATGCCATGATACATAGACGCAGTGGAGTGGACATTTATCTCCTGATAATCATTGTAATTCTGACACTTCCTGATTTTTTTTGTAAAGTGGCTCTGCAATCTTAAACTGTTATTTTAACATAATTTCTGCACACATTTGTATTTATATTTATTTAAAATATTGTGGTTTAATAGAGCTTCGAACTGGTCTATTTTTGGCATACAGACTTATTCCAATAATTTTGATAAATCAAGTAATACTGTCACAGTTTACATTTTCTATTTGTTGCACTAGTTCCTCCTAGTGTACACGAATCCTTCTAGCTTATCAGTGATTGAAAATTAGTTTCTTCTGGGGTTTAGTAGTTTCCATATTTAATCCATTGCATCAATAATTGCATTACATATGTATGTGTTAAGTGTGTATCTGGCATAAAACAGGCAATCCCATTACTTAGGGAAGTTGTATTCATGGCTCCATTCACAGAAAAATCCTGGGTGATGTATTTGTCATAAACATTTGTAAAGAGAAAGGAAAATTGGGTTGTGGGTTGCAAGAAGGATTTTAAGTAAATTGCTTTATTGCTATAGAAAATTTCAAAAATAAGATGCTTTCTAAAGCAAGGTGCAGTACTGATCTCAGAAAGGAATTTTGCTTCCTTTAAGCCAAAAAGATTTTTTTTTTTTAACTTCCATTCCAGTTTGGTCAGCCAGCTGCATTCAAAATATGTCTTACTATAGAAATAGAGTAATTTTTGGGTTACTTGCAGTCTGGCTAAGTTTAATATTAGCCTTTTTTTTAAATGGCACTGTACTATCCTTGTACAACTTTCTGTTAAAAGATAATCCACTGCAGGGGATTTACCCATCAGTTCTTGGGGTAGCTGCTCTAAGCACTTTAGCCAGTTTGCAGCAAGACTTTTTACCTATTGCTATTCATAGGTGCCAAAATTAAGAGTCTTTGTTCTGTCTACCACTTGGGAAGAAGGCAAACACGCTGCCAAACCAGCAGGACAGCACACTGCTGCACCTGAGAACTAGCATCAGCTCCACCAAAACCCTTCCAGAAAGAATTCAAAAACCAACCCCTAGTGTCTGCTGCTGCTGCTGGTAATTACCACATCATTAAAGCAAATGTGTTTCTACAAGCAAAAGGAAAAGCATATTTTCATGAAGGTAAAATGTCTGAAGACACAAGTAAGTGTCATCTACAAGAAGGGCTTTAAAGTTCGTACCCGGTCAGCTCTAGCATGAAGAAGAGCAGATGGCATGTCAGCACCAGAAACAGCAGCAATATTTTGGGATTAACCTGGCTTTTCTGTAACCAGCAAAGTGCAGGGATTATCAGCTTTCAAGATTTTGTTTTCGTTCCTGTGCTTTAGTATCACACAATTTCACAGCAGCTACATATGACAGACAATGCTGCTATTCTTCCTTTGGATTTTATAGTGGAATGTTGTTGGAAAATTCAAGAAAGAGCTGAAAATGGCTGTCACCCTAGAACAATGTCTTAAGCTTTCCACACCATCCTTGTCATCAGACCAAGAATTTATGCAGGCACATGGAGGAAAGAAGCATTACATTGATGGGGGAACAAGTATATAAATATTTTGCTGTCCTGTAACTTTTGTTCCTTGGGAGATTTTAAGGATCTTGCCACACATTTACTGTCAGATTGAAGTCCTGCTGCTGAAGTGATCTCTACTCTCTCATTGTCCACTCTGTCACCTCCTGAAAGCTGCTGTCGCTGTAGCTGAGGTGACTGGGTGGTTTTTGAGCCACCTCTTGATAATCACATTGTGCAGGGCTGTATGTTGCCATGAATCAAAGCAGATTAAAATCTTTAATACACCAGGCAGTTGACTGCATGGATTTAGGAGAAGCCCCACAGTCCATATTGTGGGGGCAGACGTTTCCCAGAAAAGGGCAAGGCAGAAGCTAGAGAGGGAAATGTACATCAAAGTCTTCAGTGGTATATGATGGAAACATTAAAAAAAGATGAGGAACCTACACAGAATAATAAGATTCATGTGATAACCCAAGACTAATACAACCTAACCTACAAGATCCCATCCCTCCCAAGAATTATGTCACTTTTCCCAGTGACACGAATCACATAAGAAATCATTGCTTTTGTGAACAAGGAAATGTCATTTAAATCTAAGCGTTTAGCCTGTTGAGGGGAGCTGCCTAGGGACTCACAGAAATTAAAAGGAGAATAAAAGCATTGAAGGATTTTGTTTCATTAAAACTACAATTGATACTGGATAGTATAAATATTCATTTCCAATTTAAAAAATAGGAATGTAAACAACAAACAAGATGCAAAACAAGGAAGTGGACCAACCCCAGATAACATCTTTACTCAGTCCCTTGTCTTTAGTCTGGATCAAGGTGCAGAAAAGGAGGAGAAATGTTTAAGCTAATAGCAGAAAATTATAGCAGTCAAGCTTTTTCACACCCACCTTTCATTCCCTTCCTGAAGTGTATTTGCCACCCAGACAATAGCAGGCAAGATATGGCATCCATTGTTTCATTAATGAGAAAGGTGGGTGGAACAGGGGCTGCTCGCCTGATCCCATGACAGAGAAAAATTCCCTGTCACTACAGTGTGCTGGAAACCTTATGTCTGACAACCTGTCTTGTGCCATCCCTTCCTGCAGCCTCTCCCAGATGGGGAGAAGTGGGCTCCCACTAGGGCAGCACTGCAATTTGGACAGAAAACAAGGCTCTCTCTGGGGTTTGTGGATATGTTTCTAAGGCCAAATCCCCTCCTGCTGCCAGGCCCAAACTGCTGTCCTCCATGCTGGTTTGAAGCTTTCAGCATGAGACCATTCTCTCCCAAACATAATCCAGTGATATGAAAATACTTTAAACTCTGCATTCCTTTGCATGGTCCAGGATCCCCTGGGCTCAGCTGAACAAAAGGGATGAGAATCTCGCAACAGGGGTTTGCACACGCTCCAAATACCACAAGCTTTGCTGTAATTTGTAATAATCACTAGCACACCAGTGCAATACCTGAGCCCTGTCAGCCCTTTAGCCCCATCCCACTGCCTGGGCTGCAGCAAGAAGCACCTGTTTGCGCTGCAAGGACAGCTTTGGAGGTCTGAGGAGCACCGATAGACAGCCACATCCTCTGGTGCTGGGGCACCCAGCCTTTTGGGGAAGATGTATGCTGACCAGGCTGCACTATTGCTGAGAGCAGCCCACCTGCCAGGAACAGTCCTGCATGGCTGAGCAGAGATCATTGAGATATATGCCATGGGAAACCTCTTGGTATTGTAAGGAAAGGCAGCAAAAATCTGTAGAATAATGAATAGATGGTTTCAGCTTTGTTTTCTCAAGCTGTATATTCTCCTACCCTATGAACTACAGGCAATGGAAAGTAATTGGTGACTGCTAGATAGAAGTTTTTTAAAAATGCATATAGCTTAGAAAAGCCTAAGTACTCCAATCGACATCTTACTCTCAAAACCTGCACCCTTTCTCCCCTTGCACTGTAGAGGATTCTGACAAGCAATCCTCTTATCAGATATATTAATTCTAAAATAAGGAACACATATAGCTATAGAATTTAATAGGGTTATTGGGATGGAAAATGGCACTTATAGAAAATATGTATCTTTGTTGTTGCCAGTCTGTAATACAAAACTGCATCTGGAACCCCTGTTCTTGTGGCAATGTCTGAAAGGAAGTTTTATTTCTGCAATAATGAGAGACAAAGCCATGTAGTTTGCAAGCTGCTTCATATTTTGCATGACCTGTGCAGAGGTTGCTTTTAGAGGGCGCTTCACCTATACCAAATGCTGCCACAGAGCAACAGCATAATGGAAATTTTATGTCCTCTGCCCCTTGCTGGACCTTTCTGGCTTCTCAGCACACAGTTCAGTAAGCAAAGATACAAACTAATAACAAAAGAGAAAATGCTTTTATTTATTTTCCCCTGATCCCTAAGGTGTCGGTGACACTCAGAACATACTTCCCAAATGAATAATTTCAGTCTTTATGGCTCATTCAATTTCAGTTTGCACACTGCATTTTATCCAGCTCGGGCTCTGTCAGTATAATGCAAAAGATAGCCATTCAAGATACTGGGTTTCTATTCTCCATATATGTAACTTTGGCCAGAATTCAAGCCCGGAGACATAACAGAGGCTTTTGTGCAGATATCCTTGGCTGATATTAGGAACTGCTACAATAAAGATGGATGGAAGCCATCTGCAGAAAACACACACACACAGATAAAAGCAGTTTTACTGGTCAAGGAATCCAGGATCAATGCTTTGCTTCAGCTCTGGATATTATCAGAGCTATGCAGGAGACAGAATTTCTGTCTCAGAAACACTCCAGGATTTTGAATCTTTCCATATTAGATCAGAACAGAATGTTTATTTTCAGAATCTTCCTTACAAATGTTTTTAATTAAAATGTTACTTTCTATTTTGACATTTGTCAGTTATAATTTTTCATTTAAAAGGAAAATTTGCAGTGAAAACCACTCCAAAATGGAGCCAAAGAGTTCCAGTCTGATCAGCTTGTCATTTCAAAACATTAGAGAAATGATGCCTTACAGAAAGTGAGAGGGTGGCTTCATTACTTTCCATTTTGTTCAAAGTGAAATATCATTATAATCAATATTTTCTGCAAAATGTCCCAGTTATAAGAAGCTGATACTATCAAACAAAAAGCTGCTTCCACCAAACGTTTTTGACCATATTTGCTAAGAAGTACTTATCTACACAGGAGGAATTCAGATACCTGATATCCTTTCTGTGCAATTGTTCTTGCTTCTGCCTCCCTCAACCTCATTTCTAATTAAAGCCTCAGGAGGAAGCAAACTAGAAAACTGTAGGGGAGGGGAAAAAGACCTAGCAGGAGAAGCAACAGCTGACACAAAAGCAGGAAATGCCTTATTAAGGACACCACTAAGGCTAGCAAGCTGTCCCTTGCATATTCCTCACTCCCAATGAGCTGGGGTGGCAAGTACTGTCTTGGAGGCATGAGCTGAGCTGATCTGGAAAGCATGAGCTGAGCCAATCTAAGCTGAGTTGTCATCTCATTCATGTAGGCTACGTTCATGGGCTCTGGAGCCAGTCTGGCTGAGCCCTGAACTTGGTTCAAATGAAATATTTAGTAGGAGAGCCAAGAGGATCATCTGCAGCAGGCACAGACTCTGGCATTTTGCTCATCCCTGTGCTCGCTGTGCTCTGCCAGCGGTGGAAGCGGAGGCACTGTGCTGATAACACATCCTGCAGGACACGTCCAGCCGGGCTCCCTGAGATATGGCAGGGAGGCCCTTCCCTGGCAAGAGGCATCAGCATAGCTTTGAGCTCAACAAGGGCTCTCAGCTGCCCCACAGTAATTCTGTATGGAATCAGTCCCTGCTTCTCTCTGCCCAGCATCACCAGCAGCAATGCTGAAAGGGTCAGATGTTGAGAAAATGCTGCTTAAAATTGAAATGCAGGCTCAAGTCCTCACAAGAAGCATGGGAAAAATTGGCACTATGAAATGCCCTACAAAAAAGACAACATGCTGAAATGGTCTACCTATGTATTTAGAACTGAAAACTAATATAGGAAAAAACCCCAAAACATTAATTTTAGAAACAATTATCTACAGAATTATTTATGTGCTAGTGAAGAAAAAGATTTTGTTCACACTTCATGAAGATTTATGCACAGCTTCCTTTCTGTCACTTTGCCACCTGGACACTTCAATGCCTCTTTCCTGCCCCAGTCTGGGCAGGACAAAGTCCTGCACTTCTTTCCTTGCCCATGGTGCAAGCTCTGCCTGCTCTGTGCCCAGTCATGTACATCTGGATGGAGGCTTAAGTCATGGCTGGATGGCAATGAGTTTGTAGCTGCTTCCAGGCTTCTTTCCCCTTCCCTCTTGTCCTCCCACTGCATGAGGACTCCATTGTGTGGTTCCTATATGCAGTAGCATTTTTACATCAGCTGCAGTGAGGTGATGCCAGCTCGGTGGTGCCTCTTGCTGCAGCAGTGCTTGTCTACAGCAGCACAGCAGTGACACTTTGATTCAGACCCATATGATGTAATTGCTGTTTTTGTTTTGCAACTCTGTGAGTTGGTGCTGCTCTATAGTGAACTTTAGAAAATAGAGAAATTCAGGGCAGACTTACAATTTTTTTCAACTGAAGATCCCATGGTCGGGATTCCAGGTTTGGCATTGCACTGCACAAGGGCGGTCTGACCTTAACTCTCAATTCATGCCACAAGTGTGTCAGCCTTTCAAAACAGGGTCTCTCTGGTGTTTATTCAGAGCATGCTTAGTGCTTCTTGGTAGGACAAGAAGAGTAAGGTGTCAGCAAAATGGAGAATCCAGTGCAATATTGTCTTTGGCTTTCTTTACTTTTAAATTAAATACTTCTGGTTCCTTTTAAAACAAAGCATGGGACTGTTTCCTCCCTGTCTTGGTTTGTTTTGGAGTGTTTCAGCTCAGACTGGGACTTGTACAGTATATTGTTAATACAATTTATTAATGGGAGTTAATAATGGAAGCACAGATACTTTAGGGAATAAGATCACTACAAATAAGAGGAGCCTACACAAGAAAATGAAACCTTACATTACTTAAACAGTTTTAACAATAACTAGTGAGTTTCCACTCATTATGATTAAGTAATCTGCATCAGAGAGATGGTCAAACAAAATATATTCAGAGATAAACTGAAGCATAAAATAGGGCAATAAATGGAGAATGAGGTCACACTTCTTTCCAAATATGCAAATAGATAAATATCGGAACAATAGATTTTCTTCTGTTCTATTCACAAAGGTGCAATTTCCTTATCTAAGATCATTGTGAGGCTAGTAAGAACACAAGACTTAATACAAAATCTCCCAGAGAAGACAAACCATTCAGCCAGGCTGGCTTTATTGTAGTAGAACCCTTTGTACACATACACATACACATACACATAATATATGTGTGTGTGCACATGCAAAACCAACTACACTTATTTTCAACTCTGCTTGCTGTTCCCTTTATCCAGTTAGAAGAGTGGAAATGGGAAAAATAATTTTTTTCCTTTAGCCTAATGGGAGGTATTATGTGTGTATGTATATGTATAAGGATGTTGTCTGTGTGACATGCAGAATTACTTCTAGAGACCTACTTCAGCCTTCAAGCAGCTTTCATGTGTCATCTTACCTGTGGTGATGATAAGCAAGTCCATATTCCTTTGCAAATCTGACAGTACTTACTGCTGTCAGTAATTAAACCCTAGACAGAAAAAATATCCATCTCCTGCAGGACTGAACACTCATTGTGCCCCTCTAACAGAGTTGCCTGTCTCACCAGTCACACACAGAACAAGCCTACAAGTAGGAAAAGAAATTATCCCCTTCCAAACATGCCAGTCATCTACTGTGGTTTGGCAAGGAGGCCTGAAACCATGTTGTTGTGGGAGATCTTTGATAGAAGATTTATTCCCAGGCTTTTCTTTTGGCTGATAATGCTTCAAAACCTGAACCATGAGCTGGCTGGTTGGAGCTTTCGCTTTTATTCCCATCTACTCTCCACTCCATGGTCCTCCTATTCAGAATAGAAAACTCCTTGCAAGCTTTGTCCAAGTTCACTGCAGTCCTGGGTCTCCTTCCTCTTGGTTTGGAGGGTATGGTTTAGATATTGAACCTGTATGGAAAAAAACTCCAGCAACATCACATAAGAAGGTTGCTGGTGGTGGCAGGAGGTTTTACAGCCAAGGTATTTCCATGATCTTGGGTGACTCTGCCAAGGGGGCAGAACCTTCTGTTCCAAGTAAAGAGCATGGAATTGCATGGGCATGCATGCTCAGCACTTCTCACAAGTCTAAAGTGAACCTTGTTTTCTCAGCTGAAGTCTAAGGTGCTTTGTTTTTGTTAGGACATGCCCAGGCTGTGGTGTTCTTTTCTTTCTGGTGGTTGAACCCCATACATAGCTGGGAACCTACCCCCTGGGCCCTTTAGAGGAGGTTCCCTCTCATGAGTTCTTTGCCCAGGAGTGAAAAACGAGCAGGACTCAGTGTCTCTTGGTCTTCAGGTTGTTGTTTATTTTTCTCTTAAGTTCAGTACGCCATCTGCATGCCAGACTGAGCGTGTGAGAAACAAGGCATAAAATGGACAAAATGGCCTCGATACCCAAAACCAAGGTCTTTTTAAAGCTAATCAGCCCAATTACTTTCTAACGCGTACATTGTTTTTACTTTACTACCAATAACTTCTACTAATCTACTCACGTAACACCTATGTTACTACTTTCTCTAACCAATGACTTCTTGCCACCAGTACTACAGAAAATGGAGTGGAAGAAGAACAAAAGGAGATGAGACAATGCCCAAAATCCTCCATTTTGTCCCTATTCACTCTCCTACTAAAATCCTAAAACCCTAATTTTTTCACCCTGTGAAAGACTATCTCTACTACTACATACCACTACCTAGTTCACACCTGTGTTCTCCAACTCATCCCAAAGCCTTGGCAATTTTTTCCCTGGGACAGAGGTTAAAAGCAGTGTTCTGCTGAGAATCAGGGCTTCCTAAAACACATAGAAAACACTCCCTGTGCCCTGGATTCCGATGGCGGCAGAAGCAGAGCCTGCTCTGAATGACATGCACTTCAGGATAGCATCGTTCACTGTCTCTGAGCATGGGGCGAAAAGAGCACTGGGAATGGCCTGGCCATTCGGAAATCCTGTCTTGTATTCATGGCTGGTTACAGCTTCTCCTCCATGTGTAATTACGTGCAGGACCCAAGCAGTGAAGACAAGGTGACACGAGCTTTGCTATGAACTGGACAAAGTTTCCAGGACCCATTTAGTGCTGAGGTCTGGACTATGACATCTCCACTGTATTTTCTCCTGTGCCAGCTAGACCAAAGTCTGTGCAAGTGCACCTCCCCTTTCTGGGGTAATTCGTTAAGTTACAACATATAAAATTCACAGAATTATGATCCCAAGTTTCCCATTTGGTTTAATGAGATGGGACAAATGGTCCCTTCATTATACTCCTTCCATGCAAAGTTTACTTTAGAAATTTTTCATGGTGCATACCAAATTCATTGAGAGCCTGAAAAAGCATAACAACCGCACAGCAAACCTGTGGTACTTCTTAAAACTATGTTTAAATATACGCTGCCATCCAGACACGAAAGGCAGGATTATTATCCACCCTTCTGCCTCCCTCATTACACTAGCCTTCCTAACAAGAGCAGGGAATCAAAGGAAGCTACAATACAAAACAGCATGTCAAGCTTTTCAAAACAGAAAAAAAAAAGTTATCAGGCCCTTCAGATTTTCATTGTATTTTACCACCATTAACTAAACCTCTTTCTGAGGCAGATGCATTTTATCATCCAATTTCTTTAATGAAGAGTTCAAATTCACAGATTGTGCTAGTGTCAGGGACTGAAATGGGAACTTATGACTCTGTGTCTGTTTGACAAAAGCTAATTCATCGGAGTCATCTGCGTGGAAAAATAACTGCAAAAATATTCATAAAACATATTGTCCATGAAGAAACTCATGGCAAATGTAGCCTGAATAAGTTTTCACCACTGCTGTTTCCTTAGAAAGATACGTCATTCCTTGAGAGGTACACTTGGTAAGTGATGCTGAGAGTTGCAGTGCAAATGCACAGTGACTGGGTATCAACAGTTCTACCAAAATACATTCCCCAGATAAAAGAGAATTTGTCATCCAGAAACACACAGTCAGTATAGATACGAAAAATTGGTTTAATGAGGAAATCAGTGTCAGTAGAAAAAAGTGATAAAAAATGAGCAAAAACATAAATACAAATATGGAAAATGTGTATTACATCATTCTGTGTTACTGAAGTAATGATATAGTCACATGGGGAATAAAATGATCAGAAGAACCAAGAGAGGAGAATTGTGTTCAACTTTAAAATGTCAGTAGTGAAAAAGGCATAAAAATCTGAGCCTGAAGGGACCTACATAAATGAGTGTCTGAAATTTCATCCATATACTTTTTTTCTGTAGACATCTTTATCCTTTGTGCTAATTAAAATCTTCGTTTACGTGTACTTTGTCTCCCTCTTTCTCTTTGCTACTTCATTCTGTTCTGTTCTTTCTTTTCTCATCATCTTTTATCTTTGCAGATACCTTCTAATTAATTTTTTCCTTAAGGCCATTTTTTTTCTATCCAATGCAGAATGAATTTATGTTTGTTCTTTTTTTTCTTTTCCTATCTTACCTTTTTTCTTTCTCTTTTTTTCCCCCAGTGTTTTTCAACACTTCTCTCTCCTTTTAGAGAACTTTTTTTCTGCTCTCATGTTCCCATTTTGTGGCTCCCTGTGCTTACTCCCTCTCTAACACACTTCACTCTCTTTCTCACCCTATCTCCTTTATTACCAAAATTCTCACATAATCCCTTTCCATAGCCTCAGAAATACTGATCCCTTCCTCCTCACAGACACACTCTCCTTTCTTGGCAGCCTTTTCTTCACTAAACTTGTAAAACTCTCTCCAAGGCATTACTTCTTTGTCCCAGAACCTACTCACAACTGTGAACTCCCTTTCCACCAAATTTACTCATGCTCAGATTCATGTACTTTTCTCTACTGTCTAGAGATAGAAAAAGGTATTAAACACCCTATCTTCTGCTATTTTAATTCCAGAATTCCAGAGCCAGGTGAGGTCCTCAGAACCGAAGATTTCCATTCTGATCGTCTTAGCATCTACTGCCTGGGCGACAAGCTCCAGATCTGTTAGCCAGGACACGAGGGCCACGGGCCTCTGTCTCCTCCTCAGAGACAGGTACTGACACAGGAGCTGTGCATAGGCAGGTCTTGCCTATGTTGCTGTTGCATCCAAGCCCTTTAAAGCCTCATTATCTTTGATGCATATTTCTTGGCCCAACAACATCACAAAATCAGGACATCAGAAGTGGCAAAGTAATGAGAAGACTAAACAATGTGTCTTGGTCCATGCCAAGAGCCTAAAAAAGAGCCAGGAACTGAGTTTACCTCTGCTGCTTTGCCCTGCTGTCTTTTTTCAGCCTCCCATCCTAGGCCATTCAAACCTTCCCCAGCTCTCACCATGCACTCCTGACCTTTGAACACATATAATGTTTCCTGTTTTTCTCAGAGACATGTAGCTCTATATTCCTCAAACACACACAATTCTCTGCTTGTTCCTATACACCCCTCTCTTACAATAACTCTTACCTACCTCTTATCCTTTTATTTTTTCATATTCCTCCACATTCTTCAGTGCCACCCCAAAATCACTCACCATTTCTAGACTCCTTTTCTCACCTCCAGGTTTCTTGTACTAACTCTAGAATCTAGAAACATCTCTGCCCAGTGAAGGGAGCTCAATGTCAGGCCAAAAAGAAAAGCATAGCTAGTCCTAATTCTGTAAAGACCTCAGTGAAACTGGGCAGCTTGCTGGTAATTGCCACTAACAAGGAGAAGTGGCCAGACTAGATTCAGAGGAAGAGGTGGAAAAAACTCACAAAAGTGGAGCCGATTTGGGTTTAAGTTTTTTTCTACTGACTTGGGTAGGGCTGAAAGAAGCAATATCACCAGGTGCAGGAAAAATGCAAGGAAATGCATCCCTGTGTCAATATCAGTAAATGCTACATGTGCAGGCACCATGTGCTGAGGTCAGATCAGCACTCCCTGGCACCAGCATGCTCTCAGAGGGACCCGTTCTTTCCAGCATGGCTTTCTACACCATTTAAATATTCATTCTTATGTAGCACAGCACCACCGAGTCTGTTTTCAACCAGCTGTTTTGGAATATAGGCACAGCCTCTTGAATAGTCAGTGTGCGATATTTTTGTGTTTTTTCTTGACCCACCTCCACTCGCTTACTTTACGCCGATATTAGGAAGTGCTCAGCTGCTGAAAATGTGTCTGAATACCAAAGACCTGGAAATCCAAGGGAGTGATTAAGAAAATCCATCACAGTTTCTAACACACCTTTATTACCTCAGTAATGAATTTTGATTGATTTGATGTAAGCAGGTCATTATGAGTGTTTTTAAATCAATTTACAGCTCAGAAATATTCGTGGAGTTGGCACGATGACAGAGCATAGTGGAACCACATGAGGCAGCTGTGCCTGATGCACCACATGGTCATGCTGATGTCTCACACTGCATTTCTGGGTGGTGGTTGCTCCCTGCCAGCTGGCTGCAGGAACAGTCGCATGCAATCAGAAAGACCTATGTCTATTTTAAATGTGAAAATAATCCTATTCCCACTTTTGTAATGCTGCTAGTTTCAAGCTTTGGGTAGATGTTCTGATAAGGCAGACATTTTAACTTGCTTTTCTTTGCTGCTTTTCTCCCCTTGGTGCTTTGATCTGTAGAGGACTAGTTTGTTTAATTTCAAATACCAACAGCTAAATTATCACCATGGTTTCTGGCTAATAAAGACCTGAATCAACCAATTGACTTAGTATGTTGTTTCACTTGTCTTTTTTGCATTGTCTCTCTCTTTTATCTTTTTCCTTTTTATATTTTTTTTTCTTATTTCATAGGCACAAGGTTAATTCCAGCTGCTCACTTCCTCTGTATCTTCTTCATCTATAGCCATAGATCTGGGAAGATGAGGGGAAACAGAAAGAGAGTCCTAATGCAGTACATAAATCAGGACATTGGCAAACCAGGCAGGATTTGTTTGTTCTTTCTCGTTAGCATTCTTTCCCCACTAGTTCAATAGGGATTTCTAGCTGACTCTTCCTTTTGAGAGGAGGCCCTCAAAGCCTTCTTTGCTGCCCAGTGTCACATTACTGTTCTAGCTTTTTCACCTCTACTTATCTAAGCTACTTTTTAAAATGTTTCAAAGGGGTCAGCAACCCTCAAAGTCACACCTTTCACATGCGGTATCTTCATGTTCATTTACACCTAAAAGTCATCCTTAAGGAGAAGAGAAAATATTTGTTAGCTCAGGAAAAACATATATATGTATGAAAGCAGTCTAAGTGCTAAATGGAACCTAGGCACAGGGGAATTTGAAGTGTGGAGGCATGCTGCTGCCTACACTAAAGCAAAGGCATACTTTCCTTGTTTCTTTCTTACTTTTTCTGCTTATGGTTATTTTACTTTGTTACTATTCCTTACTTACACTCTGGCAGCATCTAAAATCCAGATCAGGATGGAGGCAACTTCTGTGCAAGTCTTTTTCAGTCAAAATACTAGACTTACTAGAAAATAACCTGAGGGAACACATGATGGTCCCTTAAACTTGTTCTGTCTTTTTTAGACACAGTAAAATTAGAGGGTTTAATTTTTTTTTTCCAGAAATAAATGCTTTGAGGCTGGGTTTCCAAAAAGGTTCATATTTCAGAATATATTACATAACACCGTATGCTATAATAGTGTAACACAAATAAAATAAAAGGGCCCAAACTCCTGCACAGTGCTTCAGTTTTAGAAAAAAAGAATAGTGTCATGCCTAACTGAACAATAAAATTTGTGTAAGTGCCCCTTTTCACAGGGGATTTTGAATTTTCAGCTCTTTAGTGCAGCTTGTAATAGAATTATAAAAATTAATGCTTTCAGATATAGGGATGTAAAGTTTCTATGCTTTAGGAAGTGGAAAATATTTTGTGTTCTTGAGTGACATTTATGGGTCAGGAAAAGACAATTGCAGAGTTATAAAGGAGCCAGTTACAAACAGACTGATGTGCTATCTCATGTCTTGTTTGTGGGATTAATATTTTTCTCTAATGCATATATTTGATTGGAAGAATTCTCTACTCTGGAGATTTTATAATTACTCAGATATAAAGATTCAACTTAAAAAAAAAAAGACATTTCTAATGTTCATTCACATCCAGCCGGAGCTTCTCACCAGCCACAGGGAGCACAGCCTCTAGAAATATTTCACTATTCAGTAGATAAGAGCAGAAACTCACAGTTACTGTATTTTCTTTCTGATATATTAATTTCCATGCTGTATTTCAGTGACTTTGAGACTAACAGTCAAGATAAAAAAAGCATAAGCCACATCTCCTTGCCACTGCTCCCTAATAAAAGGAAATGTATCTCTTGCTATTGCTTGGACCTTTTGCAATGAGATGTAATGAAATGACGTGAAGAGAAGGGGACATGCAGCTACTGAATTTACACTTGAAAGACTTTATCAAAATGCTCAATTGACATCTCTAACTTCTTTCTAAACAACATGTTTGCTGAGGTCAATGTAGGATGTTCTCTTGGCTTCAACAGGTTTTGGTGAGACTCTTCAAAATTATTGCACTGACTACCTGAGCACCCCCTGTATCTAATGCTGAATAAATACAGAAAATGGATGATTGCAGTGACTATGTGAAAACAGAGTGTGACACTTGCAAAGATATGAAATTAAAAAGACAGAAGCCAAATAACAAAAGCTAGATCTTTGATGTATATTTTTCTTTTTAAAAAAGTCCTGTTTAAGTCTACAAAATGCTATTGAATTTTAGCTGAATTTAACAAGCAATGCGACCAAAATACTGGTTAATCTGTATTGCTCATTTTGCCTACTGTTAACAGCACCCAGAGTCTAGATCTATCTAACAGCAGACAGAATTATTAATTGGTTTTGTTCTGCATTTAACACTAATAAAAAGAAAAACCAGCATTTAGAGTTCTTTAGCAAAATATGCAACTATTAATGACTGCATAAAAGGTAAGAAAAAGGAGAGTGAAAACCTAGCCTAGACACATTAGAAATAGAGACTTTCCTGTCTAAACAGCTTTTGGCAGATAACTCTTCTGCTGCTTCTTGTCTTCGATGTTCTTGCTGCTGCTTTTCTTGGCAGTTTGATGACAATTTGTAGTGAATCAAACAGTTCAAAAATAAAAAAATCACTTAATATAATATTTCATTTTACCTAAACTAGGATTTTTAAATTCCAATTTAAGAACTTTATAAAAGACTGGTATTCCTTTTACATAAATCAGAAAAATATTTCCAAATGAATATTTAATGGAAATTAACATTTTAAAAGATTTTTTAAAGGAAAAGGTTTATTTAAAACGTCACAAATAAATGTCTAGTTTTTTTCAGTATGGTTGGTTTTTGTTACTGAAATGAAAAAATATTTTCACGTATTTTTGATGTCATAAAATGAGCCTCCCCTGTTACAAAGAAAAAAAAGAAAAATATTATGTACCTCAGCAAAGTAGACAAGTCAGCTATGAACTGAGAAAAGTCACGGTACTGATGGGTGTCTTCATACTCTCACATGTAGCATGCATGCAGAGGTCATCCTTAATTACCTTCATATTCATGGCCCTGTTATCTGCAAGTTTCCTGAAGAAATTTTCAGCTGCCATTCGTAGGGATTGCTGCTTCTCTTCTATCTTTACAGCTGGGGTCCCTGTAGTGGCCAGATAACTGGGGGTGTGTTGGGCAAGGAAGTGGAAATATGGTCAAGTATGAAAGTGTATCACCATTACTGAGTCCTTACAGAAAAGCCTTTAAAATTACACAGAAATCCTACAGGATCAGAGGACATCTACTCTAAATGAGGATTCATACAGAGAAACCTAAGCCTTTTTTTAAAGGGCACAGCTCTGTGACTTTCAGATTCTAAATGAGACTCTTTGACATTAGGGTTCTTCATGTTCCAAATGACCAGAAGTAACTGGGATGACCCTGGATGTCAAGGCCATTACTGCCATGCACTACTGCAAACAAACCAAGCTCATGGCTGAACTTAAGACAAGGCAGGAAAACAGAACAATGGTACAAAGGTGCTCATTTCTATAAGCTTCCCTATTTCCTTCCTTTGGGATGGATGTGCAATGAATACCTGTACTGATATCTCTACTGTGCACTGAATATTCAAATATGAGATTACCTATAGTAGCTGAAAATATCTGTAAGAAATACACAGCTTGGTACCATATAAAAGCAGTTCTCCCTTGGATTGTTTCTGAGCTTCAGCAATTGCAAATAGGTTCCAGAAAGAATTTTAAATTATCTCCAAATTTTATATGTAGTGTTTTAATAGGTTTTCAAACAGTTTAAATAGACAATAATTTAAAAATAGTTCCTCTATTCTGCTGTGGCTTGGCAAGACTGGAGAGAACTAGCTGCTAAAAATGGACTTCCACTCTGGAAAAATTTGAAATAAAATGCCAGAAAACAATATGTGTACAAACAGCAGAATATTTGCCAGAATTTTGGTGTTCTCTCCCTACTTAGCTTGCATTTTTTTGAAAGGAAGAAGACTATTTTCCTGGCTTATGCTTGGAGTGGATTTCTCATTGAAGTCACACTCCAGGGTCTACAACCACAGAGATCAATTACACATGATGGACACCATAAGTCAAATCTCTCCTCCTGCAGAAAAAAACCTTGGGAGATAACGAAGGTGTAAAATAATAGTTGGAAAGTGAGAAAAATAAATGGTCAAGGAATAATTTCTTTTAACAATGCAGAAGCTGCCTTCACAATTCCATATAAAGGCAAATAAGGCTTCTAGGGTAAAAAAAAAAAAAGCCTGTTTTCTTCTGAAATCTTTAGTGGAAGGCATTGTGTATTTGTTTAGACCAGAAGATGTGCCATAGGCTCTTACTAGCAACCAGCAACACTAGAACAAGAACTAGAAGAAGATTGAGAATTTCTCTTTGAGGAAGAGTTTTATCTAAAGCATTTTATGTCTATCTCATAAAAAATTCTATCATGGATCCTTTCATGTGCACCATGCATAAAATGATAATCCCCGTTCCTCTATTGTGTCCTTGGGAAAAGCAGCCCTGACCTCTCCCATTTTTCCCAACATGCCAGATCAAAACTTCAGAAAATTCAGATCTCTAGTGTCCACTTTTCCCAGCTTAGCAAACTCCTCTCCCTCACAGCTATCCTGCCCACCATTCCCGTCTAGGTAAGTAAAAGTTACAAAAGTTACAATACTTTACTGTATCCTTTACTGAGGATCTGCAATGAGTGGAGAACTGAACTGAGGCTTTCTGGTGGCTATGGCACACATTTCAAATCAGTGGAGGGTGCTTAGGAAAGGAATGTCTTTCAGCCTGGGAAAAGAAGATGTGGTGAAAGCTGGGGTGTCTGGCCTGGCCCAGGAATTTATGGAGAAGCCATGGATCAAACCAGCCATGTGATGGTAGGGAAGGTATTTAAACAAACACAAGATGGCTCCTTCTGGAAAAAATAGCATGTTACGATTTTATGGAGATCACTTTCTCTTTCCTAGAATTCTCTTCCTTTTGTGGTTTTTTTTTTTTTTTCTCTTTTCATTTCCCATATGCTGCTGGCAGCTGAACTCCCCTAAGCCTTTGGAGATGGATAGCTTCTCACCTCAGCCACTCACTGCTTCAGGGAATTTGCCCAGGGAGGTACCTGAGCTCACCTCAGTGTAAACTGAATCAACATCAGATATAAATAAGTTTCGCTGCATCTTTCTTAGGGTTTGCCTTTGGAGGTTGGTATATTGGGAGGAATAAATTAAAATGAAACATTTAATATTCTCTAAAAAGTCACTAGATCACTGTTTCCACCTTAGTGACTTATTAAAGGAGGGTTGGTTCTGTTCATCAGCATCAAGAAGCAGTGCACACTTAGACAGTAACGCTCAGAAATCTCAGGGAAGTAGATAAATTTACAGGGAGAAAATGCCAAGGGAAAGCGGTCAATTCATACCACTGGCATTCAATGTGAGTTGGTTTAATTAACTGAATGTTCAATTACCAAAACACTTTGCCTTCTATGCTAATGCTGTTTCAAATAATAAGTAAGAAAACAACAACAAAAAAAAAATAGTCCATCTGAGGCTAGGAAGCAAACAGAGAAAAAATTTGGGATAGGAGATAAGAAAAAATCAGATGTTTGTTAAAGAAATACTTCACCAAATAACATTCAGTTTCCCATAAGATTATTCAAAGAAGGCATAGGGTGGCAGTTCAAGTGTACACATAATTTTTCATTGCTGGATTAGATAAATATTGTGCTGTCATTAAACCATAATGGACTTTATCTGAGGGCTGTCTCTATGTTAAACTCTAGCATATCTCTGTATTTGTCTGCCCGGTGTTAAAAGGAGATTCCTGACCTTCAACTTTAACATGAGGCAGTCCTTAACATTTTAAAATAATACCCACTTTTATTTTTCTTCATAATATTTAAGCAGGTTGAATAATTTAACAAAGAGCATAATCTTCTAAATTCACTGAAATGAGGGTTTTGCAAAGACAAACCCTGCAGAGGTTTCAAAACTGTGTCAGAAGCCCCATGGGCATTAAAACCAGGGTATGGGCATTGAGTACAGCAATGATGTGGCTGCCAAGGCACCTCATCTGTGATGAACTGAAACACAGACCAGCCGCAGCAGGAGCTTCAGGGAAACCCGAGCCCGGAGCCAGCGGGACCTGGGCAGGATTAGGCTCGAGGAGTGAAAGCGCAGGGACCCTGAAGCGCTCCTGGCAGACCCCAGAGGTCAGCACCCACTGCATGGCAGCTCCCGGGCAGGTCACCGAGGGCACTGTGCTGGGGTGTTTGGTGCTGGTACGAGCCGTGTTTAACCACAGACATCACCACCACCACCCGAACTGAGGCCAGAAGCTCCAACTTTAACATTAGGCGCACACCAAAATGCTGTACTGAATGAGTACCTCCGAGCTCATATTCTGCCAGCTAATAAAATAACTGAATGTGCTGCCTGGACATACGGAACTTTCCTAAGCATGATCCAAGCCAAAAAAAAAAAACTCCTCAAAGCCAACCCACCTCCCCCAGCCTACTTACCCAGACAGTATAATGACATGCATTCCAGCATAGTTCTGCAAATCTGTTACGCAAGAGCCATGTTCCCAAAAACAGCCTCTGGCTATAGCGGTGCTGAAAATATGTTGTTGACTTTTTTATCAAAAATACGAAAAAACAAAACAAAACAAAACAAAACAAAAAAACCACAGGGAAAAAAAATTATTTTTGTAAAAAAAAAAATGTCCAGGTTTTCATTTATAGCAGAATGACTTTGTTGTGTGGTATGCCCTTCAATAAAATTATAGTTTAGGTCCACAAGTGTGTGCATGTTTTGAGGTCTTATATTGAATCCTATCCTTTCTTCATTTTAAAGGTATTCAATATTGCTAACAACGAGGAATGTAAATTACAGACATACAAACACATGTACATAGCCTACCTAATTTTACAACTTCTGTTAAATGCTTTAATTACACACAAGGGGTTATAAATAATAAGAGAGAAAAACATCTAAATATTTTTGCAGCAACACCAGAAGCTATAAAACTCCTTAGAATGTGAAAGGTCCTCACTGAAAAATAGGTTTCAAAATTTACAAATGAAAAGTCTTTGAGAATTCTAACCCTTAGGTAGCATTTTATTTTTTTCCAACTTTTAATCCACTTCACACCACATTAACAGAATTTTAAAAGGTCTATGGTTTAAAGTCCTTGCTGTTATGCTAGTGTGCTCACATATTAAAAAATACAGTAGAAAGCTATTTCTTTTACCTAATTATGATGAGAATTAAATTATTGTACTTCCTTGTAATAACTCAGAACTTCCCCAAATGCACATATTTTCATTATTTGCTTGCATGTTATTTATTTCTATTGTTGTGACCTTATTTCTTTTTTATAAATACATTCTAAACTTCTTCAAGAGTATGGAAAGAATATTTAATACAAAGCAAAGTAATTATACTCTGAAGGTTCTGAAATATAACTGAAGTGTATCCCTGGGGCTATTTCCTGATAATTAGGTATGGCATAAATAATCATGATTAATTATGTTTCTGGGTAGTCATCTGCCTCCAATGAAATATTGTTATCCCTGATAATGCTCAATACAAAAAACCCTACAACCAAGTGTGTTTAAACAGAGTATTTTCCTAAAACTCATGTGCAACTCAGTCACATAAGCTATAAATGTCTTTGATGTTGCTCTGATACATTGTGCCACTGGAATACCAATTCTTCATTTCTGAGTGCATTAAATTATATAGTCTGGCAACAAATCAAAATCCAGGAGACCACAATTACACTAAATAATTTGATGAGTTTTTGTTAAATGAGTTTGGAACATGATCTTGATTTTTCTTTTGTTCAGTTTATTAAATATGTGACAAATTGTTTACCCATTTGTTACATCCCTCTGATTACAGATGTACAAAGAAACAGTACAGGAATATATATGGATCAACTTGGGCAACTTTTTCATGATGATTTTGTAAGTACCAGCTGTGGGTTTGGATCAAAACTGCATTTTTATTCTTTGAAAGAAAGCCAAGGCCTTTCCTGATTATGTCCAGCACCTTCATGTAGTATTATTAATACCTTCTTGAGGCTCATCTTAAAATGCACAAGGCAGTGCCCTGCCAACAGAGTTTGGAAGTAAAAATGAAACCTGAAGAGCATAATTAGCAGCACTTAGCACATGAAAAGCCAAGGGGTGGGGGTGGCTCAGAGTTTGACCTTAAGGACCAGACTTCCAGGTGAGCACTGACCCTACCCAGTGCAGCTTGGTCAGATTCCTCTCTGCCCCACACCACACCTGGGCTGACCCCTGGCAGAGCACCAGCAAAGCCAGCCCTCAGAAGCCATCAGGCATCCTTGTCTGTCCTTGGAAGGGCAGTGTGGGAATTAGACAGTGACATGCTGCTTGGAACATGTCCAGAGACCCCTCCTTTGGAGAAGAGAGTCTCCACCAGAAAGGTGATGAGTGTCTTTGCTGGGAAGAACTGGTCACTGCCTGAGCTGGGCTTCCTCTGGGTTATCCAGGTGGGTTGTGCTCACAAAAACACAGAAAGACCTTCAACAAGCCCAGAAACAGAAGCAAGGGTCAATTCCAGACACTGATGGCCAGTCCTTTCCTTCTTTGTGTTTGCTCTTTCAGCTGTGACTAAGTTGCCACCCTTTTTGGCAGGGAGACTGGGACAGAGCCACATTCCGGCTGAAACCAGCACAGTTGCCATGAGCAAACATGAAGATGACTGCTAATGCAGCAGGGTGATCCCTGGAGATCCACAGCTTCAGCAGGCTGGCTGCTGGATAAACAGATTCCCAAAGTTAATGCACAGGAGGTGGGGGAGGAATGAGGAGTGCTCACATTTAAAGCAGCAATCGTAACAAGCCACAAGGTGGAAGCAGAAAAGCCAGAGGGGACAGCATCTGTCATGATGAGAAACAAAATGAGTGAACAGAATGCTCTGTTGCAAGAAAGCAGCAGGAAATAGGGGAGCATATTCTTTAAATACTTCCAATCTAAGAGGGCCTAAAGAGGGAGACAAGGACTAAATGTAGGTAAAATAATAAAATGGTCATAAAAGCCGCACCTGCCAAGAGTGTCAATAAAATGATAGGAGCGAAGGCAAAGGACATTTTCTTGGCAGCAAGAAGCACAGATGGTCAAATATAAAAACCATAGCTCTATATGGGATTTTCATCTTTGTTACATTTTCCATGAATGAATGCACAGGAAAAATATGTACCTGGATTATGCTAGGTGTGAGTAAACTATAGATTTGTATTCATGAATATTCTTGCCATAAAGCCATGCTAAAGTTTTTTTTAAATCCTGTTCAGTTAGGTCTGAAAGAAGTATCATAGAGTAGCAATGCCTTTGGTGAGATGTCTTCATGCAAATGGAAGTGGAAGCATAAAGAATTCTGAAGGGATTTGTTTATTTTAAACGTATTTGCGCTTGCAAATCTTTATGTCAGGAGTTGGGCAAGATAATAACTAAGTTTGAAGCAAGTCACAGAGTTAGAAGGCATTACCAGTCACTCTGTGATTTGCTAGGAGGCAGTCCTGTATTTAACTTACAAGTTTGTGCCATTGTTACTGACATAATCCCAGCTTGTGCAAATATTTAATGAATATGGCACAAAGTTTCTGCCAGCATTCAGTTACCAAGCTTCAGCTGAACTCTGTCCACATTCTCAATGACTGAGAGAATGCTTTTTTTAAATCCTGCTTGAAAAATAATTTACATGGCAGACATAACCAAGACATATAACTGTACCTGACTTCTGCAACTCTGCTTCTTTTTTAGGGAGCAGCTTTCAAGGAAACAAGATTCTAAGGATAATAAAATACCAGCAGAATAAAGACTGGCAAAGGGACCACCTCTGCATCCTCTAAAAGTGAGGAAGAATTGGGAAATCTCTGCTGTCTTTGGGAAGCGCAGAAGGGAGGTGGGTCAGCCCCTGGGTCAGCTGGTGAGCCTAGACTTGCATCCTTACTGACTCTTTAAAAGCATCCTGGCCAAAAGCCCATTGCATATCATAATACTGATGCTGAATAAAACATCTGCTCAGTTTTCCTCAGATTCCTTCTCAGGAGGAAGGAGATGTTTTGAGGCTGCAAAGGCGACAATGTAAAGCACATTTCAGCACTGAGCATGGAGTGAATTAAAGTGACACTATAAATACAGGAATATGAACTCAAACAAAGCAAAAATGGAAGTATCAAAACTTATCTCCATTCCAACTATATATATAT
>VXAX01001527.1:356852-430130 GCA_013399835.1 Leptocoma aspasia | reverse complement strand
GTTTCCACCATGGGCTGAATATGTTTAAGCATTGTACATTAATTAAAAAGTTATGCACCTATGATCTGAAGCTGGCCCTTGAAGGCAGCTTGAGCTTTTTTTTCAGTGCAGAAGTTTCCTAGATACTTTATTCCTTTGTTGTAGCTGTACCCATTGGCTTGGTCAGCACATCCTTCCTTCCTTCTTTGTCATGTTGTTTTGCAACACACTCCTATTTCAGCATGGGGCTGTTTCTCATTCTGCCTTAGAACAGGCATGTGCTAATTGGCTCCAGGAAGAAGCCAAAACATATGTTTCCCCACAGCACTAATTAAGTAGTCATATGCACACTCAATACCTAATTGCTATTGTACACTCTCGCCTGTTTGACTTCTGGGAAAAAAAGGTGACTTTGCACCTATCTTAATTGGAAAAATGCAAAAGTGAAAAGTGGCTGTATTTTTGTACAAACGAAAGAAACAAAATTTCAGTAGTCATGCTATTCATTCCTAGCACACCTCTTACCTAAAAAAAGTCCTCTGCACTGTGCTCAGTACATCTTCCAGTGTAACCAAGCCTGAAAGCATAAAGTATCTGTGCTCTACTTAAAACTGCTGATACAACAAAGAAAAACCTCTTCCTCAGGACTACTACTCCTCTCCTGTAGCATAACAAGTGCTAGTCAACCACAAGTGCTCCTAAGAATGGCTACTTTTAGTGCTTCTTACCAATAACAGGCAGAGGTTTTGCCCATTAAGGGTTTTATTTTCCATCTTACAACACTGACAACCATTTGGAGCTTTGCCCATACTTGTCTGTGCTGATTTTTTAGGTATTTATAACATTTCTATTGTACTTACCGCCATATTACCAAAGTCCCTTACACTCATTAATCTCCCATATAAGTTGTTCCTTTGTTCATTTCTTAAATGACTTAGAACAAGACCACAGCCTCTTAAGCAGATCTAGCAGGAAAAAAGAAATTGAAGGTAAATTAGATATTCTTATTTTCTCATTACTTTTCCACTTTAAGTGTTCCTGAAATAGCCAGAATTATTAAAACAAATAAATAAACAAAAAAGCCACAGGGCTAAATTTTACTCTAAAAATGTATAGGTGACTGCGAAATAGGAGCTGCTGGAGATAGTCCAGCGAAGTGCCATAAAGAGGATTAAGGGACTGGAGCACTATGTTCTCTCAACATTTTCTCTGCTATGAGAAAATGTTGAGAGAACTGGGACTGTCTAGCCCTGAAAAAAGAAGGTTCAGGAGAATCTCATCAATGTCTACAAATACCTGAAGGGAGGGTGCAAAAAGGACAGAGCCAGGATCTTCTCTGTGGTGCCCAGAGACAGGACAAGAGGTGATGGGCACAAATGGAGACACATGGGGCTCTCTCTGAACATCAGGGAATACTTTTTTCCTGTGAGGGTGCCTGAGCACTGGCACAGGCCACCTAGAGGACTGGTGTAGTCTCCCTCCTTGAAAAGGAAACACACTCCTGGGCAGCAGCCTCTGAATGACTCTGTTTGAGCAGGGAGGTTGAAGCAGGGGAGCTCCAGGGGCCCTTTCCAACCACAACCATTGTGTGAGGTCATGAATTCCATAGGACCCAGGTCTGAGGGCGTCTCCAAAGACACCCAAAGAATGCAGATAAATTTCAAACCAGGACAAAACATTTGCATGTCATTCTGGTCACTGTGTAAGCTTAGTCTGAGAGCAAAGTTCTCAATGTTTTTTAAGTGATTCAGTGTAATAACTTTACTAATAAACCAGTATCAAACCAAGACTTTGAAATGCACTGGATTTGTGAATAGAAGCTTGGATAAATGGACAGAGTAACTCATGAATTCAAAATGACGATTGATCTCAAAATATACACATATATGAGGATCTGATAGCACGGGCAAGATGGTTTACCAGCAGAGTTGTGGTGATTGCCTTCCTCAGCTGTCCATTTTCTTCTCTCTCAGGCTGCAATCCTCCAACACAAACCTCCACACAAACCTCAGGTGCTCTCAAGGTAGTTGCTGGGTGATCGCAGTTTCTAAACCATCACAGTGAACAGACTCCCACTTTTCCATCAAGCTGTTATTTGCACAGCTCAGAAATTTGTTGGGGAGCAAATTAATTCCCTTGTAATGAGGGAAGAATGGCCAGCTGAGGTGAAAACTTTTTTATACCAACAGTACTAACCTATGCCCAGGAACCTACAGAAGCCTGAATTGCTTTACAGAGTAGCATGGATTGTTTGCAGCAAAACCTGGTATCTCAAAGACCATATACTGCCCAATTCAGGGCTTACAAACTTGTATTTAATTTCACTTTTGCTCAGAGTTTGCTACAGCACAAAAATAAGTAGTGACTGTGGGTCAAAGTAAGATTTTATGCTATTCCATACCACTGCACAACTGCATAAAACGAAAATTGACGGTTTCTGTGTTTTCTAAACCTCAAATTGCAAGCATAACTCAATGCCTGAGTAGCTTGAGCCAAACCTAATTCCTGACAATCTCATATCTTGTCTTTTACACCTGTGCAATGAGATGAGCAAATGGGGCACTGAAGGGTGCTATTTCTCTCTCACTCCTTACAGAGATGTAAATGGGTTCAACAAAGTGAAGGGCAGTGAAGACAGCAATGGAAAGTCAGAGAAAATACGACAGGAATATAAACCCCTATATTCATGCAGAAGGAAAAGTATTGAAGAGAAGCAAATCAATAGGCAAGTGTACAAAAATTGCATTGGGAAAAGAAGGAAAATAAGAGAAGTGCAAGTTGAAAACAGCTATATCAAAAGCTTCTTGTGACTCAGAGGGCCAAATGAAGGCCAGCAGTGAGAGAAACAACCCAGTCTCTCCTTCACAACATGTCACAGCTGTTCTTGCTGGGATATACCTGAAATGAATGTAGCCCCTACTATTTTTCCATAGAAAGTTGATTACAACATTTCTGAAGCTAAGGAAAAAGAAATTGGAAACATGTTTTGTGAAATATCATCGTAACTGTTAATATCTAAAGAAGCTATATAGCAGAGGAATATTTGTAGGAAACCTGAATGTCTAAAGTGATGGGAGAGAGAGAGAGTTAACAATGGTGTGATACTGACTTTGTATAAAAATCCATCATCACCACGTTGGCCACTCTGCCCCCTTTGTGAGCCAAGTCATAAAATCAAAGTTAAATTTTAGAAGGTGATGTGTCCTAAGAAAGTGATCTGATGAGAATTGGAAAGATTCTGGTTCCACTACACTGAAAAACTTCAATGTCTGGAATTTCATTTTATGTCTCTGGCACCAGTAGTCCAATGCATGAGATAATCAGGTTGGTGACTGATGAAAGTCTGGCAACATCAGTGCTGGCATGTCAGTTTACTGATGTCAATTTGCAGCATGAGGATTTGAACTGGCAGACGTTTTTTAATTTTTAAAGTTAATTATACATCAAGTTTGAAGGCCTCTCTGTGCATGGTTTGATTTTTCAGCAGATCTTGATGTCAATGGATTGACAGTGCCCAAGTAGCTGGACCTGGACCTCTGTGTACACTTTTCTTGTTCTTGTATTAAAAGAACCATTATAAGGACATTGGGAGAGATCTGCTGTTATATAGAGAAGAAATTCAGTAGCTAGATTCAGCTGAAATGGGGGTAACTTTCTAAGAATCTTGGAAAACCTCCCTCCCAAAAAAACCCCAGACTAATCCCATATGACCACCAATTTCTGTGGAAGACTAATTTGACAGGTTTCTTTCTGATTCAACCACTTGGCTTATTGCAGATTCAGAGCTTAAACACCTTTCACACTTTCACACCTTTCACACAAGACGACAGCAGGACACCTATTGGCTTCAAAGGGACCAAAATTTCATGAATGACAAATGCACTGCTCTTAACTTGATTGAAAGAACTTGCCTGATGCAAACAAATCTCCCAGCTGGACTACGCATGGGGTCTGACTGTCCTGTGGGCACAGTCTATGCAAACTGCTCTCTGAGAAAGCCACCAAAATGAAATGCCTTCTGGGAGACCACCACCACCTTCCCAAATTTCAGAGTGTTGCTAAAATGGCATGTCCTCAAAGTGCTCATACACTTTCCAAGGGGCTAAGGATCTGCTCAGCTTGTGAATGTCTCCTTGAGATGCTCATTATCCCAATGCAATATAATAATGTTTTGAGGGCACTTCAGCACTGACACAAACAATAAAAATATACTCACATTCACAGAGCACAAGATTGTAGCTGCTTATGACAGTGATGGTTCAGCATAGAATGAAAAGAGCTGGTCACCTTCCTTCAGTCCGTTTGCCTTGGGAGTTAATTAAGAGTCCTCAGCAGAGTGAATACATAAGGAGAAATTGATACTGAGTTTAGGATTAGGAAGTTACAAGTCTTTCTTACACCCTTGCTGCATTTCCTTATTGAGGTGTCCATACCAGCACTTAAGTGCTTGGAGGTTACAGGTGATGGATGCTTAATACAGTGTTCCTTACTCTGCTGCAGCAGTGATCACAGAATTTGCTGTCTTTTACACTTATACCTCACTTTACAGAAATACAGCTCCAAATACTGCAAGGGTAACAGAGGACCAAAAAAATGACTGCCTGAAGTCCTGGTTTGGGCATTTTGCAGTGTTTATTGTCTTATTTCTTCAAACTTTCAAGTTTCATTAAAATAATACTGTCTGATGTTCAGGCAGAACTCTGTTTTTATTGTTCCCCTGTTGAATCAGTCTCACAATAATTATGTGCAGAGATGCAAAGTGAAATTACTGTAGCAAAGGTGCAAATTCAACCCAGAATGAAAAGGGGCATCAATTTCAATGTCTATAACTAAGTATAATTCAATATCAAAGGCTCAGCAGGAGGTCAAGAACTTCAATATTTTGAGCACATTGTGCTTTCTCATTTTATAACTACAGTCCCATGGTACAATACAAAAATATTGTTTTTACAAAAACCTTCATATTATAGTGTTTGAAATGTTGCATTAACATTCAGTTAAGATTTAGTAGCTACACCAAATGTATTAACGCATGAACCCTGAAGTCACAGGTTTCCTAGAAAACACTCACATAAACGATAATTCTTTTATATATATTTTTAACAAAAATAATTTCATATTGATATGTCAAGAATGGATAAATTGGCAAAATAAACATTCCCAAATGATCTGCTAACCTCTGATGATTGTGCCAATTACCTTTTTCAGAAGTAATTAAAATAATTTGAAATGATGGAGAAAGAATAAAAAATAAATTTCCATTGCATGGTCATTGAACAGTGGTAAAGTAGTTGCCCTAGAAAAGGATACTCGAAACATGGCAAAAATGAGAATTTTTTTTATCGTATAGAGCAATTTAGCATTTCTGGTATGTTAAAATGATCAATTAATGTTACATTTAGTATTTTTACACTTGCCTAGACTTGACAAGAAATTTATGGTAAACTTGCACATCATTTGTTTTTGGCAGATGTCGATTGCTCTCATCATTATTTCAAAACATAAATGATAATTGAAAGGAAAAAAAGAGGAAAATTACCTTATTTCCAGTCCAAATAAAAATACATTCTTATTAACTTATGACACTGTTGGCTGCTCTTCTCCTATGTTTATATTGTTTAATCAGAAAGTTTGTCTTGCTGTTTTGGTAACTTCTGGAGGTAAAAAGTGGAACAGATACAATATTTTCCTTTATGTTTCTGTATAAAGGATGAGCTATTTTAATGTACTGACTTCCTAAACATCTGAAAATAAACATTCACACTGATCCTAGTGAGCCAGGCCACCACAGCTGCATTGCCAAGTTGAACCAACTCAGTAAAGAATTCAGTATTAACTGTGGGGATTTGTCATATCACCATGGGCAGACAAATTTGACTCTTCCCATGAATGGGGATAGGAGCCAAGGTATGAACCAGCTCTGAATTAGAAGCCATTTAATTAAAGTTAGCACAGTGCTGAACTCAAATTAGCAAGGTTTACTAAGAGGCAGCATATATTAACTTGAGCTCAGCGTGGTGATAGAGTGCTCTGCTTCCAGCCAAGTTTGCACAGCAGTAATCTCCTAAAGCACAATGCCATCCAGAGGGGCGAGCTTGCCAAAGAACAGGCAAGACTGAAAGAGTTAAAAAGAAGTTCTACTGCCTCTTTGCTTATGTGTCACCCTTATGAAAAAAAAACCAAACAAACAAAAAAATGAAACAAAACAAAATAAAACAAAGCAATAAAATCCAGAAATACATCCCAATGGTTACATACAGTATTTAATATTAATATTTAATGGTTTTAATACAAATTTAATTTAATATTCCATTATGGCTCCAGGTACAGCTCTTCCAAGTTCACACATTCAAAGCAGAGGAAAGAGAATGGGTTATGGAAAACTGAAGAAAACATCCTTTCTTTGGCCAGATGAAGTATGAAAAGATTGTGGTCTTATGCTGCTTTGATATGCATGTCTATGCATGGGTATTGCCATTAAAATACCATGTATGGCTGAAATACTTAGCATGTAGACAATTTTAATTATCTGTTAAGTGCTGTGTAAACATCAGAAACAGCCATGATATTCCCAATTTACAAAGCTGCAAATCAAAGCAACAAAAGTTATTGCCACTCTAATACAACAGGGAACTATTTAGCTCTTCATTGCTCTTCTTGATCATTCTCTTGGTTTTATTTCCTTTCATCTTCTTTGCAATTTGGTTAGGGAACAACTGTATCTAGATGACACCTCGAAGGTCCTTTATATTTCATTCAAATAAGCAACCCAAATTTGAAGCTGTGTCCAGAATTTATAATTATATAATAATTATAATTATTATGATAATTTATAAAATAATTATAATTATAATTGGTGGTTTTTTAAGGATCCATACTATTTCTCGAATCTAGGTAGCTTCAAATATTGGGACCTCTCTAGCTGGATACTCAGGTTTTGGCACACAAGAGGTTCTCTTCAGGTGAAAAGGAAGACAATATGAAAATACAATATGAATAAGATTACATCTGTGAAGATAATCCCAGAAAAGAGAATTGTGTATATAAAAGGGTTCAATTACAACTTCTACTAAGGACTAAGGTAAATCAACACAATAAAACCATTTTTATTTAGAACAATTTTGTAGCTGTGTTTTTTTAAAAATTAAAATCAAAATTGTCCTTAGCAAATGTATGTCAAAAAAAAATCAAAAACTTTAGTTTCCTCTATAAATTGGATAGTAATTTTTTTACTATGACGCTTTACTATGAGTTCTTCTGTATCATCAGAAAGGAACTGATCAGCAATCCCAGTAAATGTTTTTCATAAATAATTTTTATTAAAAAAAAGGAATAAATGGTTCAAAATAAAACTCAGGTAAATACTACTATACCTGTGAAATATTGAAGGGAAAGTTTGACAATTCAGAGTTTGAAGTACCACATTAAAGTTTCCTTTGCACAGAGGATGGACTGGCTTAAGGAGTGGAGTTCTGCATTCTGTCAGTCAGAATGTTTTCACTGAGTTCAAATCATGTAAGGTAAGCTCCTGGGGGAGAGTCTGGAGAATTTTCTAGGTTTAAAATACTGCATCTTTATAAAGCTGCACGTGGATGCATTATTTGAGACGTAATGCATGATCACCCTGTTAAAGACTGCCATAGGCAAAAGACCATAGTTATGATTACATGATGTACTTCAGCTTCTGAAATGTTTAACTTCTGACTGAGTAATAGTGAAGCAATAGTATTCTAAAACATACTGTTCCATACTTAAAGGGCATATAAATTGTATATATAGGGAGCATATGTAGATGGGTACCTTCCTATATATCTGGACACACACATAAAAATTTATGTGTAACATAGTCTTGTACAGTAACAAAACAAATCGGGTCAGGCTAGGTACAGTAACAAAACAAACAGGTCAGGCTACTTCTAAAGTGTTCAGCAGGATTTAATATTTATTCTTCAAGTTTTCTTTAGTATTTTATCATTCAAATTTCTGGAGTGAAATGGAAAATATGCAGGAAACTTGGATCTTTAAAAATAAACCTCCTAACAGGGAATTTCAGCTGTGGAATCAAATGCCTGCTATTTGAACTTCCAAGGAAAAGAAAAGCAAGGATTTCGCACATAACTATTTGCATCAAAGGAGAGTTAAATGTTTTTATAATAATGATATAAAGGATGCAATTTTCCTGTTTCAAAAGCAACAGAAAGTTATTGAGATAGCAGGAAATTCAAAATTGCAGCTTCTTAGAAATATAGAGTTTAACTGAGTATCCAAGACGTGAAAAATTCTAGCTGAGGAAGGTCAAGGTTTTGTGAGATGTAAATTCCCCTGAATTTCACCATTCAGTACTACAAACATTATATTTTCTGCAGGACCAGTGATGCACATAAAATAAAAGGTTACTAATTATCAGCAGTAATAATTACACATTTAACAAGTTACCATTATCCTTCAAAAAGTTCACACTAATGTGTGAATAATTATTGGCCTAATTAAGTATCCGATATCGCATTTACAAACAAAAATGAAACATTAGTTAAGAATGTGACAGTGTTTTTGCATTAGATAAAAGGAAGAGGTAATTTGGATAACTAATTCCTGGACTGAATTTGTTGCACTGAGCTCACAAAAAAAGGAGGCAATTTTTATCCTTCCAAACATTTAGAAGCATATTTTCCCCACAAAACTCTCCCATTCCAGTGCAGTATTCAACTGTACATCCTTTTTTTTCCTCCCAAGGATGAAATCAAGAAGAAACATTAGGAACTCCAGAAGCCCTGAGAGCTTTCAGGGTAGGTGTCTTTTGGGAGATGGAAGGGGTCTTGTGCAATGCCCCTACACGGAGAATACATCTGCTTTTCCTGGCAGAGTTCAGAGTGCCTTGTGGTGCTTCAGGCTGCAGGAATTGACAAAATCATGCAGTAGACATGAATGCCTCTCAGTGATACACAAGTGATACACAAGTGAAAACATTTAGCAAAAATCAGCTTAGGATGCAGCACGCCACAAAGAATGTCTGTTGTTACAGTGGCTTTCACCTGGTTGCTGTTTCTCTATTAATTTTCTTCCTACCATTTCACAGGAAAAATAAAGCCAGATGCTGTGATAATAGTAATTTATCCATGTATCCATTTATCCATTTATGGTCATTTGGGCCTCAGGAATGACGGACAGTAAATTGTGGGAAGGAAAACAAAGCCTCCCTATTCACCTGCAAATGCCTTGATTTCACAGTTTTCCATTTTTATTAATGTTTGAGTGAATTTTCTTGGTCAAGATTACTACATTTTATCAAGCGCAGCACTAAGTCATCTTTGCTTGAATGTCCCCCAATTACTGGCTAGTGACAGAAAATTACACTAGCCTAAAAGACAGACAATTTCTGTGATATTTTCCCATTTTTCCTTTCCAATTCATGACAGAATTCCCTTCACACTAGACAGTTTGCATAGCTGGTTCTCCCATAGAGCCATGAAGCCTATGGAAAATATACCATCACTTTTGCTGTAGCTTTGCAGGAATGCCTAAAACTTCAGGAGAGCTTATTTGAACAGAAATGAAAAGTAGTGTGCAAACACAGTCCTGAGGCTGCCAGACCATAGCTAACCTGCATAGCTTTGAATCAGACTGCATCTCATAACTTCTCTGTGTACAAGACCTTGAGACAAACAAAAGGATTTGCAACATTCCAGCATGAAACTACTTTAAGTGTGCCACTGCTGTTTAACTCCTTGTATTCTGGTCCATAAAACCCTTTATCTATGCCATAGCCCTGAACCCCTCAATTTCATGTTGTCTTGTTACTTCAGTATATGCATGCTCAAAGGTCTGCTTTAAAGCCTCTCCAAAAAGCAGGCTGGAAGCTTTATATTGTTTTCAATATGAGTTTGCAGGTCCAATACTGAGAGCACACACAGGCTTAGGTACATATATTGCACAAATCCCTGAATACACACATCCCTCTTGAACTCTTCGGCCAATGTCCAGTGGGAATTGTTTCTCACCTGCTTCTCAAATGAAAGGGCACTGGAAATACTGAGAGCCATACTCTTCATTGCACTAAGGGTGACTGCTATGTGCTGGGTAAGTGAAAAAAAACATCATTAACAGTTGAAATTGAACCTTTCCATACTTGTATATGCAGATTTTATCCATTAAAAAAAGTAGAAATTTAAAACTAACTTGCTCTTCCTACACCTTCCTTCCATCTCCTGATTATTCAGTTCCTGCCATGGGCCCCAAAGATGATCCTGAATTTTCTCCCTTAAACCCAATTTTGGGGCTGGTTGGTGGTAGCAGTTAGGGCTGCCTGGAGACAATCTCCAGAAATGCAGATAAGCTAGAGAGAAATGAGACTGTCCATAATATAGGACCAAGAAACTGGGGGGAAATGACAGATACTTCTCCTGATGGAAGGGGCTTCAAAAACTTTTTCCAATGCCTGTGACAAATCTAAGGTCAGGTAGGGCATGGACTGTGTCCCCTGTATTTATTTTTCACCTGAATACTGCCCTGCCCTTGTTTAGGAATAAATTAGAGAGCTGTGGAAAGAACAAATGAATGATCCCATTTTGGCAAATGCTCTAAATACATCCCTTCAGGTATCAGTGAGCTTTGCATCAGCCCATATTTGCTTTCATTCTAATGGGTTTGGATACACCTTTTCTATTCATATCAGTGCAACTTGACCAGAACTTTCAGGATAAGCATAAGCTTAACTACTTTGCATAGGGACAGGCTTTATTAAAAGCACAGTTTAAGTGTGGATTTTTAAATGCTTTTCTCAATAGTGAAATAAGCAATGTTAGAGGCATGTTACCCAATCCACTATATTTTCTTGTGCCTACATTTTAATCATGCATTCCTCGACCTTTTGAGCTCACCATGTCACATCTCCGTAGTTTTAAGCTGGGCTAGAGGTAATGATAGAAATGTGTTAATTGCAGTTATACTTTCTATGGCATCAAAATATAACATCAGAATACTTTTTTTTTTTCAAATAAATGCTTCGGTTTGGTATGCCTTAAAATATTAATCTGTAGCAGTGACTCCTGGTTAAGGAACTTTTCACTTGTCTTTCAAAATTAGATAGATTACTGGAAGAAACATCCTCTGAATTGCAGAATGAGTCAGCAATACCTTCAGTATTTTTGGGGCCCATTTGGGGCCCATTTTACAGAGGTTGCTTTTGCTTAAGCCATTAGCAACTATTAAATTTATTCTCCTCATTTCATGTTGTATACAGCTGATCGGAAATGTGAGGAAAAGGCAACCTTCAAGGCATTAACCCCTTCACTCCACAGGATGTTTTTTTCTGCTTGAAAGGAATTTGATGATTTCAGCTTTCTTCTCCTTCTTAACTTTGCCTCCATTAGGATTGCCTGCGTGAATAAGGGGTTGCAGAAACTGGCCCTTATATTGTAATGTAATCACAGATTTATTCAGCTCTGCAATCAGCCACTCGTCTGTGATGATCATCTCAGGGTCCTGCCAAGAGTTTCTGGAAGGCGCTGTGCTAGCTCTCTACTGATCACATAAACCACCAAAAAAATTACCTATATATTACTTTCCTCTAATTCAGATCTGTGTTCTGAGGGAAGGGAGAAAGAATCATAAGGAATCATAAAAAATGCTGCTTCTAAACATTAATAAAATAACCATGCATACCATGCCCAACAAAAACAAACACAGTGAAAAATTGCAGATACAAATAAAATCTTCTGTTAAGTTAAAAAAAACCAACCAAACATAAAAACCCAAGGAAAAACAAAAACAAGGGGGTGAAAAAGGCTGAAAAAGCAAGATTTAAAGAAGGGAAATGGTATGTGGTTTGAAATGTGCATTTGGAAAGAAAAAGGATATCCAAAGATCAGCATCTCTGAGAAAAGCCCATTTACCAATGTCTAAATAGCTAATAACTGAATGTAAAAGTGTCTTCTCAATCTAATAAAAATGTACTATTGTATTATTTACTACAGTATAAACCCTAAAACATTAACATGGAGAAGGTAAACTGAATGTTTACTATGTCAAAGACTAACATTGCTTTCCAAAGTTTGAGTCAAATATTGCTACTAATAATATTGACAGGAATATATCCCCTGGTGTGAATGAAATTATTCTGAGTCAGGGTATACAGAAAAGCCAAGTTTGGCCATTTGTCTCTTGCTTTGTGATATCCATTTCCACTGACTCCCTTGTTCTTTGGACACCTGAAAAGAGTCATGGACTCTGGCATTAGCTAATGGCCAGGACCCTCAGTTCTTTGTATGAGATGCCACAAAATCTTTTTATTTCTGGTGTGTCTACCCCTCTGGAAGTGCCACTGCTGTTTTCTTGTTCAATGGCTTGTATCTGGCACTTTCAACAAATATTGTCCTTGCTCTCTACACTTTGAAATGATAAATGCATCACCTGGAGGCTGTATCCACCAGTTACTGTATCATACTTCTCTCTTAAAATGTGACATACCATTTTAGAAATGGAAAATTAACATCCCACAAGGAATTCTCAAGGGGGAAGGACATGTGCAAGTGCAACCATGCAGTGAAACTAATCTTTAACCACAAAATGCCAAAGTACTTTGAAAATACAGATAAACGCTACAATGAGGCACCAGTTAAGCTACTACATATAAATCACACAGCGCCACCAGTGGCAGACACTCCTTGTATCTGCTCAATTGTTAATAGTTTTTCTCCAAACTAGAGCAGTTTTCCATGGTACTAATGAGAACCTTTGCTAGCACACCTTCCATACACTTGAAATCTAGCATCAGGGGTAGTATCAAAAGCTGCAGCCACACTGCTAAAGGTACACCCCTCACACAGCAGCGCATGGATCCCAAGCCAAGTAATGCAATGTTTGCTAAAGCAGTTTTCCACAGATCTCAAATGTAGGACAAGCATATTCTGAGAGCACCTCACCCTCCCCAGCCTTGACTTTGACTTTTCTTTTGCAGTGCTGGTCTTCCATCAGCTCATGTACCCAGAAGAAATTTTTTACCATGGTTGGGCACTGGCACAGGTTGCCCAGAGCAGCTGTGGATGCCTCATCCCTGGAAGTGTTTAAGGCCAGATTGGACAGAGCTTGGAGCAACCTGGTCTAGTTGGACAGGAAGGGAGGTGTCCCTGCCCAAGGCAAGGGTGTTGAAACTGGACGATCCCTTCCAACCCAACCATTCTACGGCTGTAAGTTTTTACCCTGAAACATAGGATGTGGTTGAGGGATGGTGCAGTGACAGACATTGTCCTGCAAAACACTCCCTGGGTAATCAGGATACACCCCCCAGAACTCCCCTGGCTACAGCACATGTAATGAAACGTGGCTGGAATACTGGGAAATTATGTTCTCACACCAGTGCAATGTGTTCTCCAGCACACCTGAATATAATTTGGTTCTCTCCTGAGAAGAAAACTTGCTGCAGCTGAGTACTGATTTGCTACTCAACCTGTGTTATTAACTTCACTGAAGGACAAATGTCTTGTTAGTGTGAACTAGAAACATGGCAATATAATTTTGTTAGATTAAGCTATGGTTTTCTGCTTATTTTAGGAGGAATTTTGGGACCAAAGAATCTAGACTAGCAATCATCCTGGAACTCCAGAAATTCCCTGCATGGAAGGTTGGGCCTTCCATGCCTAGAAAAGGCCACAAAAACTCCCTTAGAAGAATTTTATAATTGCACTCACTTCTTACACAGCTAACTATGCCAGCTGGAAGCTGAATTTCACACCAGCGGTCAGCAGTGTACCTCCTGAAGTGAGATCTGTTTTACAGCCAGGGGCACAATATGACCTACCATTATTAAAGGCCAGAAGAGGATTCAACTCCCCTTTGTGAGCAGTATCACTGACTATTCTCATTAATTACTGCTTCTCAGAAAGGGCGGTAGAATACTTAAAATCTTTTTTAACATCCAAAGTAAATAGCAAGCACTCACATCTAACAAAAGTTACAACAATATTTTCATTATTATTCAACCAAGTTTTCCTTAAAATAGAGGATATTAATAATTCTTAAATTCTATAAAGCCTTTCAGATCAACCCATTTTATTGCTATAAGTCCAGACCTTGGAAATCTAAGTTGCATTTTACTGTACAAGTGTGCCCGATGGGACTGCTCTTAGCATATATTATCATTTGGTGTGAGTAAATCAATATCCACTGGGCCGTAATTTGTAGTAATAAATCAGATTTTACTGTGTAAGTTCAGAGGTGAATTGTATGGGGAAGTTAACGCAGATTTGAAAAGTGAAGAAAGATATAAAGGTATTAAAATGTAGGACTCCTTCTTATCACTTTAAAAAGGTCTGAAATTTGGAAAACTTGCAATAATTTCTCATTATTTCTGCAGATTGCTCATAATTGGATCCAAGAATAAAGAGGAAAAGAAGTCAAGCCAGTACTTAACTTGAAGTATTCACTACACATTGTTCTCCTGTAAGTACTCAACAGATCTCTTCTTGTTAAAATTATGGCAAATTGGAGCAGCAGTTCCCTTCTGAATCAACCTTCATTCCTCTGTCCTTCCCTGCTGAAGAATGTTACATTTTGAAGTCACAAATGATTATGTATTTATTCCCCTATAAAATGCATGCATGGTCCCAAAAGCCATAATATAACACCCTGCAGTACCCACAAATGCAGTACTCATTATTACAAATTATTAGATCACTTAATCGTCTTTGCCAGTTCCTTCATCAAAAAAAAAAAGAAAAAATTCACAGTCCTCCTATCCAAGCCTAAAATACAAGACAGTAAAACTAATAGTAATAATAATGATATGTTTTCTTGGTCTTTTATGGCACAGGAAACAAATGCCTGTTGACTTGTATTGCATGGATATACACATTGCAAGTTGATACATGGCTGAGTCAGTCAGTTCGTCACCCTGAGGATGCTCAGCCTGCGTAGAAAATGTTCACTTGCTTTTTAGGATCTGGAAAGAACTATAGGAATGAAATGAAGGCACACTGCTCCTGTTTTGAGTCCCCCCCCCAAAGATGAGAGAACGGTCTCTCAGACCTTTGACTCAAAAGGCCTCTCTACCAACGCCAGGATTTGGTGGGATTTCTTTCCTTTGCCCAAATAACCATGCCTTGTCTGGGAATAGAAACAGGGCAGCATCAGCCTACAGGCTGATGCCAGATCCCACTTGGGATGCTCACCTTGTCCTGCCTTTGCATCTTGCTTTATCCTGTTCCTAAAACCCAGATTCTGCTCCAGAGGTCTGTTCATTCACCTGACTTTTCCCATTACTCCTTTCTATGTCAAGGACTGTTTTCCTTCCAGTACAGTCGATGAGAGTAAGCAGCTGATTACAAAGGGAATTTCTGAGCAAGAAAAGGCAAAAGCAAAGGCATGCTCTGCATTCTGAATCATCCAAACCATGATATAAGTAACACAATAAAATACAAAATCTCATTCTCCTGGAAAGCAATTATGATCAGAGGTGGTGTAAAAAGAATATGAGTTCTTCATGCCCTCATAAATCCTTACATTGGTAATGAAATCAAATCTTCTAAGATCTCTTGAAGTGAAATTTATTTACTTAGGCTACCAGTCAGCTGGACCTGAGTCAGGTGAGCTCTGAAGACTTAATTTTTCAGCTCTTAACACTGACTGGAAGTAACAAATTTCTGGTAGATGTAGGCAGTATACGCCAACACTTTTTCTCAGTCTGGATGTCTGAGAATTCCTTGCATAAAAGGGAAGACTGTTCAAAATAAAAAGAAAGTACACATCTTCATGTCTCAGAAAACTCTAGTGCAACGTATGTGGTGACATTGGAACTTATGTCAGTTAAAACCGAATTGATTCTTGGGTTGGGTATCTTCAGGAAGAAAAAAAAAAGATATGAAAATAGAAAACTATGCCTTTATATATATATATGAAGTTAATAGTGTGCCATTATTAACACCAAGTATAACTGGATTAGAGAGTCATAAAGTTAGCTGTGATCTGTTTTCATTGTAGCAGTAAGATTACACATGAACACAGCCTTCGTGGGCAGCAGTAACCATAGTTGCATTACTTCACTGTTTCATGGTATTATTTATTACCACACTTGAGGGAGCCCAAGTGAAGACCAGTGTCTAATATCGCAGCACAAACTTCAGGTTCTTACAGTATGGGAAATGTGGGTGGTGTCTCCAAGACTTTGGACTTAAATTCTGTGAGATGATCCTGTGCAACAGTGATATCTGTGGCATCTTCAACAAACATTCTTAGGAAGTGTCTCTAATTAGCTGCCTTCTCTTATCTTTATTTTACTTTGAAATGGAGTAAACTTCAGGATTTGAGCACAATCTATTTTCTGGCACCATTGTGATGCAAAATCACATAAAAAAATTAGGTAAATTAATTTTGGAAGCCAGAAATGAAAATGTTGGATCAGACTAATCAAACCACAGTAAGGTAGGTAGCTTGATCTTCAGGAAAGAGTTGTGATATAGGCTCTCCTTCTACCTCCTTTGTCAGGCAAAGGTAAAAACAGCTCATTAAGTAAGCTGAAATTTCCAACCCGTTCTTTCACTCCCACTCTTCCAGTACCTGCATCAAACAATTATGCAGAGACTCTAACACGGGCTGTGTAATATATACTGGGAACATACAGTAAAAGAACCTTATTAGCTATCTCCATTAGCTGAAATGAGCAGGAGCAAAATAGTTAGTAAGCTGAATTTTAGGTGTAGGGCATTACACATCCCACAGAGATAACAGAGAAAATTCACGCCTCTTTTAAAAGCTGTCACAGTGTAGGTTGGGAAACATAATACAGCACTGGGTTGCATTAAGATCAGGTACTGTGCAAACAGAAAAGGTGGAAACTTAAGCAAAACTACAAAAGCTCAGTTTCTGAAGCTAAATTTTGCCACAGGGTCAGATTCCCACGTTGCTGGGTAGCTGAAGAATCCCAGAAGACAGACAGCCAGGCACAGAACAGTTCATTGCAGGTCTCTGCAAACTTCCCACAGAAATCTGCGCTGAACAAGGAGACTTTGGCCCTTGCAGGCCTCTTGATTTCTTGCACTTGTTCCTCATTTCTAGGAACAAGCAGTTGCAGTCATGAAGGACCAACCACACAGATTCCATTCCTCCCTTCTCCATTTGTCATCTAAGAGTCACACTGAAATCCACATGTGCCACCAGTCTCTCTGTGGACTTAAATACAATGAAACGAAAGAATTAAAAGTGGCGACAGAAGAGTCAGGCTTTCCTGAAGTGAACATAAGAGCTGAAAATGAAATCTTGAAAACTGCAAGATTTTGGTTTCTGTGTTTAACTGAGAAATGAAGACAAATCAGAGAGAAGGATGCATTGGGCCAATGGTCCTAGAGGCAAATCTTGGCATGGGGAGAACTTCTTTGCAGAGTTTGGTTCATAACTATTGTTTATCTAGCCATTGATGGGAAAAATCATAGAATGATTTGGGTTGAAAGGGGCTTTAAAGATTACCTAATTCCAACTCCCCTCCAATGAGCAGGGACAGGTTTCACTAGAGCAGGTTGCTCAAAATGCCAGCCAGCCTGGCCTTGAACATTCCCAGGGATAGGGCATCCAGGGCTTCTCTGGACAACCTGTGCCAGCACCTCACCACCCTCACAGTACAAAATTTTTTCTGAGTATCTAATCTCCTCCTACCCTCTTTTAGTTTAAATCAAGTGCCACACTTCACACATGGGCATCTCTTTCCCCATGAGTAAGCAAAAGGAATTTGGCAACCTGGACGGGAGTGCCACCCCTGCCAAGCCTACTGAACCACAAAACAACTTCCCCCAGGGATTCTCAGGTATTTTAAATTTGTCTAAACTGAATTGACAACACCAGCTGCACCATTCTAAACTGCAAAAAGCCTTACAGTGTCCAGCCTTCTGCCAGCATCCCAAACATGCCTTTTTCAGAAATGACTTTGAGTTGAAAGTGAATTTCAGAATGGATTTTTCCTGCATGGGAAACCTAAAACTTAATTAGTTAATAAGATGCCAGTCCTTTACTGCCAAAGGAAAACAAGGAGGTGTTGTCCATATTCCTTTTTGCATAGGGGGAATTGATAGTCTGCAGACACGAGACAAGCATGGGTACTTTAGATTTTTTGTTACAGCAGCAAGTCCCTGCATACTCCTTCATGAAACAGCTTGTCTAAAATTCTGCTTGACAAGTGTATTCTCAGAAGTGGTCTCAGAGATTTGTTTCATCTTCATTAGCAGTTCAGCCATTTTTAATAACAAATTTTGAGGGCAGGGGAAAAGTGAAGTATTCTCTTGCTGACAACTATTGTTGAAAATTAATTTTAATTTGTGTGTGTGTGTGTGGAACCAACTTAACATGGACCAAATAGCATCTGAAAGAGTTAGGAAGAATTCAATCTCTCCATGAAGACACCTGTACTTGTGATTTAGAAAAATATCCATTTTGACTGCCTACTGTATAAAGACAGGTACAACATGGCAGCCACTAGTGTCACATTCTTGATCTAACAGCTCAGGTGGAAAAAAAACTAGGACACGTTTGTTTTCCTAGATGTGAAAGCAAATGAGCTGTGTTCTTTCATAATTCTGGCTATACAGAATAGAGATATTTTATTCTTATCCTATTTATGGGACCAGATCCCAATCCTCATCCCTAGCACACTTCACACTTGATAGGAGATTTTTGGCTGTATAAACCCAGGGTTGATGATCTGACACTGTGTGTCCCTGAATTCTCTTTCCCAAGACAGAGAGAGAATTCTGATGGTCTGGGAGAGCAAGGGATGCATCTGGGATCCAGCTATCCGTGGCCTAAATAAAGCAGCCCACAGATTAGACAAATTTGTTCCAGGAGTCAAAATAAAGAAGGAATAGAAAGGTGACTGAAACTTACTCTTGTCTACCTAACAAAAAGAGTAAGAACACTCTCCCCAAACATGTGAAAAAGTAAATGCATATGGCAAATATGCCAAATTTATTTTAGACTGCAAAGTCTACTGACACTTTTATCATGTCTATGGAAGACCTTGACATACCTTAATGGAGAGGGTGACTGCACAAACATATGAAGGGCAGTTTTGTTCTAGATTAGTTTTCATATATCTTGGGAGAGCACCATGCAAAGGATGCAAAGCCGGGGTTGACCTAACTAACTTCAGAACCAAGCTGCATTCAGTCTTTTGGGTGGTTAGGCTTATTTTCTCATGTACAGCTCAAGATCTCACTTTTGAAAGAAGTTACTGTACCTTCAAATGACTCTTTGCCAACCCTTACCAGAACGACCAGCTTTACTGATACTAGCTCCTAAAGGCATGGTACCGGTCTTTCACGTCTTCAAAATTGAAGGCATTGCTTGAAGAAATTGAGCTTAACTAACTTATGATAAAGCACTACTAAATCAGAATCTGGTATCTATTCTTTGGAAATAACCAGAATTTTTCCTTGTTTTCAGGGAGAGGAAAAGACTTTATTTTCCTTATCTGATAATTCCAGTTAAAAAGTCTACAAATCACATCAGATTAATTAGTTTTATGTGAAAGTATAAGTGTATATATTTTACTTATTAATGTATTTCATTTGCACAACTCCGGTTATAAATATTGATCTGTTTGGACCATTAACTGAAGTGCAGCTTTAAAAATAGAATTATTAAATTCAATAAAACCTAAATTTAAGAATAGCAAATTTTTGTCTTTTAATATAGCAACCATCAGCTTAGCAGAATGCAGCTGGATTGAAGAAGGAACAGCTATGAGGCTGTTTCTCACAGCAGCCTCTGAAATAGAGATTACAAGTGTATTCTTCAGCTGTTAAGAAGAATCATGGCTTCTTCTCCTAGTTTACTAGAGGCAAATTGGCTTAAAAGAGTCTCCATAAATAGATAACATAGGATAGCTAGTGCCAAATGTGTTTATTAGGTTAAATGAGAGTATTAACCTTAAATGCAATGAGATTTCCTGTCCATGTCCAAAGTCACTGGTGTGCCTGGTACTTGCTGTTACAACTCTGCATTCTGTGTCATCTGAGACTTGCAGGCACTGCACTCTGGCCATGGTCCATCAAACCCTTAAAGATCACAAGGGCACTGAAAGGTTAATCATTATCTCTCTGTTATTCTTTTGCAAGGAAGGTAGGAATCTCAGGGGTAAGAGAAGCATGTGCAATGAAAATGGGAAGGAATAAATAAATTATAGTTTTCTACCAAAAGGTAAATCCACCCGTGCATGTTGAATTTATCATGATGAGAGAACAGTACCTACATGATATAGAATACACAGAAAGCAGAGTGATAGCAGAGTTAAAGGTGAAACTAAGAAAGAAATAGGAGTTTGTCCAAGCTCTGTCTGCAGAAGAGGTGATATTGATGCTAATGGTTGCCAAAGAAGACTCGAGAGTTTTGCTTATGATTTGTAGGGTGGATGGCTGTCATAGAGCACCTTCCAGCTCACATGTGACTAGGTGAAAAAAGGGCTGAAGTAGGGCTGAAAACAACCCACAGTGACCCTACTACGTCTGGTGCACAAGGAGGGCTGGGGAGCACCCTCCAGGTTACAACTCACACGTCAGACTGGTTCAAAATCTGCTTCTGAAACGGCTGAACATTCTATTTTACTCAGGGTGGAATGAGAAAACCAGATCAGTTTTGACTTGGTTTGACCTAGTATTCAGCAGATACCAAGTGGAGGCTCACAAAGTTTCCTATTTACTGAGCTACTGTCCTCTTAAAACAATCCAATGCAAGTAAATGCTATTTAAATCGATTGTGTGCATTCACAGACAAAATTGGTTTAAAATTTATTATGTGTTGTGGCTCACCATGTTGAGAGAGAACAGAACATACATTTTAAAAAACAAGCAGGTTTTCTTAAAATAATCAAACATTCAATAAAAGAGGTTTATTGCTGCCATATTTATTTGTTAGGATGGGGAATGGACTATTTTCCTCTTCTTGCAAGCTAAGCAGTGTTGAATAACCATGGGATGGATACAGAGATTTGCTTTATTAAGTTTAATAATAATTTCAATTGTCTTTGAATTTATTTTAATCTTGATTCAAATGTATAATGCAGTGTATTCATCTCTGCAGTTCTTGAATTGCCCACTTGCATAAGAAAATACACTTCAGAATATGCTTATTAAAGAACAGAATGGCTTTGAGGGATTTTTAAAAGCAAAGAGACATTATAATCTTCTTTCACTGTAGTAGTCGCATATTTCAAATGTAGACAACATTTGCTTTACAATTATTAATTATTATGGCTGCCAGATGCAATTAAAGAACAGCTTGTGCTCGTCCTATGGCTGCCTTCAAGCATTCACCATGTAAGCCATTACTGAAATAGCTAGATTAGAAAATACTAACGGCTAGCACGTGTATGATCTTTAGTCCTCAAAACCCTAAAATAACTTGCAAAAAAGGGGCATTATTTACCTGTTGTTTTGAGGAGAAGTGAAGGGCGGAGATATTCAGGCAAAAGCATTTGCTTATTTGAGGTAATTCCACGTGTAGGAACTGTGCATGGAGAGTACAAAGCCTTTTCAAAGGCATTTCACCACATAGTGAAAGGACTTTCAAAAAGCTTTCAACAAGCATCCTCTTAAAGGGCTTTTAATAAATATTTTCAAAAATGCTCAAAAAAGAAAAGGGGGGAAGAGTGAGAGGACAAATTTTTTAATGCTCAATTATTCAGAAGAGTGGAAAGGAAAGGATGCTGTAAAAGCACACAGAAATATGGCACCGCAGTGGAGAATAACATGAAAGCCAGAATGCAGTGTCAGTAAATATGCAGTGATGCACCAGGAGACACAATTTAACCTGATATGTGCAAGGACAGGCTCTGAACTATCTGCCCTGCGTCCAGAATGAGAACTCCCAGTCACAGCAGCTGATTCCATAAAAACATCAGTTGGCCCAAGAAAAACACTGGGGATGCTTGGAAATACCAGGAAACAAATATAAAATCAGGCTGCAAATATAATTATTTCTTTTTATAAACCCATGGTGTGCCCATACCTCAACACTGCCTGCAGTTCTGACTTTCTGGGCAGAAAAGCTGTACAAGGGTGAGAAAACATTCAGATAAGGTATCACATAGACAAGAATAATGTCCAAAGTAGAAATAACTAGATTAAGACTCTTTTGCAGAGAAAAGAGAGAACCAAGGGTAGATGTAACACAAATTAATAGAAATGTCAATAACATTGAGAAGATCATTAGGAAATCATTTGATTTTTCACAGCTCAAGAAATAGGGGCAAGAAATTACATTATCAGGTGACAGGCTGAAAACAAACAAACGAAAGAGGGCATTTTTATAAGCAGCACAATTAAACTGAGAAATTTCTTGCCTAAGATTATTCTAAATAGTGTTTACTCTTACCAGTTCAAAAAGCAACAGGGCCAATTCATGGAAATTATTCCAACAAGGATGGTAAATCCAAAACCAATATTTATAACCAAGGAATTTGTTAAACTACGGATTGCTGGAAGCAGGGAGAATATGCCAGAGAGGCATAGCTCTGTACTTGCCCTGTTATTGTGACTTTCTCAACCTTTCAGTACTTGACTACCATTGAAAACCAGCTACAGGTTAGATGAATCTTACCACCCCTTAAAAAATGCCTCAGTGTTTTGAAGAGTGCCTCCAAAAATACAACTATTTTTGCTGATATTGACACTTCTGTTGTTTATTGTGGTAAGCGGGCTTGCCCAAAGAAACCCAATGGATCCCAAACAGAATTTGATGCCACAGATGATACCAACATCTATGAATGATTTCTCCTTGAGTGGAAGGATTAAATATTGACAATATTGAAATCAGCAGAAACTTTGGTAACCCCTGCAGCAGAAGTAGGATCTTACCTCATTCTCCCTGACTCCCAAGACTCAAGTCCTCCCAACATATCAGGTTTTCTCCTGGTGGCTGCCAGAATAGTCAGCATGAAAGGACAAGAAGATTTCCAAAGTACAGGACTTGGCAGCATGCTGTGCTGTTTTTGGCTGGGGTAGGGTTAATTTTCTCCACAGTAACTGCTATGGGGCTGAGTTTTGGATTTGTGCTGAGAACAGTGCTGATAATGCAGAGGTGTTGTTATTGCTGCTTGCACAGAGTGAAAGCCTCTTCCACTGCTTGTACCACCTCACCAGTGAGTGGGCTGGGGCTGCACAAGAGGTACACAGCCAGGACAGCTGATCCCAGCTGACCCAAGGGATATTCCACACCATAAAAAAGCTAGGGGAAGACAGAAAAGGGCCCTTTGTTTTCAAGTCACCATTACACGAGATGGAGCCCAGCTTTCCCGGGGATGGCCGCGTGCCTGCCTGCCCATGGGAAGTGATGAATGGATCCCTTGATTTGCTTTGCTTTGCTTGTGCGCAGTTTTGCTTTTGCTATGAAGCTGTCTTTATCCCAACCCATGGGGTTTTTTTTGTTTTTACTCTTCCAGTTCTCTCCTGACCCTGTGAGTGGGGCAGAGAGAGTGGTTGGGTGGTGTTCAGTTGCTGGCTGGGCTTAAACCGCAGCACATCTCTTCAACACAATGTGAGAGGAAGTGTTTAAGAACTACAGGACTTTATACTAAAACAGCATACAAAAATGTATGAGCACCATGACTCTGGAGTTGGTCTGCTACAGTCAGTCTCATCCACACATTAGCTCTGTTTTAACATTCAGATAGCTGAGGTTGAAAGCAAACCTGATTTTGCATCTTAAAGAGAAGCATGTAAATTTTTTTTATAGGCTTTCACACTTTATTTGAAGATTATCATAAAGTGAGATTTTTTCATACCACAAAGAGTGTAAACCATAAACCTTTTAAGACTGCTGACAGTTATCACAGTTTTTTTCAGAGGATGATCTGGTCTATATTTTCATCAGAGTTGAAAGCATCAGGACTTAAGTTAGAAGTCCACAAGTTAAAATGAACTGTCCCTAATGGAACAAAGCCTCCCTTAAAAAAAAAAAAAAGCAGTTATATGGATTCTGCCAGCACATTTTCTTTGGCCTTTTAAAAAACATTTGAATCAAAAGATTATTTGATTTTTAAAAATGAACATGTTAGTGGATTTCAAAAAACACTTGATATAGTATTACTCAGGGGATGAAACACAGTGTTATGAACTAGAGAATGAGTAAACAACCTCATGTAGCAATATACATTTACCATATTAACATTTTCTTGATCCATACAAAAACAATAAAGGAATGAAAAGAAAATCACTGCTTGTTAAGAAAACCTCTCTATAAGGCGTAATTTTCTGCACATGCCTGACATGGCCCCATTTATCAGTGAGAGTAATTTCAATATTTCTTTAGGAACAGCAATTTGCTTAATTGTGGGTAAGCAAAATGGCTGAAACTGCTGAGATACAGAGAGATTTTTAGCCATGACAATTCATGAGGTAAACTAATCTCGCCTTGACAAATGAATGAAATTTTTGGGTTCTAAGTCTAAATCCAACAGATGCAGCTAATCCACTGAGGATTTTCATAATAAGAAAGGGGAAATGAAATGAACTATATAGCTAAATTATAACTATATAGCTAAATTATTGTAACTAGACAGTTGGAAAAGCAGAGACAGTTTGGGCTTGTAACAAGTTAGATCTCATGAAACCATGTAATGGAATAAAAACCTTAACAAAGAATTAAAACAAAGATGGAGGACTTTAATTGAAAACTTGATCAATTAGCACAGAGGCCATAAGAAGCAGGCAACAGAGCACGAAATTTGATTAAACTGAACCATACGTCCTACTTCATTTTCAGCGATGTCGCAAAACTGATGACCTTGAAAAGAGAAGACATTAGAAGAGTGTAAAATAGCAGTTATCTCAATGCTGGCTAAAATAGAGAACTGATAATAAATATTGTACAGCAAGGAAGCCTTAAATTAAAATCACATACATATTCAGAATGGAGAGACGGGTAGCCATAAATTGCAATAATTGACACGCAATCCAAATTTATTACAATGGATCTAGGCAGAGGGAAAGCAAGAAAGTGCCCTAACTCCACAAATTTGACAAACAGAGTAGATCATACTCCAGCTCACTGACTACTCAGATTATTGTTTGATAGTTGGCATGACTCTACTGCATTAAGTGATCTTTTTGTAGTCGGTAAAGTAGATTAAATTCTAAAGATGCACTGAGCATCTACAGTAACACAGCACTGGAGTCACAGCGCTATTCTTCTGTTTTGACCCAAAATAAAATTTAAAAAAAGGCACTCCTTCAACCACGTCACACTACCATAAAGCTACCAATAGCTCCTTTTTTTTTTTGACAGGTGAAATAATAGGTGTACCTGATACACTGCTTTGGATACTTTGATGTATCCAACAAAGATGTCTTTGTTCTTGCTGCAAATGGTAAAGCTCTCCATTGCTCTTACAGACCCCTACAGCACACGCCCACCCAGCTACGAGACCATATTCTCATAGGAGTAAATGCAAGGATTCTGACATGTTCCTATTGACATACAGAACCACCAACATCAGCTCCAACAACATGGGGCTTACATCTTGAGCTGCATTGTAGCTTTATCCCAGCTATAAATAAACAAATGATGCCTTTCTGACCTAAATCCTGCTAAAACAAAGTTTCTCCTTTAGTATTTTTTAACAACTTGGACTGACAGGGAGACACTGTACAGCTTCATTGCTTTATGTCATGTGGCTGTGGTGTTTTGTTTCCCTACAGTACTCCTTAAAATTAGATTTACTGTCACGTGGCAGCTTAAGTGATTCTGAGGTGGATTTTTTCCAAAGTGTCATGTCCTTGCAGACATGCAATGCCTGTAAGATTTGAATGAGATCATCCCAGATTGCTTTTGAGAGTCCCACTTGTTGCGCATTCCAAAACAAAACAATATCAAACACATATATATCATGTGATGGTTTTGCTGTCAGTGTTCTGAGAAAAAAATTTATGAGTAGAAATTCCTTATAAGAAATTTGAAAAAGATCTTTTTATGTTGAAGAGGATTTACAGCTTGCTCTACCTGTTTGTGCATACTCAATGTAGAATAAACTGATTGCAGGAGAATAATATTAGTATCATGTAATTTTCTGTTACGATGTCAAAAAGCAAAAAAAAGAATAATTTTATGATGGTGCAAGGAATTTCTGCATGTCCTGTATCAGTAAGTACTGCACTGTACTGTCTTGGAAATAACTAAGTCAGTTAAACACAATTAAATAGGTTGTCCACAAGGGTGCTTCTTGCTTTACTGATCTACCTCCCTCTGCAAAAAAAAAAAGGGACAAGCACTGGTGTAAGACTGATTTGCAGTGGTCAGAGCTCTGGTACATCCTGTCCTGGGGACCAGTGCAAAGCACAGAGAATACCCACAACTGTGAGGAATATTTCATTTTTTCCAAATCATTCATGAGTAGTTTCGTTTTTAATCTATTCCCTTATTTTTAGTTTCTTTTTGAATGGTCCACCAAATGTTTTTGCCTGCAAATTTCACAGTCTGATATTTTTAGATCTTTCCTAACCCACTCTTCTCTAATTCTATGGGAAATGGAGAAAAAAGTCTGCAAACACTGGGCATTTTTTCTCATCTATTGCTTACATTTTCCTTGGGCTGAGAGAGTACTAGCAGAGGCCCTCATATTCCAATAAGACTGCTGTATCTTTTTTATCTTCTTCTTCAGCGTGTGTACAAACTTCCCTTTGAATGAAAGATACCAGTATCCAGTCAAACAGTCATATAAACACTCATGTAAACAATATCAACATGCAAGGAGAAGGACTATTATTTATGAAAACTGGATTTCCCCACCCTGTTTTTCCAATGAAGCTTACAACAATTTGTATCAATCTGGGTTCTAGGGGTCCATGGCTTTTCTTTCTCTTTTTTTTTTTTCCCTTTCCTTTCTTTCATTTCTTTCTAGTGCTGATTCCTTTCTAAATTTTATATCATGCATGAGAGGCACAATGTATTTATTCTGAGATAGTACTACTTTCATACATAGCACTATATGAAGTGTATTGCTAAATAGTACTTTTTTTGACAGTCAAGTGAGATATGAGAATAAACATGAAAATATCAATATTAATGGACTGCTAAGGAGGAAGTGCAATCTGTAAATGCAACCATCTTACAAAAGAAAAACACAAGTAAACCAACACTTAATTTCTAAAAGAAACAAAATAGCCAAAACAGGTCAGTAACTCACATTTCTCAGAATTCACAGGCACCAGGAAGAGACCACCACTGTGTTTTAAATATGCACTGCTGCTGTATGGGCTGTAAGAACACAAATATTCCAAGTCAATTTTTAAAAGGCACTTTTCTCATCAAGCCCACACAACCTCTGCACTGGTCAGCAATGGCTCATAGATACAGTAGATCGCAGAAAGATGCGGTAACAGCATATAAGATAAACCTCTAGAGAAATCTCTTTGCTAGCAGGAATCATGAAATGAATAGGGCCTATTCAAGGCAGTTCAGCAGATGCACTGAGCACACCATGGCCACAATCTTGGTCTCCATTGGCCAGGTACCGATAGAGGCTTTGCACACTCCTAAAACCAGAGTATGGAGTGGGAAGCTCCTTCTTCCTTGTGTCAGGCACAAGAACTACCTTCCTCTGCCTTCAGACACAACCCATAGAGGAAAAATCACCAGTATTTCTCTCCATAGGACCATACAGCCAATTATATTATTTGTATATTATTTGTTTGTTTATGGAGAACTTGATGCATTTTTAAGCCACTGGATGGATGCTTTCTGTGGATTATACATGCTGATTCTGATATAGGAATACCTTATGGATTTTTTAAAGATACCATATGGATATTTATTAGCACTGGTGAGCTTTGATAAATACATTAAAGTTTTTATCAAAAGCAAATACAGTGCCCTAGACTTTTTTTGGGACAACAAAACTTCATGAGTCAATGGAAAGCTCTTTTTCTGAGATTAACTCAAGAAAAGAAGAAGCTGAGAAGATAATTCTGGGAAGGCCCATTTTAACCTAAATGGTTCCTTCCAAAAAGTCCTCCCACCCCAAAACCCATGTTGTTGTGCATCCTGTAAAAACACACACATGATGAACACCTTATTATGTTTTCGACATCTTTTGGGATATGCACCAGCCAACCAGTGATCACTATTACTCTCTTACTCCAGCTCCAGTGGACATGTGGGTCCTAAAAACTCAGTGCAGGACCACATGGAGCCTTAAAGATCAAAGATTGTCTGTCACAAGTCTATCCCCTTTTTGGACCCCAGATTGTCTTGCTCAGGGGAAGGCTGTTGTAAACTCATTTTATTCTCTGCAAAACCCATAGAAGCAAACAGGTCTTAGAAGGGTTTTGATGCTGCAGCCAGAGCACAGGAATTGTAGGCAGCCGGGCCCACAGGCAGTGTCCAGTCAGCAATGCAGATGGACAGACAAACCATGTCTGCTTTACCAAGTAATGCAGACCAGCAGGAGAAGACCTTTAGACGTGAACAGCTGGTGCTTAGGAACTGGTATCTGTATGAGCTGCACTTCAGAGAGCTTCAAATCACTTCTGGTCTGGCTCCATGCACTGGAACCCATTGCACCTGAAACATGACTGGAGGACGTGTCCTGGTTTAGTTTCACCCAAAAGAAATCCACCTTGAATACTCTCAGACTTGTTCATGATGTGAAAGTTCGCTAGGTGTGGAGAATGGGTAGATTAACCCCAAACCCAGCCCAAAGTAAACCACAAACGTGGCTTCATCCGTGAAGTCTTTAGCAGAAGAGTCAGAGATCTTTCAGGCAGCTCTGTAACATGAACTGATTTGGGTATTATCTCACTGACTCCAGCAGTTTAAGGACTTCCTATTTATCAAGTTTGATTAGAGGAAAGAGGTTTCCTAGACCTGGACATGTTGTTCTACAACTTGTATGGCATAGTTTGTGATATGTAATATGATTCTAGCAATACTATTTGTGATATCTGACACCAAATTAAGAACCAATATAAATTTAGAAATGGGGCTATGTTTCACTCTTTGTTTAAGCTGTGTTATTAAGTACAATCACATATCTTCACTGTAAAATGTGATAAGCATGTAGGATCTCAGGCAAGAAACTAAAATGAAATATGGTAAATGAGGCATTTCAACTCTTAGTTTTCTGCATTCTTTTTTTTTTTTTTCTTCAGGTATTTCCATCCCAATTTAACTTCTATAAAGTTCAGCTTTTCTTGCCAAGTCCCCAGCAGGTTTATCAACCAATTGTTCATTGTTTTAACCAACAAATTTGTTCATTTTGCTGTTTAGTGTCAATTAACTGTTGACCTTGAAGTGTGGCTTCACTTTAACAGATAATTTACTAATCTGTTTTATTATTTCAAAATTATCAACATTGCTTTTAAGATGTTACTCGAAGCAATTAGAGTACCATTCATGTAGATTCTCCTTTTCAAGTGAGTACAGAAGTCTTTTGATTTTTCTCATTTATTTTTATCCTCTGTAAGGCTTTAATTCTAGTAATTCTTATGAAAAATTCAAGAACTAGAGTTATGTTTGCAACTGCAGCTTTTAATTTATGATTCACCACTTTTGGACTTAAGATACCATGCAGCTAATTTTCAGAGGTGCTGAATGTCCACAGCTGCAGGTGGCAGCTGCTTGATGCTAGTTTGTCTTGAGACTGGCAGAGGGATGGCATGTTAAACCACAAGATAATATTGCCTGTGGCCCTGTGTCAACCCTGAGGTGAGGGAATTAGGCCTAAAGAAAGGGCTGCACAAGTTAGGAAGTTATTATTGGTTTGTACACATGCCATTCCACAATCACTCTCTGTGAGAAGTTTATTAATGCCACAAATAAGAATGAAGCACTTCAACGTATCTTCAAAGACATTAAGGTTTCAAAATAGCTTTGAGAGCCAAACAGCTTAGAAAGCACATTTCTAAGTAAGCTACCTCTCTCATTGCTCATAAAATTGTCTACACAAGGAGGTAGTTTGGAGTACCCAGCTTAAGGCTGGATTTACTGACTAGAAAATGTATCTTACTCATTATTCCATACTCCCATTCTACTAATAGCACTCTGTGTGGTACTTGTGTTTTCAAAACACATGACCAGACAAGGCCACACAAACATTTCCTTTTTCTTCCTTAGTGCAGAGCTACGTACAACACCACACCAAGTGTATGATATGAAATTACACCAAGTGTAATTTCATATTCCAGCTTTGCATAGCAGTAACTCTGTATAAGTGAAGACCTAAGGAAAAGAAAACAGCTTAATTGCTACATCCCCTTGGACCTGCATCTAAGCCAAACAGTTTGTGATCCTGGCACATAGCCTGAAGGAATTTGATGGAGAGATGTCTCCTCTACGGCAATTAAGACCTGCCAACAGAAATTCTTTGCAGGCAGTCATCCACTGTTACTTAGAGTGAAGGAACCAAGCAAAGACTTATTCGGATGTACCTGTTGTCTTAAGAATTCATACATGGTGAAAAGCTGTTTTACATTCAGAAATATTGAATTAAAATAAGACAGTGGGAGTTTTCATACTCACCTTGAGAGAAAAGTATAAAATTGAATCTTGTTTCACCTTTTGCTTTGATTATGTCATAATAAAACCTTATGTTTGGAAAAGTTTAAAGCATTTAGTATAAATTTTTTATTTATTAATTTTGTTACTACCTTTAATTTATAGGGTTTCATATTATTTACATAATATTCTTCAGACATTTGATTCAATAGGTTACTCTGCTTCAGCATTATTAAAATAAAATTGCTCAGCATTCCAAAATAAAATAGATTAGCATTTCTAGTCTAACTGAGATTTTCATTGTAATTGAGAAAAAAAGCACTCTTTGAAACTCCAGAACATCTTGTGGGATACTATTTTCTCACTTGCTGTGCTTCTGGGTCCTTATTAACGATAAATGTAAATAAGAAATACAAGCTAGTACCTCTAGAGGATGAAAATGAAATCTTCTAAATCTCAAGTCAGATATTATTTCTGTACCTTCACACTTGAAAAAGAAACTGTGCTAGTTAGCAAAGGTCAACACATCACATATTCATGTCAGTAATCATTATATTGCTTTTCTTTCTTCTTCATTCTGTTCCAATAACACCTAAGTGCTGAATGACAATCATAACTGCAGTTTACAATTGCTTTTCATCCCAAAAGATCCTAATGCGCTTTAAAAACCTTTATAGAAATGTGGTTTGTAGAAATTATTTAATCTACCACTACTCTTCAGATACCTCTGGTATGAAATTTGGCAACTGTTCAACAGTCTTATCACATAGAAAACTAGAAGTGAATAGGTGTATCACAGGTGAAAACATAATCATCTACCAGAGATGAGACCAGAGTTTCAAGATTAATAATAATAATCATAATAACATAACCAGAACACAGCAAGTTAACATATATGTCTGAGGGAATGGTCTCTATGGAGAATGATGTGGAACTTACCAGGCTCTGGGAAGTACATTACTTTCTTTGAAATTAGTCTTTCTCTTTCTCCATGCCCTGCCAGTGCTTCTGGAGAAAGTGGAAAACTGACCAGGCTCTGGGATGCCCCTTCTCTATCATATGAGAAGAAGGACTTGTAAGGACCGTCTCACTTGACTCTTGTGAATCACCTCTATATCATCCATAAATTAGAGGTTTCCCCACACAGTCTGACCTCTAATGAACAACAGTTATCAAGACAGGGATAATCTTTTTAGTATCATTCCCTTTCATTAATGCTTCATGCTCCACCCATCATCTAACATCTGCAGTTAGTTATACACTGTCCTTTCAAAGGAATCCTAAAATCCCCTGAAACTAATTCCTAAAATTTCCAGGCTGTGATCCCTGGAAGTGGTCTTATGTGTCCAGAAATGGAAGTTGGTCATTCCATGACTTCAGAACATGTATCCAGATGCAGGACTTTGGGATCTAAGGCCTTGCCACACCTTTGCATTCTGTCTTTGCTGGAGTAGAATCAAAGGTGTTTAGTACAAAGGCAGAGGGCAGCAGCCTGTGCATTGCACCCTCCCCTGCAGCAGGGCTTGAAGACCTCACTAAGATCTTGGCAGCGTTTATAATTGGGCTACTCTTGCTACTGAGAGTCAAGAGACTGAGCTGCACTTGTCACACACAAAACACAGGTGGGACCTTTCCTCGCCTCTTGCCAATATTAGGTTCTGGCAATTTGCAGACATGGGGCCAAATCATTATCGGATACTCCAGTCACACCTGCATTGCCCAGGATCTTGGCTCCAGGCCATGCCTGCTGAAAAGATGCAGAGCTCATTGCATGCATGAACTGAGTCTGCACTGAGAGCAGGCTGAGCTGTGCCTAGCTCATTGCCCACTGACATAATCTTGCAATATAAAAGACATAATTTTTAAAAAAATATTGGTAAAAATCACACCCACTTCAGTTCCTTCATTTGGTGATTTAATTAGGTAAAGTGCCAAGGCTTAAATGAACTTCTGAAAAATGAGATATAATTCTAGCTAGAACACCATTACTACACTGAAATTTAATGCCCCACACGCATTGTCATTCTGACACCTTGTTTTCATGCGCACATAAATTTCCAAGGAAAAGATGTTTTGAACTGGGTTTTTTTCAGATTTGGTGGCCTTTCACATGCTCATTTTGATTTTCTATTGTATTTTTTGACAACACAAACAGGAATGTTTCAGCATTGCTTTACTACAGGGAGAGTGGGCACAAAGAGAAAATGAACTCCTATGGCTTATTTAAAAAAAAAAAAAAGTGCACCATTTTATGAGTTCTGGCACCAGGAAGACATAAAGGTAGAAAAATTATGACTGTCTTCATTGTGTGTTTTTTTGAATTAAGGTCTTGATGTATGTGGGACCTGGCTGTAAAGAGTGCTCTTTAAACATTCATAGAATAAATAGTTTTACATAGGAATAAAGTCTTCAACACATTTGGTTCAAACTCCTGACAAATCAGTAGCAGTCTTTTCAATCATGATAAAGGCTTTAGGTTGAACAGAAATATATATTAAACCATAAGGATATCTGAGTTTTGGAGAAGAAAAATATTTTCATTCTACAGAGACTCCAGGCTGCATACTTAGTCCCTCATGTTGTTTTAGAAAATCCTTTTTGTCTACCTTTCATTAATTTTTCAACAATAGAGTCCCCACATACATATTAGAAATTCACAATTAAAACTTTCAATTCAGATTCTATGAACCTTGATAATTACTGGACATCTTTTGCATTATTAGACTTAAAAGTTAGATTTATTTTTTTTTACTTTTTCTCAAATGTGATCTGGTAATATGTTGTACATTCAAAAATATTATTTATTAAAGTTAACAGTGCACTTTCCTATGTCACATCTATTGTTGCAATGGGTTATGTAGATTAGCACCATTCTTACTGTGTCTCTTGATAAGGCATCTAATTTAACACGTTACCACTCTTGTGTTTGCATGCAACCACTGGGATACATATATCTTTCCCTGAAGTGATTGATTTTCTGTTGATGAAAGTTTATTGGAAATCCTGAGACTCCAGAGGCTGTTCAGCTGATGTCTCTGAGTCCTGAATATGGATTTAAAAATACATTATTTCTTTCTTTCAATTTGCAAAACAGGCACAGAGAATCAAATCTCCTTTTAAAATGACATAGTAAAAATGAGATACAAACTTAAGAGTGGTTGATTATGAGAAATAATTCATTTTGAGACTTTGCATATGATTGACATAGTCTATGCTTTGAGAAGATTTAAAAAATCTCAAGAGGTAATCTCATAATGAATCATTTATTATGTGTATCTCTTAATTCTCGAGGGGTGAAGGATGAGTGAGCATGAAAGCCAGGGGCAGAGCTTTATGCATCCCATAAACACTCCTTGCAGATATTTATACATGTCCTCAAGCACCTCTGCATGAAATGCAGGAGCAAGGACACACTTACTATATTTCCTAAAAACTTCTGCTGCATAGAAAGTGTTGGCTCTCTTGGGTCTGGATCGTGCCACGACCTCAGAAGCCAAGTGGGCAAGAACCAGCCGAGAAGACCAGCAGCCCACTTGCAGAGGGCAAAGGTAAAGCAAACCTTTCTTTGTTCCAGAAAGTCACAGGCAAGGGGTGGGGGTACAGAGCAGCCAGGCTGTGGCCCGTGCACCAATTTACCTCAGAGCCAAAAGGCAAGAATGTTGTGTGGGGGGCTGGGAACAACCACCAATGGTGAGATGCCAGGGAATGCATATCTTTGGCTTTCTGCATGGCCTGTTCTCACTAGATGCACACTTGGAGAAGTATTTCTGTTCAGCGGGGTTTTTTGGGGTCAAAACACCAAAAGGCAGTTTGCATATGAATACCAATACATATAAATACAGATACAGATAAATACAATATAAATACAGAATGACCTTTTCAAGAATATTTGCCCAAAAATTTCTGTCCTTGGACCAATCATGCATTGAGCAAAGGTTTTTTTTTCTTTCTTCCGTACATCCTTAAAAGAATTCTTGAACTATTCTTTTCAGGGTCACAGACCAAAGTTCAAATCAGTTTCATTAAACATAAAAGGGAGGTTTTGTAGCCAAGCTGTCTGCATACCTCTATTTACAAGCTGGCATATGAAAAGTCAGCAGGTGCCTTTCCAGAGCGACAGGCATGATATACAGCTCTTAGAGCCATTTAATACCATCATAAACACCATATTTTACAGGCTGCCAGATGACTTAGACAAAGAGCCATCATAATGACTTCCCTGGCTCTGTAATAGCTCCATTTACAATAGTGTTAGGAGGTAGCACAGCTCAGTTTTGTGTTTGGAGCAGACACAGTCTAGGTAGGACACTCTGGTGTACAAAACATGCCTGAGCCACTTGTCTGCAGGAATTCATGCTCTCATTTTACAGTGGTGGCTACTCAGATTGTTGAAAAAGAGCTGCTTGAGTAGTTTTCTACCCATGCATTTTGTTTGTAAAACACAGCTTAAAATTCCAGACAGTGGCTGTCAATTTGAATATTCACCTTTTGCTCTCTAAGCTGTATTTATGAGATTTAAGAGTGAATTGTTTCACCCTTATGGGTGGTAAAAGTGACAGAACTTAGTGAGGGAATTAGGTACTCTTGGAGCAAAGGTCTGCAGGGAACTTGGCAGGCTGGGATGCAGGGAATTTGGTAGGTATCAATACAGGGAGATGATACATTCACAGCCCACTCCTGGGGTTTTATTATTTCAGGTGAAAAAAGTATCCTGGATGAAGACAAGAACTTCCATTAAAAATGTGTGAAAATAAAGATCATAACCAATAGCAATTTTCTGCTAATAGCACCATTTTTCTTGGGTTTGGTCACAGGTGTGGGATCACTGAGGACACACCATGGCAGAGTTTCCCTGATGGTGTGGGACACATTAGCCAGCTGTACTTCCTAGTTAAGACCTGGATGTGCTGCAAACATCCAAACATAAAAAACTTTCAACAGCAGCAGTGCTCCAAACACATCTGATGCAAGCGGCTCAAGACAGGAAAATGTTTTAATGTCCCCAATCTTCAAAGGATATAATTTTAAAAATTTAAATTTTTTTCACTGTTTTCTAGTATTGCAATGCTTGGTTACTACTGTTTGTTGTTTCATTTAAGAAAGATACACTGCCTCTCTTATCTCACTTCTTCCACCTCAGAATCAGGAGAAACCTATTTCCCAAATAAGCAGAGGCCCTCACTGAAATACACAAAAAAGCATAAAATATTTCAGAAATTACTGAAAGGAAAACAGGAAATTTATCCAGTTTAACCTTTTTTTCCTTTTTATTTATTTGTTTACCTGCTTGCTTTACAAATGGTAAAAAATTCTCTAAAAATCATCCTGTCAACATGCTTATTGTCTAAAACAAACCACAGTCATTATTAATGTAATTTAAAATAGAGGACTATGTTGAATTATTCCAATATATTAATTTATATAAATTAATTTACAAGGTGGCTAAAAGCTATTATCTACTGTGAAAAAAGAGTGGAAAGACACGTTGAATATAATAGGGAGATAATCAAACTAAAAGAAATCTTTTTTTTCCACCTAAAAATCAAAATAAATAAACAAACCTACACATTTAGAAAAATACACTAAACACACAACTGTTAGTAAAAATCTGGATCTTTCCTAGTAACACAATGGAAGATACTAAAAATAGATAGAAACAATAATGAGAAAATTTCTATGTATGTTACATGAGATTACAATCTCTCTGTGTGTGCAGATTACAGGATATTTCAGGTACCTTAAGCCAAGCATTTAATCATGTGAAAGTACAAACAGCATATTTCAAAATAACATCCAGGAAGAGGGGACACCTACATACTAAAGAAACATTTTGAATCTCTTTTTCTCACAACTCAAGAATGGAAAGCATTACATAGAATGGGAGCAACCTGTGCAAAATTGACATTAAAATATGGTAACTGGTTATTTCACAACTCCAGAAAGCCAGAGTCTGGTACTCTCTGTGATCTTGGGCTAGATTTTCTATGTACACTGCTTTAGTGACCTACAGGGGTCTCTAAGCAGAGCTGAAGAAAGAAATGAGCTTCCTTTTTCCTGAGCAAACATTCACCCTGATCTTCCCCACCTGGAAGGTCCTCTCCTGTGAGCTTTAGGCCCATTGACTGCTGGTCCACTGATGTGCATGAGGCTACAGAGTTTGACACTCTAGAACTGAAAGCACTTGTGTAAGAGGGAAAATCCAGCCACAGACATACAAACACTGCCATTGAAGATTTGCATAAAATTATTCAGGTGCAGAAACCCTAGATCCTTTTCCTTAAAATAGCTCTCAGCACACTTATCTTTAGGGATATTTCACCTTGTGGATGTAATTCCTTAATTAATTACTTCATCTACTGTCTACAATCCTCCAAACCTCTTTGCAGATCTGTTATAATACAGTTACATATTCATATGATCCAAGCTTTGTCTCAGTCAAATGTGGTTTTTATTCATAATATGGATTATAATCACAGTTCTTTTGAAGTACGAGCTCATCAACACACCTAGCCAACACAGGTAGCTGCTTAATTAGAAAAGATAAGTAGCAATAAGCTTGACATTTCAAAGAAAGACATGTTTAAATGTATACCCCTTTAAAAGTGACTCTGCCTAGTTGTGCCAGCACTGCACTTCATTCATAATTAAGGTAAGCTTTTACCTCCTTAATGCAGTTTACAGAAGACAAATATTTATGCTTTTCTGCACTCACTAAGAGGCAGTCCCTACATCAATGGTGAAGGCCACATCTCAAGATTTGGGTGTGCTGTCCAGGGCACATGGGAAGTATACTCAGTGCCTGTTCAGTAAAGCTTTGAGGTCCAAATTTATGGCAACTAAGAGGCTGATCTCGCAGGTCTTCTGGAAGCAGGGTTGCAAAACAAGTTTGTGTATGTACCCATTTAGCTGGGAACCTCTGTGCAAAAGGAGGCCTCTGAGCAGCCATCAGCCTACATGGGCATGCAGGTGCAGATGTGGAGGCACCCAGCAAGAATAAACACCAAGTATAAAACCAAGAGGTGCACAGCCATCTTTTCAGGTTGAAGTTTCAGTATGGAGAAGATGGAATGTGAAAGCATTCCAAGATGACCAAATGAGACATTGTAGGAACAAGAACTAATATTTAACGATATTAAATGTTCCTTTCTATTAACTTAGTTGTGCATATTACCGTCAGCCCTGTGCTGTCCAGATGCTGGATGACTTTTAAGGAAATAATGATTTCCCCTGCATCTTTTCTTCTTCTTTCTTTTGCTTCTTGGTTTTGAGATTTGGAAAGATGTGATGTTGTTGGAAAGCTTAATCAAAGGAACAAACGTGTCTGACAGATCTCCCTATGCTGATATTCTAATTGCTTGCTAAAGTAAGTTTTGCAAGTGACATAAAAGAGTATCCTGTTTCACGTCCTGAGATTAGAAACTTCACTATTGTGACAGAAATTCTTATAAAAGATGATGCTTGTAGAGAAAGATGTGCTTACTTGAGTAGCTTTGGCAGCCAGTGTGATTTGGCTGCAATGAAACTAGTGCGAATGTCACAGATTTGGCTTCATTCCCAGCTCCTTTTTGAATTTGCCCAAAAATTATCACTCAAAGTCCTCTTGTTTTGTTTCCTCAGTGGTGCCAGGGTTTGGACTGTTAACACATGAGTTTGCAAACTACCTAATATAGTGGGTCCCTATTACAGCTAAGGGGGAAAAAAAGGCAAATCCTCAGTAGGCTTTTGAACATAAGGCAGAAATCTTTAAGTTCGTTCTGTATTCAGTGGGGAACCAATAGAGAACAGAGCATTAGGGAAATGAGTTGTCTGTGTTTCTAAATAGACAAGTTGCTGCGTTCTGTCATCTTAGGCTGTTTTCAGTCTGGGTAGCTGTATTTCCAGATAATGAGGCGCAATTTCTCCAAAGCAGCTTTAAATTCTGCTGCATATGATGAAATGTTTCAATGCTTTTCATTTTCTTGTTTGGGTTCTGCAAAAAAACAGGAGAACAGTAACAGGGAGTTGATTGGAAAGATATTGGGGACTATCAGGGGCTTCAGAAAAAAGTTACAAATGCTAAATATGCTAATACCTACAGTTTGCTAAAAGCAGCAATTTTGTGGCATTTACTTTAGTGCACCCTTTTCATTAAAGAAGACTTTATGGGAGTTAAACTTTAATGCATTTTTTATCTGTGTTGACAATTCAGATGGGTCTTGGGATTTGTTTGTGTGTTTGTTTATTTATTTCCTCTTAATTGGATTATAAATGGTCGCAGAGCCAATTCAGTCTCTAGAGTCTATAATTTAATGATGTTCTGAACCTCTTTCTGAAAGTTACCCACAGAGGAGCTGTACTGAGAAAGATGCCACCTTCTCTTTTCATAGTGTAATTAAACTTTACCTGGATACCTATAAATTAATTTACAAGGTCTTCCTATAATTTAAATGTAGTGTGAAAATTCTTTGACTTATTTTCAGGAAGCTGTATCAATATAATTTAGGAAATTAAAGGTTACCCTGTTGCCTTCAGGCTGCTGATCTTAAAACCAGTCCCAACTCCTTGCTTTCTCTCCTTTTCTATCAAAGTTTTTGTATTTTGCATAACTGAGAAGCCACCCATATTTTGCCAGTGTCTTGTTGCTAATGTGCCATTACACAATACTGGGCATATACCCAAAAATGCAACAAATGTAGAGCAACATCTCTTTATGGGTGTGTTCTTAGATATTTTTTTTCTGTTTATTCAAATACAGCTTTTTGTGACGTGCCAGATTGGCACATATCAAAAATAAAAATTAATCCATAATTAAGTACAGATAAGGTACATGCAGAAGCAGCACAGCTGCAGCCCTGTCAATGTTGTCCCATTTATTGAGTCCAGAGAGATAGAATTAGTTCATGTGCTATGTCATGTGGACTAGGAGACAGAAAACAGTCCCTGGACCAGTAGTAAGAATGAAGCTTTTGCGGCTTTCACCTCTGAAGAAAGGATAAGACCCCTGGAGAATACCAGCACAGGAGGAATTTCTGGTACAGCAAGTCACAGCAGATGTGACAGCACCCAAAGAAAGTGCTTTCTCCCATGAAGCCCTGCTGACACAGTCATGGTTTGAACTGCTCCTGTAAGAAAATTTTCAGGGGCAGGTGAACTTTAAAAGCAAACTGTCAAAGCCACAAAGCTGTGCTACTGTAGTTCAACTGAATTTAAATATGAGAGAGGAGATTTCAAAGGACCAAAAGATTTACAGCCTCATTACACTGAAAATAGCTGCAATTTTTATGTTCTTGAGTTTTGAGGAGCTTTAAGAAGTTTTCTCCTATAACTTGGGGCTTCTATGCAGTATAAGGAAAACCACATCAAAAGAATCAGTGTCTGGGTCAAGACAAAGCCATAATTCCCAAGCTGTTGGAAAGAAGAGATGAAGATAGAACTAGGTCAGAGACCCAGCATTACAGCTCTGCAGATTTGCTTCTGGTGTTCTTTTTGGTATCCAGGGAACAGGGAGAAGAAGCCTTGTGCTCACCTCCAACAACAGGTGCTGGCCCAGCCTATTAAACACCAATTTTCAGTTCATTTAAAGCTGCAACTGGCCTGATTTTGCAGTGCTCTGGTACAGGCAAAGCCATCAGAAGGTCATCATCACAGGACTGCTCAGAGCATTCTGCTATTTCAGGCAACTGTTTTTGCCTATACCTACAGACACTCCAGAATTCACGTGTTAGCGAGAAATGGTTTCCAAATACAGAAATGCCAAACTGGTGGCCACCAAAACCACTGGAATGAACAACTCTGTTTGCTGTATGTGATGTGTATGTATGTTCATTACCTTGATGTTCTTAACTGGTCTTATTTTTTAAATTCTACTCTAGGCAGCTTTGAAACAAAATAAAAATGAAGACAGAACACAGTTGGAAGAAAATGATCACCATAAAGGAAGTAAATAGTCAAATCAAGTTGCAATCATAGGGTACAAAATAAGAGTTTTACATATGACCAAGAGGAGAACAAGGGAGTAAAGATTCTTATTGTATTGGTTATTAAGGGTACCTGAAACAATGATACAGGCAGAGGACAGAAAGATTAGTCTACACCTCAGATCACTTACATTTCAAACTGAACTGAAAACCCTAAAGAGGTTTTCAAAAAGGAGAAGGAAGTTCTTTATTTAAAAAATAATGCAGGTGACACTAAATACCTGCATGACTATAAAAGATGGGCATCCGAAGTTGTTTGCAGAGTTCAAAATCTTGCCATATCTGTCAGCTGCATGCAACAACTGTTTAGGAGTTTTAAAATTAAGCAAATGGAAAACCCTACAGAATTTTACAGATTATGTGGATTTAGTGTTCTAGAACTTCTAGATAAAACTATGACTTGTCTAGGAACGGTTCATATTTTTAATTACCCTTTTGGTCTCGTGGATGAGATCAAGCTCAGTAGAATTATGGAAGTACTTATAGAGGTACAGTCACTGTGAACCAGACTTCAAGCTATTGGGAGAGTGACAGAAGTTAAGCCATAAACAGTCACTCCATTATATTCAGAATATGTATTTAGTGTATCACTGTCTATGCCTTATTTCTAAGTCACAAAACACAGCCATATGCTTTATGTTACTTTGCACAGCAAGCAGAATCATACTAAGCCCTGCTCAATTCCCCTGCATCCATCTCTCACCTGCTACAGTAACGTGCAGTGATTCTTTGTCTGCTCTGTCAACTCCACATATTGCCTCTGCCTGAGACTGAAGTTTCCCCAGCCCCGTAGGAATAGCAGATGTGTCTGCATTGTTAATATGTCACACAGTACATCTAGATGTAAGTGAAATACCAGCCTGACATGTTCCTCCAGTCTCTAGATCACCTTGTAAAAAGTTCTTACATAACCTTGTGAGGTCATTTCAAAGCACTGTTGAAAATTAAAGGATGTTGGCACCCAAGCTGAAAGTAAGCATCCTCAGAAATACACCCATTTGTTGCATGAACATATTATAAGTTTCTCTGCATGCAGGCCTGCAGAAAATTCTTCCCATGGGAAAGCAACTTTTACTGTCTTTTTACTCTGTAGAAGTTTCTATAAACAAATCTCTAAGCTGTGTTCAAGGACGCAGAAGTTTCTCTGCCTGTATCCTAACAATAGGAGATGGAGGCTTTCTTCCTTTCAACCTATGAGGTGAAAAGTTGTTATCTCTGATTGTGTAAACTATTCTGGCATTCCTTGGACAAGGCTTGAAGCAAGAGCTTCGGATGCTCCGGGCTGGGCAGATAATAGCCCAAATCCTTTGAATTATGGAGTCATGTTAATAAATAATATTTAGCCTTCTGATATTATTGTCAAGAGTCCTTTGTTAACGCATGGACCACGGCAATATCTGTTTTAGAAGAAAGCCCACTTGATTAGAACCAACCCAAGGACATGATGTTTACTCCAATGAGGGCATTTTTGCCAATTTACTTTTATAGGTGATTTGTTCTGTACTATTTAAGTTAGCAACAGTACCCACAAATAGAAACTAATCCATTCTTATTCTGAACATATGGAAAGACTAAGCAGAATTTTGCAAATGTTATCTGTTTACACAAGACCAAACTAGTGCAAGAGCTATACACACCATAACCAAGACCCAGAAGAATAGATGGCTGAACTGAACAATGGCAATGGGGCACTGAAATCTCCAGCAGCCAAAAGCAATACTTGAGACAAATTTTTAAAATTAGGTGCCTGAAGTTAAGCAGCCACATTCATATGTAGGCAGTGATGTGAGTGATTTGATCTATGAAGGATTCGGGCAACCACTGCTTACACTGGAATCACTCATCAAAAATCAGGTCATACACTTCTCAGCCTACATATAGATTTAATGCCTAAATTAGGAAGGAAATGTTGGAAGTCTTGAGTTCTGAATCTTAAAAACACTAGAAAACTTTAATATAAACATGGTATCAAGACCTCATATATGGTAAATCAGCACAGCCCTATTGGCATAATAAAAAAGCATTGATATTTTAATGAGCTGAAGATCTGGCTTTGCAGTCCGCTGTGGCATTTGTGTGTCCATGTATGGATAATATCTCTATATTGGCAGGGAGAGCTGGAGAGAAACAAGAGAACAGAAAGCAGGAGTTACGGGTTCAGGCCAGGATCTGCATCCAATCTGCTGTGCTATCTTGCACACATCACTTTGTAATTCTGAGCATTTTCCCAAACAAACCTTCACCTCTACATACCTGTTTAGACTGTAAAACACCTCTTGCTATGTAGTCACACAATGCTGAGCAGAAACAGATTCTTAGCTCTGTTTGTGCCCTCACCTGTTATTCCAAACACTATCAATATTAAATATATCTGAATTTATAAAACCAGCCCAGACTCTCTGACTTGGATGTGTAAAATCTGTCCCTGACTCAGCAAAGAAAAAACACACCTGACAAGCATTGAATCTGCATCTGCCTCGGTTTGCACAGACTCCATGTAATGGATGTAACTGCACATGAAATGTTACAGTGACAATAAATACACATAAATCTACTAAACTGATGATCATTCAGTCAGACCTGATTAATGATGCCCTCAAGAGCAGCACCATGCAGCATTTTCATCCTTAAAAGTGAAAAGCAACAGTTTTAAAGGACATGAAGCAACACAGAGGGCCATTTCTCTTCCTAACCCTTGAGAAATATTTCCAGCATGATTCTGCCCATCAATACAAAAGCACTGCGTGGCAGCCAGAACTCCAGGAGGCAAAAAGCCCCATCAGCTCTGCCACAGGAGAGACAGGAACATGATCTCTGCACCATGGTAGTAAAGGTGCTATCCAGTACGTGAGCAGAGATTTACAGGAGAACCTCACACCCCCATAGCTACCCTGGAGCACCCCTGCAATAAAGTGAGCACCTCTGCCCTTCAGCCCTTCAGCCTCATACAGCCAGGCAGGAAATCTCCAAAAGTTCTGAACCAGATCTGGCTTTCACCCAGACAATGCAAAGGAACACAAGCTCTGATCTGCCTGTGCCCGTTCATGCAGGCACGGCTAAAGAAATGCGCTGACCCACAGTCAGCTTGGGAATCAGCCTCAAGGACTCCTGTACCCCATCCTGTTCCCACACCAGCAGCTCTCTCTGCTAATCACATGCAAGTTTATGCTGCCAGTGTTATTTAAATGGGCTGAATTGGTTCTCAGAGTATTTAATAAATATTGCCTGGTGGCATAAAAAGGATTGAAGAGCTGGAGATCTGAAAGAGCCAAACATCCCTTTTGGCACCTTTGCTCTAATGATGAAACTGTGTCTGTCAGTCTCTGCCAGTCTCAGCAGACTGGCATTAAAATGATGCTTTCCACAGGAAAAGGAAATAAACAGATTATGCTCCATCTGATGCATAAACAGTGGGATTTTATTAAAAGCCACCAAATGCAACTTCAAACAGCAGTGCATTGTATTCTGTGATTCATTTGCAAACCACTGGCCAAGCAATAAAATCTATCATAGAAAAGTATTTTTATTTTAAATAATATGTGGAAATAAATTTATAATTGTTTTCTTCTGGGAGGACAAAGGAGTTCTGATAATTAGGCTACCTAGTTAATTACTAATCCTCTTCAAATATGGCTAATAGTCTGGTTTGTCAACATACCTTAATAGAGATAGAAATGAAGTGTGTCTGATTTTCCTAGCCACAATACTTTCAGAAATGGCAGAGGTGTTTTTCCTCCCTCTTCCTACTGAGAAGCAGATGTACCATAGGTCATGGCAAGATCCTGGGCACAAGCAGAACTAGGTTTTGATGCTGAGCACTTTTAGCCTTCCTGGCTTCTCCCTGCCTTGGTCTATGCCCTTGTAAGGTAATCGTAATACTAATTCCAGTAATAAATATTAATTACGTTCAGTTTTTGAATTCCTCATTGTTACACAATATCATAAAATAAAAACAAGCACGAGCAACCACTAAATTTTTGCCACTTGCTATAAAAGGTACTTTATAACATGGCAGATTTTTAGCCTTTGTTCTAAAGACAGTTTTGGAGATTATCAGCATGAAAAATAACTCAATTTTTTCAGTGCACAGTGTTTTTGATAGAAGACTGACCCTCAATCATGTCTCTTTTCTGGTCTAAAGAGCAGTGCAATGGGCTGGGATCCAGGTGATTTTTGCCCTATTTTCCCCATTCTAATGTCATCCTTGAGGTGTACCACTTTACTTCTGCGTGCTGTGGTCACCAGCTGCAAAATTCAGGTAGAGCTAAAAAATTGCTTTGTGAAGGAATGAAATTACCACCCAAATTTCCCCCTCCAAATTGCTACAGAGAAGTTAGGTCTTGTTATCCACACTAAAAAAAATTGAGTCAATATTTTTGTTTAATAATATCAAGGAAAGACCAATTACTCTCCAACATACACATATGCATTCATTTTACCAAAAAATTAAGTATAATATAAAGACTACTTAGGTACATTTAATGAATCAGAAGGAAGATAAAATTAAATAATGTCTAATAAATAGTCTTCTTTTGTTGTTATTAGATTCTCAGAAATATCATCCTAAGCTTGTTTTCTTTTTTTATGTTCTTCTAACTCTGCACATTTAATAGGCATTAAGGATAAAATTTCACAGACCTAACTTGCAGTCTTTAGTGGATGAAGCTGAGTACCTTTATTACAGTTTAATAAATTGTTAATATTGAAGATAAATAATGAAATAACTACTGTCATGTAACCCCCTACTAACCATTAGACAAATATGCTTTCTGACAAAATTTCAACTTATTACTAAAATATATAGTCCCTATGCAGGCAAAGGTAGTATTTCTGACATTACTACTTCTAATAATAATTTTAAGATAAAACCTTTTTTTTTTTTCTAAGAAATGTTATCTTTCATTAGACTAAAACACTCTGAAGCTGCATCCACTTGTTTTGCACTGCTTTACATTTGTTAATGAATATAGTAGAGAAGAATGACACACTTACTCTGAGGCAAGTGAAGTGTTGGACACTGCTTTACATGGAGACATACAGAAGCCAACAAACACCCATGAGCATGGTTATGGCCATCCTGGACTGGCCTTCAGAATTCCCCATCAAAGTTAGCACTTCCATACCAAAGACTCATTCTGCAGCAGCTTCCTAGTGGCAGATGTGTAATTCCACACTGAGAACAGTGCATGACTTTTCTTCAATATTACAAGCTCATTTTAACCTGCACATCTAACTTCCCTTCAAATTAACACTCGAAACGTCCATCAAAACATGTTCCAATTTTATGAAAATCCATTGCAGTCCCATTAGTCACTGGCATGTTTCATCTCACTCTCCATCTCCCATTTTTAATATTTCATTTTGGAAAACGAATGCAGACATTTATACATTGTGCAGTCCCATGACTGCAGTATTGCTATTGATTTCTTATGTGACAAACCAAACACATATACTCAGCAGGATCTGGGGTGGTGAAATGATTTCTGAAAAAATCCACTTTTCACTTTATTAAGAATGTTTTGGGAAATAGCCTGGTAGTTTTACACAGGATACATTAAAACTGGAAAATGAGGCTCACTCAGCTACAGCTTTGTTTCTATTGCTAAGCTGTCTTCTCTTCAGGCAGAACCTGATTTGGAACTCCTTTGGGGGGCTGCAAGAGACCAGCCAGAATCTGGGGAATCCTCACTATTCAAATTTATCATTTTCCCTGGAGGTAAGCAGAAACTACTGAGGTGCCATACCAACCAACCAATCAACCAACCAACCAGAACATCACCATCAACAACTAACCAACACAAAACCAAAAAAACCTCCAAGCCACCAAAATCTAGGGACATCACTTGCTTTGTTTCCTCCTGTCTCTGTCCTGAGACTTTCTTTAATATACCAGGATGCTTCTTTCTTTTTTGTGAGGGCAGGTATTGTTTTATTATAACCTTTCTTCTTTCCTAGCAACTTGATTAATGTAAGCACATTTTTACTTTAGGTTCTTTGTGTTCAAGATTAAGCAAACTGTTACAGATGCTCTAAAAATGATTAAATAAATAATTTTTAGAGTATTTTCATGATTTGTCCTGAGGCATTGTGACATCTCAGACTGCCAAAACATGAGCCAGGTCTCAAGGTTCCATTCATATCAATGAGAAATAAAATGGGGTTTAACANTATATATACTGAGAGCATTACACATTTCTTGAGAACACTGTAATTGCATATGTAGATGTTCTGAAGTGCATTGCCATGAGGGCAAGTCCTCTGCGTGTCCAGGCAGAAGGCAAGAAATACTGGCCAGGGCACCCCTCAGGACAGTGGTTTGGAAGCCACACGGTGCACCTGGTGATCAGTAAAGCTCAGGGTCTGAATGGAAATACACTGCTCCACTTCTAAGAGCTTCCAGTATCCTAGGACATAACACAGTACACACTAAGGAAAAAGCAAACTGAGCTCTCTTGCCTTTTTCATAACTTCCAGGTGGAAAAAGGCCAGAACCTCTTTCCTAGGGCTTTTCTTGGAACAAACACAGATGTCTGGCACAAAATGTGCATTTGTGTTTGTACTGGATGCCAAGCTGAAGCTCAGCTTTTCTTGATTTCTCTTCAGCCATTCATCATAGAGATGGTCAAGTAATTTCTCTCTCAAGAGCTCCTCTATCAGTTTAAGAACACCTGACCTCCGCTCAGCCCACAGATCCAGGAGGGGAAGCAAAGTGCAGACAGAGATGTGGGTAATTTACAGGCTGAGCCCCACAAAGCCCTCATGCACAATGGGCAGCTGAGCCTCCAACACCTTGGGCACAGAGCCTGGCCCCTGGCCCGCAGTGCCCCGGCTTGAGCCACTCTGACTGCACAGTGATGAAATCAGCCGCTCAAGTGCTCCTGCTGCCTTCACAAGTGCGCGTGGCCGTGTCACCAAAGCCACGTGCCAAACGCTTCTGTTGTCTGAAACCGAAAACTGCAGCGGGAGAAGGAATACTTAGGGACAACAACACCTGAAAAAAAATGTGTGGAAGCAGCACCTACCACTGCATTTTGTTCTGCTACTTGCAGTCCTTCTGTTAAAAAAGACATAATATTAACTCACAGCAAATAATGTGAATAGAACAAAGAATTCCTGAAGCATTTCTATATTCCCAAGTGAAAGCTGCTATTTTTAATTTCTTTTGACAAAATATGCAAACAGTTACAATTACAAGCAATTACCAGATCCTGAAGTCCTAGGCAAAATGCCTAAAAATATTGCATCTTCATTTTCAAAATAATTCAAAGGCTGCATGCTGTATTTTAATATAGCAGACACCCCAAAAAATTTACTGTATGTCTGTATCAAGCTTAATAGAAGTTACTGTTAAGTACTAAGGATTGGAATAAAAACCTACAGAGCATTTACTTGCAATAAAATGCAACCAATAAATATAATAATGCTACTTTTTACTTAACTATATTATATTCACAGAACAGGAGCTGTGTTAACAATGTCAAAGAAGTAATTTGAAGAAATCTTTAATTAAAAATTCCTAAACATATAGAAAATAATAAAATAACTTTCCTAACATTTTATTAAAAGCTCCAAGTGAATTGATAGATTTAAATTCAGTCAAATATGTAAGCAGACTGTAAAAGCCACTGCACAAATTAATGAAGGTGTAACCAAAAAAGTGTAATACTCTGCAATATTTGAACATAATATCTTGATTGCAAAACGTCTGAGTTCTTCCCACAACTCTGTGGAGAGTCAAAAACTCACACTTCCATCCCTTCCTTCCTATTAAAAATCCACCCCGATAATTTGATTTTGAATAAAATCCCAGAAATTCTTCTGAAAAGGATTGAATAGTTATGTGGAATTGCAGACAAAATTGAAGATAATTGATTTTTATGCATGGAAATTTAAATTAAGGCAGTTCATGTTTAGAGTGACAGAATAGAAGTGTGCCTTTTGAGTTAACACATTACAAAATTCAGCTCTGATTAAATTAATTCAGATTTATATAAGGGGCAAGCCTAAGACAGCCTTTTGGGGGATAAAGCAAAACTGAAGTTTGTCACAACATTTCACACCCTCTCCCATACCAAAACCTGTGCTGGCAATTACAAAAGCAGGAATTTTGCTTGAAGAGTGTTTCCAGCTTCCTATTCCTTCTGGTTTTTTTAATGAGTTTTAATATTATATATACAAGAATAAAAAAATATGGAAATATTTTCCCCAGAAAAGATCAGACTGTGTTTCATCATTTCAAAGTCCATTTTCCAGGCTTTACTGGGTAAAAATAAAGAATTCCAGGTAAAAATATAAAACTGGACTACAACAGAGTGTGACTGAATCCCTAAAACACCTCTCTGTTTGGACTACAGGAAAAAAATATAAATTATCAGAGCTGAAACATCACAGAGTATGGAAGCACTGGACTAGAGATGGCCCAGTTACATCTGTCCCCAAGTCACTTTATTATTAGATAAAATACTGTCACGTTCTTATATTGCTATATATTTCTAGAACGTTGTGATGGTTTGCAATGTAAAGTCTTGGTTAGTGGAGAAAAGGGCAGGAATTTTATGGAGAATTCTATGGAATGAGGTAAATCTAAAGTACTCTCCAAGAGCTGTGTGTCAGGATGTGCCAGTACACTTGTAGTCCATGAGAAACAGCACCATGGTTCCTTCTCCTGTTGTACCCAAATAACAATTTGGGCTTTTTTCCCCAACCAAAAAAAAAAAGTAAAAGATAATAATACATTAATGGAACAGTGGCACAAGCTTACCAAAGTACTTAATTTATTCAAGTCTTTATTAAATACACACACAAAATAATATAGAAGTGGGCACAAAACAATGCAGAATCAGAATGTTAATATTAAGAGAAAATACAGCAAAAATATTCCCAAAGGAAAAACACAAAATGTGTTTTTCATTCAGAACATTGATTAAACTGCTTTCCCTGACAAAATATTTTTATTCATTCCCATAAATATTTGAAATAGTCCATCACAAACTATTTTACTACTGCTAAGAGTAAAGGTACATTTGAAAGCTAAAGCAACATGCTGGCTTGCTATAGTTATTTTATATAAAAGAAAGCATCCTTGCCAGCAACTTATTTCTTACTCTAACTCTTTCTGGAATGTGACTTGTCCAGCAAAGCATAACAGCAGAGCTTTGAAGCAGAAGGAGAGGAGCAAAAAATACTAAAATAGCTGGAAGGCACAGAAAATATGATACAAAAACCAATGGCACAATATCTGCACAATCCAGAGGATCAACAAGGCACAGAAATATTTTCTTGTGGTGCAGGGGTGAGCTGGAAGCAATTAGAGAAAAACAACCCCTCAGTGCTACTTACAAAGGTGAAGCAACAGTCACGACTAAAGCACAGTGAATCGGCGCCTGCCACAGCCAGCTGCCATTTCCAAAGTGCTGCTCCAACAGTGGTTTGTGGAAGGAAGCCTAAGAGGGATAAATGTCTGCAGGAGCCCCAGGGACATGCAACTGCTCTACAGACATTAAAAACAGCAGTGCGAATTCCTGCTCTGACAACGCGGCTAGCGGAAAGGTCCTTGGCCCCAAGTAAGTTACAAACGGATACTAAAAACCTGGGAAGCCCCTTAAAGTCTCACCCTGGGCCAGCCAGGCAGATCCCACAGGCTCCTTGGCTAGAAGCTGAATGCTGATGAGCAAAACCAAGAAGAGGGATATAGTTTCGGGATAAAGCAGAAAATGAATTTGCTGAATAGAAAGCTGTGCCTGACTTCCTTAATCCTTGCAGTCTGGGAGTAATTGCAGTGATTCCATAAAGCTCAATCATAGAGGGTACAGTGGTTAGATGGTCATGTCTTTGGCAGGCAGTGGTTCATATTAATAATGTTCCAGGCTTTCAGAAGCAGCCTGTATGTCTAAATCAATTACTTCCTGCAGCCCTTGTGTGCGGTAAGCAAGCAACGCTATCTCTTTTCTGAGATAAGGAAACCAGAAGGAACTGAAATCGTTACAACAGGAATGTGAAGCGGACAGGACAAGGGTCCCATATTTCTTTTGTTTAGAGTTGTGCTTTGAAGAATTTCTCCAGCCTGTTTTTCTTTCTCCTTTTATGTTACTCATTGTTATCTCTTCAGATTTCAAAAAGTGAGTTAAGCACCAGAAAATGTGCAGAGCTGCTGAAACACCACTAAAAGGGCTCTGTAAGCCTAAAGAGCCCTACAAGGGCTTCCCTACAAGAGAAGTGTTTCGTGCTTTGGCCTTGCCATTTAAAAAGGTCATCAGATGATATTTGCAAAGAAAAACATGAAAACCATGCAAAATGCAAGCTTTTATTTAGAATGAAGGTTGATACTCAAACATGTACCTAGAGTAGCTGCAATGTTGAATAAAACATTCAAACATTCAACATTGACAGTGATTTGATACTTGACACAATTTTACCCATGAAAAATATTACTTCAAGGGAGGCAATTTAATAATGAGGACATTCTCTGTGGCTAGCTCAGGATAAGACTTCCCAGGGGGTGTCCCAAGTTTTTAGGATCAGTTTGTAACTTGGGGCCAAAGATCTTCCCACTAGCCTCCTAGAAGGAAGCAAGATGTGTGCTCTCTGAGGGGACTAAGAAGAGTTATTCTTTTATTTCTGAGCAGCATGATTTGCTTAGCATTCCCACTGGACATGCCCATGCTTGCCCTTGCAGTTTATCCTAGGATATCTTTACTAAAAAGCACAGTGGATGGAATTCCAGCTCTACTGACGCTAATGGCAAAAACTCCCAAGTATTTTGATGAAACTCGTCTGGTATTAATTTCCTGAGTCACTCTACAATTTTGGTCATTATTTGGGGGAAAAAATCAAAATGTGCAAAATAATCTTTGTGACCAGATGGGAAAACTATTACACTACAGGAAATACATCTGGTATGGAGTGTCCATGCATGCAGTCTATACCTCAGGGGCATTATAGAATAATCCTATATACTGTACAGATATGTGAACTAGTATAGAAGCAATCCAACTATGGCAGTACAGGCATCTACCCAGTCGAGAGAGTTTAAAAGTAGCTCAGATTTCTGTGTGCTTTGTACAGCATGCAGTGAAGCCATTTCCTCGCTGATAAAAAATATTTACATTAAACCCCTTTTATGATATGTAAGCTTAATTATAATGCAAACATAATTGTATGTTACAACAAAGACTTCTAATTGGATGTTATAAGAAAGACTTCTCATACTGGTTACTACAAATCCACTCCACCTCTTCTTAGTATCTGTTCTGTGCTGGCAGCAGATAATCATGGTTTTTTTAAAGCAATAGGATTTACCAAAAATGTTTCTCAGCCCAGCATTATTTCTACTTTAAGTCAGAGGCCTACAGAAAGAATTGAAAGATGAGGACCTATTCCATACTTTGACAAAAAGCCATGCTAAAAGTATTGATAAAATAATAGGAGAAAAATAAATCAAGAAGTATCTCCAAAGTCTAACATATAGGGTGTTTCACTGTTCCAATACAATATAAAAGAGAGAGTTGGTACAGAGCCAAATTATTGCCTCGAGTGCAGTATCAGTATTGCTCATGTCTTCGAAGAACTTTCTGATTTTTCCGGTAAGTTCATAAAGTTCTTATAGGCTGCCTAAGAACTGATAAAGCACTTCACTTTCTGAGGCAAAAAGTGATGTCTGCATCAGAAACAGCTGTGTTCGGAGGTTCTGACAGATTCCTGTTGTCCCAAGGGTCATTTCTTGGTGAGGTACATTTGTTCCCATCACTAAAATGCTTCAGGCAGAATCCTCAGCTGGCACAGATGCTTTGTGCAGACTTGTCAGGGAGCAGCCTGGGCATCCTAACCAAAATTTATGTCCTAATTTCAGGGGAACTATGCCATAAGCAGCCACTTCCATACAGTGTGGTTCTAGAATCTTCTAGCCCTGAAGAGTGCTTGAGCTGCAGAAAGTGTAGATAAATCCAAGCAACCAGCATGAGTGCATGTGTGTTATGTAGGAAAACTCCAGGGGAGTTAGTGTCAGAGGGATCCTTTCTTGGTGTCCTGATTTTGTACCTAATCTTCTAATCTTTGATGGCACTAACTGCTGAAAGTAGGGAGCTCCTTTGAGCTGCTGCTGACAAAGGATGAAATGTGGCTGTGGCACATCACAGAAACAGGGCCACCAGTGCTGACAGGAATTATAGACTCTGTAGACTCAGTGGGCAGCATTTGAACCACAAATACAAACACTTAGCATTAAATGGAGTGGGGTACAAAGGTGAGGAGCTCAGAGAGGAACAGGCAAGGTGTGTAGATTTCTGAGTATCTCTCAATGAATTGACTTATATAAAACCTCTGGAAGGGCTAAATAAGTATTCAACATCAATATTTCTGCAACTGTCACCTGGAATGTCTGCGTTCCCATTTTGGTTCTGACGTTGATTCCCTTTGTGCCCTTGGCAAGATAATTAGCAGTACCAAGTTACACCACCTGGATTCATGGCACAGAGGTCCTTATTCTGCAAACATAGAAGGGTTGCAACACACTTTAATATTTTCACTCATAAAAGCAAGAGATTATAAGAATAATATATATCCTTTCTGCTCTCAGTTGGGTTATGAGATTTAATGTTTTTCCAGTTCTTTGAAGACATAAAAACTGACACTGAAATTAAGTATTTTTTGATAAGTTATTTATATGCCATAAAGGCAGCATGATTATCAGAGATGTTCTGCAAGATGACCTATTGCCTCATCCTAATGTAGTTTTTCATAACAAGGTGTAGATTATCTTGTATAACTGAGTGTTGGAGGAGGAAACATGGTGGAAATATTTTGGGTATTCCTATATCCAGTAGATCATAAGCCAAGACAGATATTTTTCTAGATAGGCAGAGTTGTCTTCCTCCTTGAACTGGTCCCACCACTTAGGTACCTCTCATTCAAACAGCCCTACACTTGGCCCATCATCTCTATTTTTACCTCACTAATGTACTACTGTACCTTAAGCAATAAGGAGATGCAGATTTTGGGAGATTTGAATAACATCACTTAAACTGCAATGATTCTCCTGAATACCTGAGGCAGTGTAGCCTTTCTGGAGCAACATTCTCTGCTGGGGATGATGCATACATGCAAGCAAAGCAAGAGAAAATGTTTCTTCTTCCCTATAATGCACATTTGGCCAGCCTGGGTCCACCTAGCTTGTGTGCTTGTGAAATATTATTTTCAGATATCCACACGTGGGGATAAGCCCCCAAAGTGTTTGATCAGATGGTCATGAACAAAACCCCGTGATCATTCACACAAACTCAAAAATGCTAGCACTGAGAGATGCTCAGAGAGCACCTATATCTCAGCTTTGTGAGGAAAAGCAGGAAGTTGGCTAGGGAAGTTGGCTGTCAAATGCCCCTGCCATCCCCAACCCATCCCATTGCCCAAGTTCCTCTGTCAGGGGCCTCCTCACCCATCCTTAGTACACTCAGGGAAAATTTCTGTGTGATTTTTCATGTACACGCACTTTCATACATGTTTTAGTTTCTTTCAAAAATACTCAGAAATTCTTTCAAGTCACAGGTCTGTGCCAAATTCAGCATGTCTGAAGACCATGGACATAATGTAGGAGACTGGGTAAATTGATATTATTAAAGGAGTTCATTATTTACTACTTACTCTGCAAGAAGTGCATGTAGCCAAAAAAAGAAAGGGAATAGCACACAATGGTGAATGTATAGGAGATTAAGTCCTAGGCTGGAAAACCTGACTCTTAGCAGTCTTCCTCTGAAATGCTTACAATTTTGTGGTCTCTGTCCTCTACTCTCCATGCTACATCTTTGCTTTTCTCACCTCAATAATGAATTTATCAAATTTCTTGACTACGGTCTGGAATGGGCCCTACAGTACAACTTGCAAACCAAAAGGGTTTGTTTGTTGTTTCCATATGCATGAAATGCACCATATGTAGAAATAGAGCTTGGAAAAGTCTGTGTCAATCTGACTTCAGTACTACTCAAACTGTGTTAATATAATGTTTCCAAACTTTTTATTATTTTTGTAACAAGAGCCTTGCTTCCCTTGTGCAATTGCTATGAGATTGCAAGGCAGAGTTGTTATTACAACGGGTATCAGTTTTAAAGAGCTGAACGTAAGTGTTATAAAGGAAAGCATTATTTCTATGCACAAATATATGCACACATTGGAGTATGTGTTAAGGTATAAGTGCGTTTACATATATTTATCTGTATATATTTCTGGTTTTGTACACATGCCTCCCTCATCCTGCCATCACAATGGCAGAAGGCAATTTTGAGGCTTATTTCAAAGCAAAATAAATTGCCTCCTGGCAATTCCATTTTCAAAATGTTTCAGTAAATTGTTTTGTTAGAGTAACATCATTTTCATCTCACCTAATCATTATTTGTCTAAACAGTGTTTTCCTTTAAAAATGCATTGCTTTATACTACTAAGTTTTGCTGATTTATAAACTTCACTGCCCCTAAACTAGGAATATTGCAAAGCATGCTGATTACATGAGTAGATTGGATGAGATTATGCCTGAACTTCTTTCTGCAAATGAGGTCTGAGCTACAAGGCTGTATTGTCCCCACCAGGAGCGAAAACAAGGACACAAAATAGCACAGATATTACCTATTTATGTAAATGAAAAAAATCTTGCTTACTTAAAAATATGTGTAAAATGCATGGATTGCTTAAAATTACCTCTCCAGTAAGACTTCTAATTTAATTTTTAATCGTTTTTTCCTCCAAGATACCAGGAAAGCAAGACTTTCAGAAAGGGAACACTGCTCTTTTACACTTCCTGTGTGTGTACATTAACTGACAGGCGTTCACTGACTGTGGCACATTGCTTTCCGTCCAGCAAAGGCAAACACAGTTACCATTACTTCCCTAAGCCTGAGCCAAACACCACGGAAGTGATCGGAACACTACGCCCCCACTTCCACAGAACAAGAGCCAGGGCCAGACATGTGCCTTACGTTAATTGTGAAGGATGGGGCACTAACCTTTATTCCAAAGGCCTTTCTTTCACACTGCAGCTACATCAAAAGTAGAATTGCAAGAGAGCACAGAAAAGCACAATTCAGAAACACATGGACTCTCTTCTCAAATTGAAAGGCAGATGCAAATTACAAGCAGTGAAAAATAGGAAAGTGCTGCATTCAGCTTTCTGCCCTGGAACATCATGGAGTAAACTCCCAAACATAGCAAGTGTAACACGTAGGACTGTGGTTTCGTGAAAGGCTGGCTCCAGCCTTCTGCAAAAGTTTGAACTGAGCTCTTAGTCAGATGTGGTATCTGCAGACTCTGTGAATTCTGTGGATGAGGTAATCTGGGTCAAACTATGAAGAAAAAAATCCATATTCATTTTTCTTTTCTCCTGCTGCTATTTCATCTGTTTTACAAGATTTAGTCCCCCCGTAAAATTGTACTGTATTTCAATTCCTAACAAAAAGGATGTCTTAGTAAATATAGTAGAGTAATATACCTACTAGGAACCATAAAGATTACTATAACTAATGTGATAATAGTTACAAAAATAATATTAATAATGACAATGCATACACATTTATTTAACCCAAACTGGCAGCTCTGGACTCAGTCAAGCACAGAGCAGAGTCTTCACCTCTTCTCCTACCTATATTTGCAGAGACCACTTCATTGTACTTCATCATGTAATTTTTGGAAGTACTTTTTTTTCTGCTCAGCTTAAAAAAAAAAGTTTTAGTAGAACATCTGAGGCATTAATCCAGCTCCTTGACTATATATTCCTAAAAAGCCAGACATTTCATCTAAGTCTAAGATTACATAATGCCTCAGTTCAATCACAATCCTTGTCTATCCAGGGTTTACCTAGGAAACAGCAATGGAACACAGCATTTTTAGTAAAGACTTTCCACATACTCTCCCATTCTGCCACAGTTATTCTCTGGTACACCTTTCAATTGAACAGCAGGAGTGAGGTGCCTTCCACATGAATTTACAGGCATAGTCAGAATGCTGTAAGCGTTTCTGACATGGCCTGTATGCATTTCCTTTTTTGTTTCTTTTTTTTTTTTTTCCACAGGGATAGCTGGAGCCATCATTGTCATTCATAGCATCTAGCAGCTTCCAATCTGACATAAAATCATTCTTTGCCAATATGAAATATCTGCTGGTCATGATGCATGCAGTTTCTTATCTCTGAAGATGTGAACGTGTGTTTCAGATACACACAGCCATACCCTGCTATCTCTTAAGGGTAAGTTTCTGAAAAGTGCAATGGATAACAGCTCAATGGAGAGCAAAACTATTTTTTTCCTCAGGAAAAAAACTATTGTAAACAGAAGATGCATTCAGGCACTTAATACACACAGATAAGAACAGTACATTGCATTGTGAGATCTTTTCCACTCGTGTGCCATTAACATTAACCAGATATTAAAGGCTTATATGCAAAAGGAAGACGTTGCTGTAAACCACACACTGGACACCCACACAGTTCTAGAAGCATCAGTGTGATACACAAACAGCATTGAAACAGGAAAAAAATATTGTTCTGAATTCAGGAGTATCTGTTTTGTCAGGATGTTATTCATGTAAATATTTTATAAAAACAAGAATACTTATATCAAAATATATGGAAAAAACCCCCATAAATGCATAGTTTACAGTAAAATGTAATCCACATGTTAAGGTAGTTCTGGGATGCCTGCTGCTGCTTGTCAGACCTGCTTCAATATGACTAGACACCTCAGGAAAGTTTTTTACATAAGATGGGTGGTAGAAGGATGAAAGATGGAAAATCAGGGTGATAATGATGGCTAGCAGGGCAGAGGATGAAGCAGCTGGCAATGGAAAACCAAGACAGTAGGCAGACCAGTACACGTAGCAAACTCTTACTCTGTGTGCATATATTTAATGTCCATGTGTGGTGCATGTATGTCTCTGCAGGTGAAAAGAACAATCTCAGATTTAAGGCACCATAAGCATTAATGTTAAAATATATGTTCTTTACTATATTTATGTAGATAGATATAGATAAAGATATTCACATTTAAAAGCCTTCTGTGAGCCTTCTAAGATGCATATAATTGTTTCCAGCCTGGAATGCTTAAAAATAAATGAATGGCAATTGCACTTCAATGATGTATTCTACCAGAGAAATTAAAACTAAACTTGCCCATCAGGGGAAAAGGCAGGTGCTACATTATTTACATGATGCCTCAAGTGGAAATCACCTAAGTGATTTCCAAAAGTCAGAAATTTTCTCAGTTATTTACTCACTAATAATATCTATTTGAGTTAAAATCTGTTTTCTTGTTGGTAATCTGAAATTTTATTCTGCCTTCTTTGGAATACCAATACAGAAACAAAGACTTTGGAATAACAGAATGTGCAATAATTGAATTTTGAGATTATAAGTGTTATTTGGAAGCCTTGAAAAAATTGTTAACTTCTCTCAATTAGAATAAAACATAGTAACTTCTTCCAGAGATTTCAGCTACAGATGCAGAAGTGATAGAGAGGTATCATCTTTTCTGTCCTAAAATGTTTTTGCTGTCCTCCCTTAAAAGTGTATGTTGATTTAAAGTTCTTTTCCCTCACAAAATCTTTATGGTAGCTAGCTAGCATAGCTTTCAGATTCTATCTTGCCATATGTTTCAAGTTGTGTGCTTCAGTCTGCATCTGCTGAGTATCTGCTATGGTAGGGCTACAACATCAACTCAAAACAATTGGGACTACAGTCTTTATAATAATTACTCTCTGCAGCTGTTGAAATCAGAATCTCTAAAAAAAGGAACTTAAAAACTGTAGCTTCACTCCCTCTCTCTCTTTCTTTATTTTTATCTAAAGCAAAAACAAGCACATCTTGATGAGAGACTTTCTGAATTAAAAGATAGAAGCAGATTTTTTTCAAGGTATAACATAAAGACATGCTGCTTTAGACTATGGAATAAAGTTACATCTGTCTTTAACCATGATAGGTGATTTAGAGAAAAATCTCATGTGGAAAAAATGTTGTAGCACAATACATCTTAGGCATTAGAATTTTCATTTGAAAATGACATTGACTAAGTTCTGCTTTTCAAAAAAAATTTGCTGGTTGTCATAAACTGAAGAATTTATAAACAGCTCAAACCCTAGCAATCCTAAGCTTGCTTCTCTTATGGTTTATGAAGGCTTGCCAACCTCTTTATCTCAACAGCTAGACAGCAAAAACAAAATCAACCTGTCTTTCCAGTAAATATATTCAAGCACCTGCATGCCGTTAGATGTGGCGTCACTACAATGATTCAAAAGCTACAAAGAAACATATTTATGGTATTAAGGAAGAGTTTGGTCCTGTAGTTAAGGCAGAACTGCTTGATTAGACTAATGCATTCACAATCTGAGTGCAGTAGCCATTTTTATCTGTTCTAGTAGTGTTATTTTAAAACTTCTGTAATTAAAATAGTATGCTCATTATTAGGATTATAATAAGGTTCAGTTGTAAGTGACCTCAGGAAGTCAAACACAGGAGCTCTGTTGAGGGCAGACCAGGTTGCTCACAACTTAGTCCAGCCAGGTCTTGAAACCCTTCAAAGACAGAGACAGAACATCCTTGTTTAGCAACTGTTCCACTGCCTTACTGTCCTCTTGGGGAAAAAGTTTTTCTTGTAGACTGTTTCAGCCTCTCTTGTTTAGACTTCTGTCCACTACCTCTTGCCCTCCCTCAGTGCTCCACCACTAGGAACCTGGCTCCAACTTCTTGATCACCTCCTCGCTTCTCCATACAAAGCTGCTATTATGTTTTCCTTTCCTTCCGTATGCTATTATGTCTTCCCTTTTAAGATGCTGTCTTCTCCAGACAGAACAAATCCTCGAGTAATAATGGAAAAGCAAAAAGGTTTTATATACATATGAAAACAGCAGCAGTGAGTGCATCTAGTGTTATTACTGCTGCTAAAACACAACCAAAAATTGGCATACTGTTCCTTTGTTAAATAGGGAAAAGAATGCTTCTGCCCCAACCGATTGAAAGTGCAGATTTTCAAAGGTATTTAAGGAAGATGATTGCTATTAGATTTGGGGGAAGCCAACTATCTAGATAGCTTCAGATACTCAGCCATAAGACTGTAAAAAAATACTTTATGGTCACCACAAATGGAGCCCTTAAAGGTTTAGCAAACACAGGAACTTACTGCAAGCATTTGAGCAGCCACATCTGGAATACTTTCAAACCTACAATGAGCACATGCATAAATATTTTCAGACAATTAGCTAAAGAAAGATAGTGCAAGAAAAAAAAAGCCCAAAAATGGTAAGGCAACAAATACAGGGACAAAGGGTGTGTATGTGATGCTCAGGAGTACATTTTTATAATAAACCCAGCTATTTTCTTTTTTAATCTGTTAACAAGTTGCCAAGCAAATCTCACTACTGTGGTGGTGAGAAACTTAATTTCAAAATTTCAAGTAAATCAAGGAGCAATGTCAACACTTCTGTGGCTGCACTGTGCTAAAAAAATACACAAGGTAAATTGCTCTGGAGCAGTCTTAATCCATCCAGGAGAACTGAATCTCAGTTCTTCTGCTTGTCTGGAGTTCAGGAGATGAATTCTGTCTTTTGGCAATACATTAGCAATGCCTCTAAGGTTCTCTTTTCAATGAGTTCCTCAATACTGTTGAAATCCACCCCTTTCCTTTGTGCATCACAAGGTTCAAATTATTAGAACAGTTGCTATAGCAGCATTGGAAATCTTCTTCAAACAAAAAAGAAGCTTTTTGGGTTATTTTTTTGATCTACCCAATGATTTCCTCTCATTTTACAAGAACGCTGCTTTTGGTGGGGATTTATTCCATTCTCAAACATGTGTCAGAAGAACCTAGAATGTTCAGACAGGTCTCTTCTTGTTACCTTTGTGCTATAAATTTAAGAATTAATAACTAGGAAATAAATGCAAATTATTTCCAGGTAATAAAATATTATATCCTCATTTTATGAACATTAATGACAATTTTTAAAATTGTGAGGTTCAATCTGCCTAGGCAGACTCTAACATAACAATTCTGTTACCTAATTACATCATGATTACCTACAAATTCAGCCACCATACCCATCTATTTGTGGATGAAGTTACTCATTGTCTGCAGAACTTGCACCATGCATCACATGGGCAGGAGTTGAGAAGCTAATTTGAAAACACTGAAAAAAGAAAATGCACAGGAAACAATTTCCTTAAATTATTAAACTACTACTTGTTTAAAATTTTGGGGAATGAAAGACATGCTGAAGAGAAGAATATGTGCTGCTACTATAAGTGCTAAAAAGTAGACCATTAAACAATGTATTCTGATAATAAAGTTCACCTGAACTGAGTTTAAAAGAAATTACAGACATTTTCTTTCTCTTCTTTTAAGAACTGCTGTACAATTTTCTCTCTCTCTAAATACATGCATCTGTATCAGTGTGAAAAATGTACTAGGATGTAACAAGCAAAAGTATATCCATCAAACTAGTGGTTTCCCTTCTTAGCCAACTTCAGAAAAGCACTTGGAAGTTCACTACATCTGACCTGTTTACTAAATCCAAGGAGCACCAGTTATGAAAAAGGTATACAAATACTTGCAAGAATAGAAGAAATTGATTCTGCTATGCTGGGCTCATTTCCAGGGCTCATTGTTGCTTTTTCTAATATTCCAAATTTTCCACAGGAACCCATGGTTAAGGCACAGAAGTTGGGCAAGAGGGCTACTGTAGTTTTCCTGTTTTAGCGAATGGGTCTCCAATTCTTAAAGCAAGATAGCAATCAAGTATTTAAATAACTTTAAGATTCTGTATTTGTTTTCAGGGACAAGATGAAGATGATGATTGTATGAAGCAAGTCTTACTCTTTTAAGGTTACTCCTCCCTACTCTGCCCATGCTTTCTGTCTGACTGAATGTAGACTGGAAGCACATGGAGAACAATAAATTATGGATAACAACTTTAATTCATAGCCCTCATAACTCAGAACCCTCAGTAATCTGCACTTACTCTCCTATGCACCAGCAAACAAGCTATAAATCTTCAGAATGTTGTTACTAATATGCCTCTGTTTTCCAGCAATCACGAGCAATGTCTCAAAAAAAGTAGTTGCCTTATTCACTCCCACAGTACTGTGGAACAGTTTGATAACCATGGATTTAGCATTAGTGGAGAGTTCAAACACAGTTTCAATCTCAAGGAAAATAGGAGTTTTTAGTTGGTTACTAGGGCACAGACTCATCTAAATCCTTTGCTTTTTTACACTCTCAAACTATTTTTTTCCAAATAGAAGTTGATAGTATAGGAAAATTGGGAGGAAGATGAAACTAAAACTGTTAACAAAATGAATACTGGATCAAATTCTTTGCATCTTAATTAAGCCATAATCTTGTTTAACAGGAAACGTACTTGGTTAAAACCCAGCAAAACACAGCCATTATCTGGGGAGTATGGGAGGCACGCTGAGCAACCTGTACAACAAAAACATTCTGTTGAAAGTTGCTTGTGACCTGCCAACAGCACTGCCTAAATGATCTCTCTTGAAAGGAAGTGAATTCCACTTGGACTGCTAGAAACAGCATCTTGCCACCAAGAGGAACATGGCTGAAGGAACCCAATTCTGGTATGCTGTGTGTGTCTGCAACAGCAATGGCTGGTACTAGCTGGGATAGGGACTGAGAGAAACACAACAGCAGGAACTCCGAGCAGGCTAACTCACCCATACCTACAGGATTTCATGAAGAATGTTTGCAACCTGGGGTAGCTGCATCTAGGCTAAAAGGCAATGAAGATATACTACACATTCTTCAGAAAAGCTATTGCCCTGAATCAGCCAAGACTCTTCTTTCACTTTGAAGACAAACAGGATGGACTTAGGTAAGTGCATAAACAATTTCTCAGGTCAGCAGTAATTCATGCAAAAATACTGGTGTCTCTTGACAATACAGGAAAGTTTTAATATAAATAAATGACAAGTAAAAATCTCAATTTCATATTGAAATATAAACTCCACAATAGCCTGTTTATTAAGACCAGCTCGCATATGTTGCACAAGAGTGTTAAGACCCCTCAAACATGCCATTGGAGTAAATTTGAATAACAAAAATAAATTAGCTTTGGACAGAAATTATGCAAAGATTAGCTTAGTAAGCAAAGTAAGTATGTTTAACGATTTTTTTCCCCTCAAACCTACTGTACTAAAATAAAATAGTTGTAAAGTTAGGAATAAAAAGGACCAAAAACAAGAATGTGAGTTAGCAGTCTAACAATATGTCTCTGCAACTGTTTCTCACTACTCTTGAGCCTCCTACCAACTGTAACTGAATCATTTTTCCAACTTGTTAAAGAGTGGATTGGTTCTGAAGCTAATGTGCTGTTGTTCAGAAGGCAAAGGTATTTCCAAACTTATTTCCAATCTACTAATTCCCTTGTATACATATACATACAATCGTGTGTAGCCACTGCTGCTGTATTCCATGTGTTCAAACAGTAGGAGTCATCAGTAACAGCAGCTGCTCTGCATGGGGAACATGATATCCCCCTGAAAAATCAAGACCCAATTCCTACAGCCACAAACAGCCTCAAAACACTGAATCAAACTGAGTCACATAATTCCATCCATCTTTTCCCATGAATGTTTCATAACAATGATGATACTGCCCATCTTCTGATCAGAACTTAGGGCCTCACGATGAAAAGTTCATAAAAATAAGTAATTATGATGCCTATTACATTAACTGTAGTAGTCACCCGAGTACCTGTACAAGAAAAGTACCTCTGGCCCCCTGGTTTCCACATAGCTTTGTCTATCTTCAGTTTATTTACAGATAAATAACACATCCTATGGATTGCATATGTAAGATCCCAGGGATGTTTCCATTAAAAAAAAAAAAAGACTTAATCATAATTTATTTCATTGCACACAGATGCAAATCACATTTAACAAACACTACCTAAAACTTCGTGTTTCAGCAGGACTTAGCTTCAGTAATGTCTTTGAACAAATACCTTGAGAGGGCAATCTGCTGTCACAGGAGGATAATGCACCCATTACAAAGCCCCTGTGCCAATATATTAGCTCTCCTTCTGTCATCTCTGGCTCAGCCTTCTCCCTGCTCTTCATTCTGATCCTTGTGGTTGTCAGCTATTCAAATAACAAAGACCACAGTATATGACTTGAATGCAAAGGAGATAAGTCAACATGCTGCCTGCCTCCTAATAATACCATTTTCCAGATTATCCATGGCTTCTGCAAAGGCTCCACATATACTTTGGGAAGGACATGAAGGATTCAATACCAAGAGGCATTGGATTAAAAAAATTCTCAAATTCAGACTTCTTAACATTTCTCAGAGAACTGAAGTGGCCCACTTGAGGAGTTTCTCTCAAGGACAGCTTATTCTCAAGCAACATTCAGAGGAAAAAACAAGATGTTATAGATTACAGGGCATGATTAGCATTCATGGGACTTTGTAGCTGTTTCTGAGTCTTTTACAGACTACTTGTTGATTCAGGAATTCAATCCCCTTCATCCCCTGCCTCAGTTTCCCAATCAAACACAATATAAATAATGATACTGACATTCTTTCTTAAAGTGCTGTTGGAACTGTGCATGATGAGCACTTCACAGAAGCTGCCTCTAAGTACTATTATTCTCTTCTCTTTTTTTTTTTAATTTAAGAGCCACTTAGGTATAAGTGAGATAGATGCCATCTCTAAGAACCTCTTAAGACCTCAGAATTTGGTTCATACAATATAAGAATTACATGGCTCTGCCATCCTCCATGTCACCAAGTAGCATTTGACAATGCAACATTAATCTAGTAGGAGCTCAATTATAGCTCAAATCCTCCTGGTTGCCTTTTAGAGCGTTCTGCTTTTCAAGGGGTTCATCTCTCTCAAAAGAGATATGATTTGCAAAAAAAACCTCACAATGCATGCAAAATTAGTTGCGGTGGTTCAAAAGAAAGTGGAAACCTGTCTGCCTAACAGCAGCGTTCACTTCAGTAATCTGCATTTATGCCTCTTTAAAACCTCACCTCCATTCTCAAAACACTGAAATTTCATACACTGCTGTGATGTTTCATTGAAGCAAATTTTAATTTCCTTCCCCATCTCACCCACAAAATGACTTAAATGTTGACACTCTCTTCCCATTTCCAACTCTCTTTCTTTTGTTTTGACCTTTTATCTATGTGAGAAAGCAACAAGGCTGAAAGATTTATACTTAAAGAATGGGTGAGTGAATGTGAGCAAGGTGCAGAGCGCTGTGATTAATGCATCCATTTTGTTTGTTTAAATAGATTTTAAAACTGTCTTACAAACGAACAGCAGGGGAAAAATTAGTTTGAGGATCAAATGGTTCTTCAGCATACATCTTACACTTAACAAACATCTTTATACAGATGCATCTTCTTATGTTGAACTATGTATTGAATATACAATTTTGTTGGTGAACAAGCAGCATGACCACTATTTTGTGTATGTCATTGTCTATTAATAAAGTGATACAAAGCCTGTTCACTTGTAGTGACTGTAACATCTTAGCATAGGGTGAATTTAAAAAAGTACAAAACAGAAGAGAAATTCAAACAACGAGTCAGAAGCAATTCTGTAAGGAACAAGACTTGTTGTAGGTTAAGGCTGAAAGGCAGCTCAGAACCACCCAGCCACTTGCTCACTCCCTGCAATGGGGTGGGTGAGAGAATCAGAAGGGTAAGCGTGAAAAAACCAGCAGGCTAAGATAAAGACAGTTTAACAGGGAAAGTAAAAGCCATGCATGTAAGCAAAGCAAAACAAGGAATTAATTCACTACATCCCATGAACAGGCAGGTGTTCAGCCATCCCCGGGAAGTCAGGGACCCATCATTTGTAATGGTGATTTGGGAATATAAACACTATTGTTCCAAATATGGGATGAAGCAGAAACATCTTGTCTGTAAGATGTGGGAGGCTGACAATGAGAGAATAGGGTGAACAGCAAGTCTGCAAATAAATTAGAACTCTGGGTAGCAGAGTCAAGGGAATAAATTGCCCTCTGAAAAATGCCATAGACTTAAAAAGTTAAATCAAACAAAAGCCAGAAAAGTAGAGAGCTCTTGATAAGGCTGCCCTAAGCAAAAACAGTAGACTCTCCTTCTTGTTACTAACTGCAAAATTTCAGAATATTAATGTCAGGAAGCTTTGAACCCTTTTGACTGCCATTTCTAACTAAGAACCATTCCACACATCCTCGAGAATGAGAATCTGACTTTGAAATCTACAATGTGCTTGCAAATCCACCTCTTGCAGGGCATGATTCTGAGACAACTGATAACAATTATTGTCTTCCAGCCTTTGAGTTGAAGACTGGTACTAAACAGATTGCCAAAATATTAGTTATCCATCCCTATCAGAAATTCTCAGCACCCTGTATGAAAAAAAAAAAAAAAGCCCTTGCAGCACTGCTTCTAAATTGCACTGATTATTTTAGCCAGTGGAAACACATGGGGCAGCTACTACAGTGAGCCTCTCTCACAAGGATACACCAGTAACCGGTATTACCTTCTAAGCTGTGACTCAGCACTGGTGTCTAATCCAACAACCCGTGGTTACATCTTCTGCCAACATGAAATGCCATAAATCTCCTTCCCAAAGACAGTTTCTTGAAGGTAATTGCAAGTTCATTTTTATGAAAATATGTCTCCTACTATAATTTCTGCAAATCAAAAGTTTTTTCAGTTTTGATTTGATTTTTTCTACTTTTTTTTTACTTTAACATAAAAAAAGAAATGCGTACAACAGGGTAATGTATTCAACTGAGCCAGGATGATGTGCAAGAATAACAATTTTCTTTTCCTTCAAAGTACACTTTACTCATCCTATCTAGTTAATCTGTAAACTACCTGTAGCAGGAGCTCTTCCTTGTTCCAGAACAGCAAAGCTATTTAAAGAGAGTCCAAGCACTTCAGAGCCTTTTGCTCTAATGCAACATACATATTATATCATAATCATAATTCCTACATGGCTAATTCTCGAAATCCATGTGCTAACCCTCCACACCTTCAAGTATGTTGGCAATTTTCTGCTGATTTAATTCAACTCTCTGTTTTGAACAGTTCCAGTCACTGCATCCTTTTCAGGGGCTAATCTCACCTTCTGAGGAACCAGCATTACATAAATAAGGGAGATATTCCAACACTATTCACATAAGTCATGTTGCAATCCACAGAGTCTGGTCTTGAAAATCTTTCAATATTCAAGCATTTAAAAATATAATTTACAAATCTAGCCTTGACACAGGTATCCAGTTAAAAGAGAGATGATCAAATACATTTTTCCAAGGATCTGACTACACATGGCTCTGAGGAACACATGATCAACCAGTGGCCATTTGATCCCTTGAGGCAGGCCTATTCCTGCCTTGGGTAACTGGCAGACTGGGAAGAAGCAATTCCTTTCATTTACTTAGGAATTGCTCTTCCTAATGTGCAAGTGCTGATGTAGCACAACTGGGGGCAGACACACTGCAATAAAGGTTGCAAGGAAGAAATTGCAATGCTGGAACACAGACAGTGGATTCATTTTAATGGTTCTGCATATGGCTACATTAAAAAAAAAAAAGCATAATTGATTTCCTGCTGATCCTCTCCTCCAAGTTAATGAATGAAAGCTGCATGCATTAGAAGTCATGCAGCATGAGAAAGTCTGCTACTACCATCAAAAGTATAAAGAAAAACTGATTAGTAAGGTCTGAGGCAATACCTGTCACACAAGGAAACTGCCCAGCTTTGGGAGGTGCAGAATCCAGTGTCCTAGCATTGAAAACCAGTGTGAACCTGGTATTAACTCTTTATTTAACTCTTTATTTTAATCCTTCCTTTCCTATTCTCATTTTATTTCCATCTCTCATTTTATCTTTTCTCATTTCTTATTTGCATCTCTCAAAGAAGCAGTACTTTGAAGGAGCTGAGCTCTGCAGTATGGTGCACCTGCTCTACACAACACTAACTCATCATTCTTCAACACCTGATCAAGGTTCTTTGGTTTGTTCAAGACAAAAAGGGAAGAAAATTGCTTCTGCAGAAGAGGTAACAAATTTCCTTTGGTCCAAGTAAGTTCTGAGCAGGCATGAAAGTCTCTGAGCTGTCTTTGCCCTGTCCATCTTCCACAAAGACCTACAGGTTTGCTCAATTTTCACTGATTTTCTTCAGCCACAAGCAGTCCTAAAACCAAGTGGTCTCCAGGTGGATAAAGTGCAAACTCTGTTCCATATCTTGCACTCAAACTTTCAATAAAATATGTCTCATTTCTTTCCATCCTTACTTTCACTGCTGTTTTCATAATGCAAACCCCCATTATACTCTGAATGAGTTACCTCCACTTTTCTCCCCTTGGTTAAGGTTGAAAATTAAACATGAGTACACTGACTAGTACAGGCAGGGGCATTTCACAGAATTGACTACCAGCCATGCTTCTGATCTTTACACTTGTTTTTATCATCTTTTCCTAACCAACAGAAATATAAACAGGGTAGTTTCAGTTTGGGAGGTTGAGGATGAAATCTCAGGAACTTTGAATCCTTTCTTTGAATCACCATTGGTTTTTCAAACAAATTAGGAAACCTGTTCATATCTCTAGGGTTCAGTATCTTGTCCAATGTCACAGGCTGCCAAGCACTTAATGCTCTCACAGAATCCGAAATCCTCAAATGAAAGGCAGGACAAAGGTGAAAGCTATTTGAGTACCTACCTTATAAAATGCCATGATTTAATGTTGTGATAATGACTGGCAGCATGCAGGGGGGATAAGTGGAGGCTGCTGGCCAGAGCAGGCCTCCATTCTCCTCTGTTGCTCTGCCAGGATGCTGTCTGCACTTGCTTTGGCAATGTGAGTAGAACTGGGTAACACAGGCCCAGATTTGGAAGCTGGGGCAGATTATGACAGAGCTGACCTTGCAAGAATCAAGCAGTCCAAGTCTCAGCCACAAGTGACATCAAGGGAACAGATGGGGAACTGCTTCCAGGTGAGGCTGGCGCCAACACCAACTGCACTCCACTCCTTTGTGAGCAGCCCTGTGGAAAGGCTCCTCAGCCCAAGAAGCAACTTCACAAGCCAGGACATGGCTGAGCCCTTCTGAGAACTGTTCTGCACCACTCGAGACTCAGGAAAGTCCATCCTACACACAGGCAGGCCAGCTGTGGGTAAGTGTAAGGAGCTGTCTGGATCCATCCAGTAGGGCAGAGAAACTCAGTGACATCCTAATAAATCACATGACACTCTGCTCTTTCTTGCTCCTTCACAGCACGCCAACATTGCAAACCAGATGTTGCAGAACTGCTTGCAGGATATTTCTGGCAGAATGCAACATGTCTTGTCAAAGATGCTCCTTAGTACAGAAGGCCCATCAGATCCTATATTATTAAGGTATTTTCCTGTTACAGTCAGGGACTGTCAAGGACTAGAAAGCACAGAAAGTCAAAGAATTTGGTTTCATGGACACTGAGAAAAGAGGAAACAGTCTAACCATTTTAGCAACGCTAATAATCTCATTCTTTGTATTATAGCTATTTTATTTCTCCAATATATTATCAATGCTACTCTTCGCAATTATGTATCCCACTGGATATCCACAGAAAAAGAATTCTTTGCCCTCCTAAGTGGCTTTTGTAATGAAAAAAAAAGAGACTTGAAATCTGAAAACTGCTTACTTTTACCTACCTCAAACCTTTATGAGAAAGGCAGAGGAAAAAGTAACTGAGCCTTCACAAAAGGTGAGTAGGTGGCCAGGAAAGTTGATATATGCTGGTCCAGACCAAAGAACTGGATTGCTTTTTCTCTTTATGCACTTCTTAATCATCGTCATCTAATGTGACTCTAGTGTATTTTGTGCATGAAACCTGCTTATAGTCTAAAAATTTTACTTTCTTCATGTTTGTTTTTAAGGCAGATCACAAACCTTTAAAGACAAAAGCTATTCTACAAACTCCTTATTCTCACGTTCCACTCATATTTTATGAAAATTTCATCTTAGCTGAAAGCATTCTGGGTATTTTGTACAAAATACAAATGTAATGTTATTTTAATGAATGTTTGTACAGTGCTGGTCCTTTAGTTAAATTATGTAAAAAACAGGTGCACTGGACATGGGTAATAGGAAAATAAGTCTGTTTCAGGAGCCTAATTGGTGCACTGATGACTGTAATAACAACACTGGCAGGCATTTGCTAACGTTCTTGAGTAGTATGATTTTTGCAGTGAAGAAATACTGAAACCGTTGATTCCAGGTATTCTCACTGTAATTTGTCAGGGGTTTTTTATTTATTCCAAATATATGAGTCTTGTTTACTTAGGTCAAAGACAGCTAAATTTGCAGATACCTGCAGAAACCCCAAAAGTAGGCTTTCTTCTTTGCTACTATTGGTCACAGATCACTTTTGTGCCAGCTCTGGTTTTTGACCATTTTCTATGTGTCCTGCACGTTCTGTTTGAAATACTTTACAACCTGGAGACACTTGACCATGTACAGCTGATCCACTTCAGAAAGGCTTCGCTGCCAGTTATCCTCACATGCAGATACTGAGCAATGCCAAACAGCTCCTGACAGACGTGAGTATTCATCTGCCACAGCTTCTAGTGCAATCGAGCAAAATCAGTGAAAGACTCTGCTTGACTTCAGCATGCTTTGGCTCAGGTTTGCAGAGCCTGGTGTTTAAACGTATTCAAGGTGGCTAAGGGGGCTAGAAGTACCTTGTGTATTTCTCAAGACTCATAAAACATGAGCCAAGTCCCAGCTGATTCACCAAAAATTCCTGTGGCTGTGTTGTAACTGGCAGTATGGATTGCATATATGCTTAACCCTTGGTGTTAGCTAATGTCGAATCACATTTCAACACAAATGACAATCATCTAGACCCACACAAGTCTCTTCTGAATTGATACCTTTAACCTAGCAGTGCCCAGCCAAACTGGACATTGCATTCAATGCTTGTCCTCCAATTCAAGAGCAGATTCAACAACAGGCCTCCACTTTGCAGACTGCATTTTGAATGCTGAGCCAAACCAGCCCTCAGAGTTTCCTTGAAACAATATTAACACTCATCCACTCACTATTAACAACAGATTAAATTATCAGGAGCATTATGCTCTATTAAACACTATTCTCTACTATTCTTGCTAGAAATTGGCTTCCAAAGTGTTTTATGCACCTGTTGTAAAAGTTTTTTATGCATCTTCAGCTTAACAAAACCTCTTTGTTATTATGTACAACCATTATTAATGGATTACACTTTCAATCCACTTTGTGACATAAATAGAAAATCTATGGTTTGATAGGATTAAACATTTAATAAAGTATTATTATTATTATTGCTTTTCAAAACCAGTTATTTTATACAGATTTTTTGTACTAGTAAGTGTTTTAACTTCTTCAAAACAAATATTTATTTTGGATTTTAAACCCAGGCAGTTGCTGCTTTCCCAAAGATCACTGCCTCACTCATGCTCCCATTAACTTCAATAGGAAGAGGAGCATGGCCCAAGAAAAAAAATCTGTAGAAAAACAAATCTACTTTCTATCAACCTAATAGACATTAAAAGAATTAATTATGTCTCAGAACTGAGGAGAGTCGAAATTACATAGCATATAAAGATATCTTTAATAATTATCTTAACAATTTCTAATCACATTTGGAATCCTGTAAAGTTATCAAAACACTTAAGTAATCTGATCTTGAGATGTTTTCTATTTACTCAGAATTCAAAGAGCTCCTTTCATTTGAAAGGTAGAAACAGCTTTGAAGATAAATGACAAAAGAGTGAGGGAAACCCTAAACAAATCATACTTCTGATTAAAGTATTATGTCCTTAATGTAATCTCCCACATTTCTCATATTCCTTACAGACTTAGAGCAGCCCATTCAGAGCAAAATAGTACTCAAATCTTTTTCACAATACTATCTTGAGCATAAATTGTAAATTACCCTGTATGTTTTGCCTGCCTGAAATGTATAGTTCTATAGCTTGCCTTTTAGTCTCTGTACTGTGCCATTGGAAATTATTTACAATATTCAGAAAGACTTCCACATCCCTTCTCCCAGGGAGAGAGAACATATACTATTCATTATGTTGATGCAAATGAGGCAGCAGTTAATCATCTGCTTTGAAAACAAGGTACTTGGGCATTATTTAATTCCCTAAACCTGCAAACCATGTGTTTGCATTTATACAAATTGATCTCGCTATTGCCATGTTGAAATAAAAAGCAAACAGGTACTAAATGCAGAGTGAATTCTGGCCTATAAGCCTTTTCTTATGTTTATTTTCACTCAGACAATTTTTAGAGTTGGCCTATTCTGTCTTTTTTTTCCTAGGCACAATTTTACTCACTTCAACAAGCTTGGCCATATCAATGAAGGAGAAAGGATTAGGCCATTAATTTGTAATGGAGCCCGAGCTGTTGCAAAATCAGTACATACTATTAAAAGCTCTAGAAATTTAAAAAAACAGAGTAGGAATAAAAGTTTGAACTCTGTTAGATGGTCATCTCAGTGCAATTCTATCGAGAGTCTCTCTCAAGATTTTGAGGTCTCCAGGTCTGACAGCAAGAGAAATATTAAATAGCCTTACTAAGGATTACCCTACAACTTCTAAATATGCAAGGAAAAAAAACCCAAAATGAAACACTGAATGGGAAACACTAATTCGCTTCAACAGGAAAACAAAAAGATTATTTATTTTTAAACGAGTTTTTTTTTTAATCTGTTTAGTAATATGCCCATAAAGAGAAATCTGCTGAGAAAACAAAGGACAGCAGAGCTCTGCTGAGCAGTAAGCCTAGAAAGTAAAGTATTTTTAAAACTGATTGCATGGCATGCCTTACACAATATGAAAGATAATAATAATAATGTGGAAGAACAGAAAGACTTTTTGAAGTGAAGACAATGCTTTAGACTTAAAGTTCTAAAAGCCAAACATCCTTACCCCACTTTACAGAAAACAAGCATGATACACAAAAAAAGTACACAGGCTGTGTTTTTCTAAACCTACTCTGTATCACTGTAATGTTTAAGTATTTTTAGTTGTTAGCCATCAAGAAAATTGTTTTGAGAATAGCACAACAGACTAGCTAAGTTTATCTTTCTGGAGCTTTGGGGAAATTCCCGTCCAAGAATTCAAATCATCACATGGTGAAGTGAGATAGAGCACTTGACACTTTAGATTTCACTACTAGAAAGTCCCTCTGGAGAGACCAAACTATGTGCATTATTCATATTTCAGATTTTGGACCTCAGATTTACTTCACATGACTGTGTGGGCTACATGTTGATCGCACGGAACTGTTAGCTGAGAAACTTGCTGTGCGGCTTCAGCGTGCTTATTTCCCTCTCAGTGAAACAGCACTGCTTACTCAGACCGAAACAGGAGGAGAATAGAGCACTGTGCATGAAAGCTCTGCTTCTGGATTACATTACTTTGATGAGGAATCTTTTTGACCTTTAGGGCAGCCGACTTCCACAAGTGACGAAAGATCCCTCTTCACCCTGCAGTGCATTTCTTCAGGCAACTAGCGCGTTGTGAGCTCCCCTCCTTTTATCCAATCGTCTGCTATATCAATTAAATCAGATTAAGCTGGTCGTTATTATCTTTGCTTTTTTTTCCCCTTTTTTTCATTTTGGCGCAGAGGAGGTATCATCACGTTTCTATACACCAAACAGAACGGGCACTGACATTATTATTTCATTATTTTTTAGTTTTGGATTTGCAGTACTCGTAACCAACACGCATCCTGAACACAGCGCCAGAAAACAGCCCGTGCACCGAGCAGAGGCTAAGCAGGAGTAGGTGACGGGGGGATCGGCTCGTCCCGCACGCCCGCCAGCCCCGGCCCCCTCGCCTTCACAGCGCCGCCCCGGAGGCGGTGGCACATCCCGAG
>VXAX01001527.1:89308-355537 GCA_013399835.1 Leptocoma aspasia | reverse complement strand
CGCGGGCAGCCGGGCGCGGCGGGGGCAGCCCCGCTGTCGGTGCCCCCTGCTCGGGCGGCCCGCTGGGGCAGCGCGGGTGCCGCGCCTGGGGGCAGCGCTGCGTGCCTGAGGCTGCTCCGGAGGATCGGGGTCGCGTGGGTAACTTCGCTTCCCCTCCCCGATCGGTAAAAGCACTCCTGAATGAGGCGCTAGGGAAGTAGGAAGGCGCAGAGAGTGCTAAATATCCTAATTGTTCTGGAAATATTTTGGCTATGAGGTGTTTGTAGGCTTTGTTTTGTAAATATTGAGCGTGAAAGTGAAGTCTGAAGGAAAAGCTGTGAAGTGAGGAGTTCTGCATTCAGCGCGGGGACCGTCTCATTATTCTTGTAGAAAGAGCGTCAGCCTGTGGTAAAATTTTGTATTGCTTTAAGAAACGGCTTTGCCTCTATGTGCCTTTGCAACAACGGAGGGTTTGCAGAAGTGTGGGAGCTGGTGGTGGCTTTTCATTCCTGGCCTCTGCCTGGCTGTTACGTGCTCTCCAGTTAACCATTTATGGCCAGCATGGTCTAGGCGAAATGGAAGAGGAAAGGAGACCTTTTTCGCTAGATGCATTTATACTTGTGTTTTACAAGCTCCAAGTAGAAAACTAGCTACAACAGTAAAGTAAGCCTGCTGAATCTGTAATTTCAAGTAGAATAGTAAAAAAGCTCCAGACAGAATCAACAGCAATATTGGAACTGCAAGCAGTGTGTCAGGCTGTGCTGCTAGGCTTTTGCTTTGGCAAAGACGGGTATAATCACTGTCAGACATAATAAATACCAGTCCCGATGGCAGAGCTTACAAAGAGTACTGGTTGCTGTGCTGCAGAGAAAGTCTTCAGGAAAGATTGTTCATTTTAGGAAATCTTGGAGGCATGTGGATTATCAGAGGGATAAGCACCTCAGCTTCTAAGAAGCAAGACTTGGCCCCTGTGGAGAGATTTAGCTGAGTAAATACAAAATGATCTTGGTGATTGTATGTCTGTCTACATTTTCCGTTTGAAGAGAATGTGAAACCATAAAATATTTTATCTCAAGGGTTGTGTTGATGGATCTTTATAAAAAAGTGGCACTTGACTACCTATGATCATAATAGGTTGTCAACAAAAGCATTTAACTTGTTCTTTCTGCTCTTCATTCCTTCCTTGTCCCATCAAGGAGAAGCTCAGGCTAAACTGTAAGGAGGTACGTGTGGGGAGAAACCAGCCCCACCTCAGCTTAGAAACTTTCCCTGCTGTGCTGAAAATGTCTGGAAAGCCCAGTAGTAGATTTAAGCCTCTAGTTCTCTGTTTAGTCTGAGGAATATAAAAGATACTTAGATACAAGAATACCCATGAAAAGGTCTTGATTTTGTCGTAGTTTTACTGGTTCTTCCCCCTTGCTATCTCAGGTATTTTAGATGATAGCTAGTTTGCTATCATCTGAACAAATTATGGGTATATTACTCTATCATGGTGCTTGGCTTTTGGGAATGCCATTTGAGCTTTGGATGTGGAAAGCAATAGATGAGCTATTAAAAGCATATTAAAAGTTTATATGCCTCAATTGTAAATATCTCTGGCAATATTTAAGATGGACTGGAGATCCTTATGACAAAACTTGATTTTGTTTCTTCACAGAATAAGCTGCATAGGAAGATACACATCTTAAAAAGAGAGAGAGGGTCTAAGTACGCGTTTGGCACAAGGGACTGACTCTAGGTCAGATTAAGTGAGAACACCAATTATAATCTTGTATTAAAACCCCCACATTTCTAGAGGAATTGCTGTATGTGAAAAGAAAGTCAACTCTTAATCAGGAGCTAATTATGACTTTTCCCCCTCCCCCTGCTTTCTGGTGGATTATAACAACAAAGCTCTTAGTCTCTCGTTTTATTACTAGACTTGTTACATTTTGCCAATATTGCCTAAGCCTAGTGAGACTGAAACATGTAATCTTATTCATGACACTCATTGTGTTCCCACTCCTGACTGCGTTTTTTCCCTGGTATATCTGGTGTGACTTTGACCTAGAGAAACTGGATTTCTATGTTAAGATCTGGAGTTCACATGGGTTTTCTGAAACTGAAGTCAGAAAACATCTGCACCACGTGTATATGCTTCAGTGTGCCATGTGTTTGTGGCCTAATATACAGGTAACAAACCAGACTCATTCCTAAGTGATTTTTAATTGTTAGATTGATTACTTTGGGAAGCATTTGATATATTTAGGGTTTTTTTTTCTTTTTTGATGTGAAAGTCTTCCAACAGAAAATATTTTTCTTGTGCTCTCCCCTCTACTGTTGGGTTTGTAGCACTGAGAAGGCAGAGGGCAACAACAGAAATCATCCAGGTCTGTAAATCCTTGAAATTTCGGCCAGGTGATTTTTATTGAAGAAAATATATGTTGTTATGTTCATGAAATAAATATATCTGTCACAAGTCATATTTAATTTCAGGATATTTTATTTTCACTTTCCAGCCTGTGTAAGAGTAGTCCCCTTTCTTGCAGTACCATCCATTCTCCTTCCTGAAAGTAACCTGGGTTGTTAAAATTATTTACCCTGGGTTTATATATTATCTTCTTTGTAGTAGAATTCATTTGTTTACTTACTTCCAGCAGAAATTTTTGGGGAACAGAATCTCTAAATATTTATGCAAGGTGATACATTAAGGGGAAAATAAAATAGCAGAAGTGTTTTACATAATGCAAATTACATCTGTGTGATCAGGCTAAAAGTGTGTTCCTTATTTTCTTGCAAGTATCTTACTTATGCAGTGGGGTTTATAGTCTTAAGTTGTAAGAGTGCTCACTGCAGATTTCCACGGTATCATACCTGATTCCATACGAGATCCTTCTAAGCCGTATGAAAACAAGCATTTCTGTAACAGCAATATCTTTAATATATTGGCTGCTCATACATGACACACCATTGTGGGCTTTTTTAGGTTCCTACCGGAGGACTTTCTGGAGAGTATTTTTTGGTCAAAGTGGTTTTGGACTTCTTGGGTGAAATAAGAGCAGGCTGCTAGCAGGAAACCAGCTACACAGGAGCCCCACCTCTCTGTATGCACTTTGAGCCTAAGAGCACTGGAGAGACTGAATGTGTTTATTTTCTAGGAGCTGTAATTTGTAATTGGATCTCCTAACACTAGATTATCAATATTCAGTCTTCCCTTTTGGTGATCTGTACTCCGTGACCATAACTTCATGACACAGATAAGCTGGCTCAAGGTCTGATCTCCAGTGGTTATTCCACTACTGTTTCACACACGGGAGTTTTGTGGCCTTTTAACACTACCATGCTGATTGTTGAAACTGTTTTTCCACATCTCTAATAGTATGGTGTCATAGTATCATCTTGGTTTGTTCTGCCAGCTCTGATAGGAGGCTAGACTTTATATACTGATTTTTACCATATCTAAAACCCTGTGATCTTCAGGCTCTCTGTTCAGTGCTAGTCAAGGTTCCTCTGGGTTGGCTGGTGTGCAGCTTTTTCCTCTGGTAATACAGTAATTTTTTATTAAAAAAAAATGTGTGTAAACTGCAAGGCCGCATTTGTAAGAGAATTGAGGACCTGTTGGAATATTCTGATTTCTCTCAAGCTCCTCTGTCTTCAAGTAAAATAGTTACGCTTCCATGCACTGTTGCTCAAATGAGAGACTCTTAAAGAACTGTAAATGCTGTAGGGTGATAATTGGAAATTACTTAAGCAGAAAGTGATTTTTCCAGGAAAACCTGAATATTAATAACTCCCCTTGATATGAAATGGTTGAGTGTTATCTTCCCAGAAGACAAGGTTTTGACCTACATGTTCTTTATCTTGGTATATTTTCTTTAATGGGAACAGGATGAATATTAAAGGAAGCCATACATTTCTGCCTTTAATACACTAGAAAGTATGATCATGTAGAAAGGAAATTGCAGTAGACCTTATATTCTGACAGTCCACTACTGGCAGTGATGAGAGCAAGTTTCTTCCTTGTTTTTTCTTCTCTGGCTTTGTTTCCTTTTTCTTTCCCAGTGTGTTTTATTGAGGATGGCTTGAATCACAATCATTCCTACACCAGTGGATGTTAATCGACTGCTCCAAAGTGTTGGCTCTTTTGAGGAATTTCTGCCTAGCTTAAGATCAAATTGCATTTGTTATCATGCATATAGGTCTCCAGAAAGGGAAAGAAATATTTGCTTATTAAAACACTGCTGCTTCTACTGAGCTAGAATTTTTATTGTTGATAAGAAATACGCTTCTTTTGGGAGGTAAAAAATGGGAGCAAGTGATAAAAGAGTGTAGAGAGCAAGACAGAGCACCTGCAGCTTCAGGGTATGATTTTTAGAGGTTATCAGGGGTTAGAACAGTTCTGTAGAATTTGGGTGGAAAGCATTTGAAGTGCTTTCAACAGTAATGAAAATACTAAGCTGTTCCCTTGATAAGAAGTAAAAAGTGCAGTTGGTGATTTAATAAGTGTTTCAGCAGACTGTATATCCATGTATTTTCTTTAGGTTGTACAGTTAACCCCTGTTGTGAAGAAAAACTTCAAAAGCTCAAACTGCATTCGTGTGTTGTGGTAGCACCATCTGTAGTATGTCCTGGCATCGTTAATCATGGGCATTGGGCACAGCAGTTTTGGACCTGAGGGAAAGCTCTCAAACAGCAGCCAAGGATAGCAGAAGTCCCCAGGGCTGGAGCCCTGGCAGGCAGTGACATTTTGGCATGTGTCATGGGCTCTGTGTGGTGGCTGTCCCCTTCCCTTAGCTGTCTCTTGCATACAGTGTACATGACGGGTCCCAGCTGCCCAGGCTGGAAGGTTTTGGGTTTTTATTAGAACATCAATTCTGACCATAGTTGGCATCTTTTAAACTTTGAAGAGATATTGGCAGCTAATTCAATAGAGGGAGCTCCGCTACCTTACTGTTAGAAGCAGCGTGTCTCAGCCAGAAAGTTATATTAAAAGTCTTTATTTCTTCACAGTGTTTTGTAGTGCTAGGCTTTGCTACTGAAAACACCTAACTTTCATCACAGGCTTCCTGTTGCATGAAGGGGAAGGAAGGACAAATCCAGATTGCGTACTAGGCAAACCCCAAAATATGACTCAATTAGAGATAGTTCTCTTTTGCTGCAAGGCTTTGGGTGTTTCAGACGGATGCACTACCGAATCAGGTTTCTAAATGACACTTTCTTGTCTGGGGAGGCAGCTGGTGAGATTCATGGAGAAGCCCAAAAAGAATTAGAATAAATAGAGGGAATTTCCAGGGATCAAATGGGCCAAGAGTGGTGTGGCATAAAATAGGGTACAAACAGGATAAGGAAATTATTGTACCAGACCTACTGCTGGGGTGAGAGAAAGTTAGAACACTTCCATAAAATGTTAGGTTGGGCATTTGTTTAAAAAAGTTTGTTTTTTCAGTAAGTTCTTCTAGGATTTTTTTTTTTAAGGAAAAGTGGAATATGTGTGCCAGTCTGTAAACATGGTAATTGTGAAAGAAGCCAGCTTAGGTGTATGCTTTTAACCCATTCCATGCCTCTAATACAGAAAAGCATGCATACAGAAAGCTGATAACTGCTCTGTAAACTTAGGACTTCATATTTCTCTTCAATACATTCATTTTTTAAATAGTATTTTTGATCAGATGGTTTTGAAACTAATTATGAAGTACCAATAAAGAACAGGACTTCTAAAAAATTATTCTTTGAGTCACTTTCAAGTAAGCTTGTAATGAGCTCAGCATTATTCCTCAATCAGATGAATCCCAAACAAATGCCCTTTATCCTTTCGCTTGCTGCAGAAGTTGCATTTTTTAATCCATTTTTCTCCAATTTAACTAAAGAAAATATCCATAGATATTGGGGAACAAAATAGATGTAGCTTGTGTACAGCTTGATTTAAATGTGGTGTTTTGTATACAACTGACTTATTTCATGTTTTTTTTTGTTTTGGCTTTTTAATGTGAATTTTTCATGGGGTGCGTTTTGGGTTTGTTTTTTTTTTTGTTGTTGTTTTGTTTTGTTTGCTTGTTATTGTTAGAAAATGTAACAATTTATTTTTTGAGAACTCATGTTGAGCTGAGTGAGTTTTTCATGCTGACCAAGAAGAATTCCTAAGGCTCCTGTTTTAGAGGGTTGGCACATTTTATCTCTGGGGTAGAATGGTAAAAGTTCACTTAAGAGTCTGTAACTGGGTACCTTGCAGAGAATACATGGGTTGAAATAGACTTAAAAATGGGCAATGGAAGGCAACTATGAGATCTTAAAATTATTTGTGAGATGCTGTTTCTTTTAATTGCAGCTTCTGAATTATTTTTCTGTTGATGAGATAGCTAGAGTATTAATCTATGCATTCTTCCCTTTTGGCATGGAATTTTATTTTGTGGAACATACAAAGCAGCATGTGTTTAGCAAAGTGAATTCTGTGACTCATCCAGATAAAATCATGGTTTGTTGGTTTATTCTAGCTGTTCTGGAGAGTAGAAATGAACTCAGTGGTCTTTACCTACAAAACCACACATGGAACAGGGAAAGGACAAATGAAATATTCAGGCAGGATTTGGGAAACTGCAGTGTAGCCCTGTAAATTCAGAAGAGAGAAGAATGCTGAATCAATTTCTTCATTCTTGATACAGCACATCAAATGCTTGCATACGGAGAGGATGATAGGGCATGTATTATTTTAAAATCCACATGGTGACACCCCAGTATGAGATTTGCTTTCTAAAACTGGGGAAGGTGAAAATTTCTGACACCTGACAGCAAAGTAGTGCCCTGACAGCTGGTGATGTAAATCCAGAAAACATTTGCATCTTACACTTGACAGCTTTAAAGGTTAGAGAGGGGATAATTTTTCCAAATATAATTCATGACTGAGATTTTTGTCGAGTATTTTTAATATTACTCTTCAGTTTTTAAACTGCTCTGCAACTTGCTGCTAATCTTGAACCTGGCCTACACACAGAAGCAATAAGAAAATTAGTGTTATGAGTGTCCCAGCAGCATCCAGTTTGAGTGAATTATGTTTCTTACTGTTGTTTTTCTGCACTAACAAGAACATAGTAATGCAGAGCTTTATGGTTAGTAAAGTAATTCTAGTAATTATGGCTAATATTGGAGTCCTGTGGTTTGAAAGAGTCACCAATGTATGAGTAAATAATAACAGCTACTTCGCATTGCATAAATTTATATTTTGCACTTTTTTCCTGATATTTTTTGTTTTGTTAAATATTTAAAACTTTCAGAAAATGGTTTGCTCCAGTAGTTTAGGTCTTGACATGGTTTCTGTAACAGGACTTTTGGAGGGACGACTGTTCTGTAGTTCAGTTTGACCCGGCACATTACACTGCTGTTGAATGATGCAACATACTCTGTTTTAGCTTTGAAGTTTAAGTCCTTTACCCTCAAGATTTAACCCCAGTTAATGTGAGGTTCTCCACAGCAGCAAATTCCGAAGTGTCTACGTGAATCTTGGAGTGCGCTTTCTGGAAGTTCACCTGCAGACCTGCTAAGGGTATTTCATCCAGACTCCCTTGTGTCTGTGGGTCATTTCTTCTCACTGCTTGTCACTTTAGGTACCTTGAGATGTTAAATCTAAAATTTCTGCACAGCTTTTGGTGGCAGCAGGAGGAGGAGGAGTCTAAAACTTCTGAGATAATGGGAAATAAGTGGTATGTTGCAAGGGTGACTACCATGGATGTAAAGGCAGGTTAACCATTTCTTAATAGATTCACAGAATATTTTCGCATCTTCTATGCATCCTAACATAATGTATTGCCTGCTCTGTAAGAAAGTTCTTATCTCAAAAAATCATTAAGGCCTTGGTATCTGCAGCCAGAAGGAAGGCAAACTTTCTAGCCTGTGTATTAAACTGTTGGTGTATCAGAGGGGCAAAAGAGATGCCTTGTGTCTGCCTGAGAGCCAAAGGGATAGGAGCAGGGAAATGAGAATTGTGGTTTTTTTGGAGGCCTTGTGGGAGTGGGCATGTAGCTGGTGGCTCTGCAGAGCCTGCTGGCTGTCATCATCCTGCAAATGGGGCCTTGGAGTGCTGCTGCAGCCACCAGGGCAGCACAGCTCAGCGTGGGGAGCTTGGGAGTTCCTCCTGGACAGCATGCAGCTCCAGAGCCAGCAGGCAGGAACTCCCCGTAGTGGTGGTCACCCATAGGTCCATGGTGGCTGTTTCATTTCTGCCATGTAAGGGGGGAGAGATCTCTATTCCTCCCAAGCATGAGGAATTCCCACCTTTTGCTGGGGGCGTGCTTACTTTCTGATCTACTGCAAAGATGTGTCTGCTTACTTTAGAAACACTTCTCTTCTACTCTGAATGGTGCATGAAGCCCTCTGTAGGTCACTTTTTAATCGTTATGTCCATCTGCAAGTACAGCAGTGATAAGGAAAGATGGGCTTCAGCACACCCAGTATGCTCACAATCTCTGGCTCTCTTTCCATTGCATCAGTGGCACAGGGCATAGAGGAATGAATAACACAGTGTGTTTCTGTAGTGAATGCTGAATGGCTGAGTGTGAGCTGCCAGCAGCTTTATCCAGAAAGAAGTGGGGTGTTGGGAGGAACGGTATTTGCATCCAGAGGAGGAGAGGCAGGTGAATAATTTCTAGCTGGAATGCTCTGTCCAGTTTTTTTAGATGTGAGAGTAGTTTTGAAGACTGATGTTGATGGCTCAGTCCAAGAGTTTGTTAATTTTTCTGGGCAGAAGTAATGCATTCATTACTATGTTTCTCAAAATAGTTTTACTTCTGGTTACTCCTGAAGGCCACATATGAGCTTTGCACTGGAAATTTTGTGGATGTATAAAAACTTAGCCCCTTGGTATGGTAGGATGCCTTGTTTTAGGTGTGGATTCTAATTCACAAAAATAACATCCATAGCTTGCTTTTGCTTGTGTTTCAACTGATTTCCAGTCTTCCTGTGAGGCATCATCATTTGTAAACAGTAACAATTGTTCTGGAAGGCTTTTTCATCTGAGTGTGAGATAGCAGAGTGCTCAGCTTATAGGGACCTTGACTCCTTTTGAGGACGCTCTCTTCATGTAATAGAGAATTCATGCTCTTTATTTGGATATACTGTACAAATTTCATGTAAAGATTTCATGAAGATACAGAAATCTTCATGCAATTTTTTGAACATACTGTACAGGATTTTTTTCATAACCACAGAAGGAGGTTGGTGGCTCACAGACTGCAAGTTCTGTGACAGTGTGATAAACTCTACATAAAACTTGAGGGACCCTGTTAATTAAAAATAGAATCTTTAAATGGAATATTTCAATGAAAACCTTTATTTTCTTGCCAAAACTTTTTATGATGTTTGAAAGGGTTTTTTTTAGCTGGCTTTTAAGTCACTTCTAATAATGTTTTTTGCGTTTTCTTTTCCTTCTTTAGAGCTGAACTGTTACTCTGTTTCTAGGCAGGGATAGCTACAAAACCAGAACTTTTATTGGGGCTTAATTCTAGGTGTGAGGTTATAACCTAAATCTTCCATCTGCTAATAAAATGCTAAGCTCTGCAGTTTTCCATTAACTTCCTCAACAGCAACTTGAAAGTTAAAAAAAAAGAAAACCAAAAACCAACAAAATCCAGACCTTCTTTAATTCCCTGTGGTCAGGGAACATTGAGGACTGGATGTGGATTCGGGGTTGGATGGGTTTTTTTTTTTTGGTTGGTTGTTTTGTTGTGTTGGTTTTGTTTTGTTTTGTTTTGTTTTTATTTTATTTTTTGTTTTGTTTTTTAAATATAATTTAATGAAAGAGGAAATTGATGGGTGTTCTCTGAAAAAGTGGCACCATATGCCAGGCTTTTCAAACAGTGATAGTTGTAGAAGCTGTTGTGAGCTGGGACTGACAGTGTCTTAGGAGCACTACTTTCCCCTTGGACATGTCAGCACTCTTGGGTTGTTAAGTCAGGGTGGAAGTACTGCAGCATGCATTTCATCTGAAAGAATTTGAGTGATCTGTGGTACTTTAGTGGTGAAAAAAATTATTTATGTTTCTTGTGGCATTTGCTTGACCAAAACAAACATAATGGACACTTCACAGCCTTTGGCTGCTTGGTAATGCTTTAGTTGCAAGGCTGAATAATTTTGTAGGGTCTGCTTCTGCAATGGATGCACATCTCATTGGTTGTTTCTATTGCCAACAAGCTGTTGGTGAGTCCGGAATGCTTAATCTTGTGCAAATTATATTTGCAGATATATCAGGTGAACTGCATGTTGAAGAGCTCTCCCAGCGTCACGGTGGCCGAACTTTGCCACGCAAGGCTTGGAACAGGGAGAGTGTCTTGTGATCAGAACTGGAATAGCACATGTCCAGGTCAGAAAGCTCAGGGAGGTCTCCATTTGCATCAGGAGTAGCAATTCCTGTGAGACACTGTCTCTTCCTTCTGCTGCAGGAAGGGACTAGGCTGAGTGTTTTGTGACTCTGGAGGGAGCAGTGTCAGTCTGTACCACCAGCTACTGCTGCAGCGGAGGGGCATCCGTGTCTGTGATTTAGCCTTGGATTGAGCCCTTGTGTGGCTTTAGCTATGCCTTCTAGGTGCTGTGTCTTGTATATTGCCACATGTGATCTCTTCTACTGATGACACGTGAGTGGAGGTTTAAAATTTTGTATAGTGAATTTGAAGCTAAAGCTGTTCTTTACTGCCATTTTATTTGGAGGGGAGTCTGAACCTGACTTCTCAAAATCATAGGAAAGGCAAAAAGATGCAAAGATTACTTAAATTCTTACCCACCAATTTTTATTCTTTTGGCAGCTGAAATTAAGGAAAGAAGGTCTGGATTTGTGGTTTAAAGAAAGCAAAATAACATAATAGTAGAGGTGCTTTTGATTTATAAATACCACTTGAACATCAAAAGATATTTGAGAACATTTCAGGCTGAGAAATATAAAATACTTTTTTGCTAGCACATTGTTTGCTTAACTTCACTGTGTCATTGACTAGTGTATGCTTCTGTGTTCTGTAGGCTTTGGAGAGTGAAGGCTTTAGAGGTGAGAACAATTAAAGCTGGAGTATCTAAGATTGCCACAGAAGCACTTTGGATCTTTGACAGGGTGTATTAATGTGCATACTTAAAAGTTCACTTTTCTGTCACTGTTCAGTAAGCAAATATTTATGACTGGAGCCTTTACAGACTGGAGAGAGAAGTTTGCTGTCGGTAGTGGTGATCAGGCAGATCACCATCTCTGCAGAGTGGCAGACCCAAATTAAAGGCAAAGAATTTACTTCCAGCATGTTCAGCCAAGTATATCCCTAAAGTCTGTGAAAAGAAATATTATGGCAAAATCATGGAAAGGGGTCTTTGCAACAGAGACTGGGAAGGATACAATGTCATTTGGGAAGCTGGGACAGACAACGTGGGGGCAGGAGAAGCTGTAGCTGGCGTGTGTGGGCCTAGCGTGTCTTGTGGGTGGGTTTTTGGAGGACAGTCAGCTGAGTCTGAGGGAGCCCAGCTTTTGGATCTGGCTCGTCACATCCCCTGCTGCTGCAGAGACAGTGGGAAGGGGTGTTCCTGGTGGAGAGCCTGGGCTGGGAGAGCAGGCAGGCTGTGTCAGGAGGAAGGAAGCAGAGGGCTCTGGCACAGCTGCACAGAGCCAACGTGCAGGAGGAAGCCCTCTGCCAGAATGGGCAGCTGGATTTGGGCTTGCAAGTGAAACAAGTTGTGACAGGAGAGCAGAAAGCATTCTGGAAAGTGGTGGGGTTGAAGAGAGCCCCTGATCAGAGTATTTTGAGTGAGAGGAGCAGGGGAGAACCCAATTTCAATGTAGGCAGTGCCTGCCCTCCCCTGTCTGTATCTCCACCTGCTGCCCTGGGTTTGGCAGCCACGCCCTTTCCTTTCACCGCCCTAATTCAGCAGGACATCCCTCTTGGTAAAGATCATCTTACTGCCATGTCACCCTGTTGTTCCTCTTTTGTCAGCCACATAGTTCAGTGTTATTTCCGATCTCAGGAAGCCACCTCTGCTTCCCACAGGGATTTTGCAAAGCTGACACATTCTTGCACTGGGCATACGTGGCCTGTGCTCATAGGGCAACCTCCTGGACTAACTCACCCTTTTTAGACAGCCTCCCTTCTCCATCTAGGGGTCAGGACAGATGAACTGAAAAGCTCTTCATACTGACAATCTTTTTCAGGGGAAGAAAAAACCCTGAATGTTTTCTTCTAGGTGTTGTAAGAGACTTGGTGTATGAGGTAATGTGCCAGGGAAAGGGTGTCATGTGCTGAGCTTAATCATGGGTGACCTCAATGTCTGTGTCTGTCCTGTTGGGCCATCAGATGTTCTGTGGGGTGACTCACACCTTGCACTGTTCAAGATGGCCGAGAAACTCTCACTCCTGGAAGGAAGCAGCCTGTGTTCTCACAGTGCATTGTTACCAATTCTGAAGAAACGCGACATTAGTTGCTTAATAAGGATATTGTAATAAGTACAGATGTATGACCCACTGCTGCTGAAATTGCAGCAGTCTGGTCTAAGGCTGTTCATGCTGTGTCTGGACTGAGGTGGGGAGAAGCAGCCTGTGGTGGTTGACAGCTGCTGTAAACCTGTAACAGCAGCTTTGCTTGGTCACCAAAAACAGAAATTAAGCTAACAGAGTAGTTTTGGGCCATGATCCAGCACGTGTTTGAACACCCAGCTTTGAAATTATTTGAGTATTTAAATAGATTCTTAAGGACCTAATTTTTAGAATAGAAGTATCAGGGCCCATGCAGAGGGGGCATGGGAGGATACAGTAAACCAAAGTGAAGGTGTAGAGGCTGTTAAGATGCTGGATACTGTCTGTGAGTCATAGTATCTTTCTGCTCCTTGCAGAACATGTTGAGCTATCATGACTTGCAGAGAAATAGTTCAGGTAGGGGATTGATCTAGTTAAGTCTTCCCAAGTCTGATGTAAGTTCACCTCTTTGGCTGACTTTTTAAAACCTCTGTTTTTAAATTGCACACATATGGTTTTCCCATCTATAAAATATAATATATGAGAATGGATAATTTTTTTTTGTGCCTGTCAGCAGGGAATAGGCAGCTTACTAAGCTTTCTTCAGCGTAATTTTAAATGGAGAAAATGCTTCTATATAAACTGAGATTATCTCATCACAATATTTTTATGATAGTTAATTAAAATGTGAGAAAATCCTTTAGAGCAGATTTGTAGTTTTGTGACTTTTATGAGACTTAACGTGAGAGATCTATTTTTATAGTTATGCCTTCTTATTAGTTTCGGGATTAGGATATGTTTAAATGCATAGCTATCAAATCCTGTGATGATTACTTGTTTATTTTGCAGTGTAGACTAATTCAGTTATGGTCCCATTCATGTGTTGTTTGTGTCCCACTTTTCAACGAGGTATTGTAGCGCTTTATTGTTATTGCTATTTAAAATAAACTCCCAGAGTAGTTTTAATTTCAGCTTGTATTTTTTTAAATATTAAGTCTCAGTGAAGCATATTCTATTAGATTGTTGTGAATAATGATCATTAAGGTTGTTCTAGCTCCTGGACATCCATTTTCATTACACTGGAAGACTGTAAAATGTGAGTGAAGGAAGGATCACTGTGACTAGCTGCAAGAGACTTAAATACTTAAAAAGTTGTCTAGACGTAAATAAAATCCTGCAAAATCTTGGCTCTCAGTGCATACAACTGTGATAGGAAGCAAGACCTATAGAGAAGGTAGGAGTTATTGAAGACCAGCATGTGCTCTGTTCCCTTTGCAGTGGACAGGCATGTCAGTGGAAGATTGATCTCTAGGCATGGTGCTTTCTAGTTGAACTTGGGCTCAGTCTTAAAAAAAGAATGGGCTTAAACAAATATTTTTTGTTTTTCTTTAACCATGCCTATGATAGCATGACACTGTGACTCTTCTAATCACAGGCTCATCTGTCATCTCACATAACACCTAGGAGTTCTATGCAGAATTTCTCAGTCAAGGAACCATTCAGTCAGAAGTGAATGTGATGCAATTCAAAGTCCTTTGCCTTGACCTATTTGTGTGAGTGACCATGGGGAGAAACTTGTGCTCTAGGCCAGCAGGTGATTATGCAAAGGAGCAAAAAAATGCTGCCCTTTTCTCCCTGTGGGTCATTAAACACAAGCTTTAGGGGTTTTGGGAAAATCTTGAGAGGAAACACATCAGGTAAGTATTACGTAGAATTTTCAGGGCTAACTGTCCAACAGACTTTGCTCAATAATATAATGCATGTTTCCCTGATGCTTCTGCACCAGCCCAGGTGTGAGCATAAATATGCTTACATGAGCAGACTGCACTGTCAAAAGCAAAGCAAGGGAGAGGAGGAAGGGAGAATTGTTATGCTGCCAGGAATACACATGCTGATGAGAGCTATGTTTATATTAGCAAACTATTCTGATACAGCTAATTAATCAGAATTTGTCTACCAAACTGTGCCTTGGAGATACAGAAACACTAGATTATGAGATTTGCCAGATTTCTGAGACAGATCTTGGGATACTTGTGGGAAAATGACTAATGATTGCTTCTGACTCCTAGATTTCCTCCCAGAAAAGTAGTAACTGGAGGTAACTTTGCATCTCATTTTGTCTCAGGCCATTTACCCAGTAATAATACTAAATACACTGAAGTAGTCCATGTCATTTTTTTATGGCAATTTGAGTTCAGTGTTTATTCATAGAGGGGAAAGTAGGCAGTGAGACAAACTGTTAAATAAAATACCAGCGTTTCACATACAGGCTTTCATACCAGTGCAATTGGTTGCATACTGAAAGGGAGAATCAATTATATAGCTGCTGCTTATCAGAAGTTAGCAAATAGTAAATGCAGTTTCATTTTTATAATCAATTACCTAGCCCTGAAACTTGTTAGCAAAGGTTAGGAGCTGTAATAATTTTCATTGAATGCCTACGCATTATCTCACTGTATTTCTACATGCTGCATTTTAGGGAGATGAGGGAGAAATGTTTCTTTCCTGAAGTCTTTTAAACTGCTTCCAAAAGATGAGGGTCAAGCCCTTCAATTTCTGAGATCAATTTACATTCATCCCACAACAAAGATGATGGTGTGTACTTTCTCATTAGTCATACACCTTTTTTTTTCACTTGTAAGCATAGGTTACTTTACTTTCAGCTTTGTGAGTTTAAAGAGCTTGCCTCCCTGCGTGGTTAGTTCAGCCACATCATTGTTCAGAATTTACAGATAAGTGGGAGAGTAACAAAGGATAACTTTCTTCTTTTTTTGTTGTTTTATTTTCCTCCAATGTTCTCAACAAGGATCCGAAATTCTTTGTGTGCAGAAGTTATTTGTTCCTGGTGACAGGCTGTGAGAGCATTGTACCATAAAATTGTCAGTCTTTCAGACCTGCTAGCCCAGTGTTTGCTGTGTATATGCAACCTTTCATGTTCTTGTTTTTGAGGTACCTCCTTTATTTTTGTTCAAATATTCTATAATTGGTGTTTGGTTATTGACTCTTCTATGATGGTATTTCTGGAGGCTCATGCAGGCTTTGTTTCTTGTTTTCTGCTGGATGGCTGCATATCCTGTCAGAGTTGCATACCTTTGTATAGCTTACTTCACTGAAATATTAAAAAAAATCTTTTTTCCAATATAACCCTTGGGGTATTTTTTTTTTTTTTTTGGAGTTCCTACTATCTGAAACTGCAGCTGTTAGAAATGGCTGGATCAAGTTGCTCCCCTAGTGAGATTATGCCCAGTAGGATATTTGATTTATTTGTATTTCTTAGTTATTTTGCTCAAGATAAAATTAATTTTGGTGGAACTGGGTGTCTTGTACCTTTTATTTGTTTATTTCTCCAAGAGCATGGTAAAATCTACTGAAACTGCTAAGTGTTCTCAGTTGTGTTTTTGCTCATTTTTAATTTAAGTAAAAACATTCTTGGTCTGTGTTAATTTTATAGTTATTTACCACTACCATTTGTTATTTCTTGTTCAAGGCTAGCTTTTGTAGACCAGTTTGTTTCTGAATCATAATGTATCACAGGCATCCTCTTTTTTCAAAGAGCATTTAATTGGCATTAGTAAGGCTGTCATTAACTGCATTTTTCTGTTTCAGTATTATCTTTTTGTTAATTGACTTAGTGTCCTGACTGCACCTCTGTTTTTAAAAGTGGTAGATAACATTTGAATCTCTGGAAATATCCAGTCATTTTAAGTTTGTAGAGTTTTCTTGTTGTCTTCTTCCCAGGACCTCACTGAGAAACTCAACTGCCAGCTGCAGATTGCTGCAGCTGCACTGCCAGCAGTGAAAATGAAAGCATTTCTTAGGTACACTTGATACCTTTATTTAACTCAGAAATCTTTATTTAACTGAAAGAATGTGCTAAGAATAGCAACCTCCTTTAGCCTGACTGGCACGATTCTCCTTCAGGCCTTGATATCTGTGTTTAGTGGGGCTGTTTTTCTGTTCTCCAAGATCATGCATGTCTTCTCAAGTTCCCCCAAATTAGCCAGGGAATCCAGATCACATAGATGATTTAACCAACTCTTCCATGAGCAGGGGGCTGACTGCAGAGCAGGTGTCTTCTGGTAGTGGTTTTCTGGGGTGCTAAGTGTGCCTGGGGCTGTGCAAGGATCCTGGAATGAGCACAGCACTCTGGTGGGGAAGGATGTAGCTGTGGTGATGTGCTAGGGGTTGATTTATGGTGGTGCTGCTCAGTAGCATTGTCAACAAGGCAATTTTCCTTCTCTTTTTGTAGCTACCTTGTGGAGCATCAGCTCAGAGGTACCTGAGCCGTGCAAAAGGGGTTGGAGAACTGCAGGACTTTATCTCAAAGTCCTGTGCGGACTGGAGAGGGACATAAGAGTGAGCTCTGCCCTTTGCAGAGATGAGGGGAGGGTGTCTGAGTGAAACTGTGGTTTGTCGCCATCAGCAGCTGGTCCTGGCCAGGTGGGGTTGTCCCTCTAGGAAATGCTGCTGCAGGGTGCCTGGGGGAGCAGAAGCTGCCTGGCTTGCTTCTGGCCAGGAATGGTCAGTGGAACTGATTCCTGTCATCATCTAAAATGACAGAATGAAAGAATTTAAGTAGCCTGAGAAAGACTCTGTTACTGCATGAAAGGAGGAATTGGATGGAGATGGAAAAGCTAAGTGAAAGGTAAAGGAAAAGAAAAGCAGAGGGAATAAGGACTGTTGCAGAATTTTTTGTAAATAAAAAAAACAAACAAAAACAAAAAAGCCAACAAAAAAGAAAATAAACCAATCCCTCTTACTGACATGAAATAATAAAGCCCAGGAATGGTTTCTTTGCTTTTTATTTTATATTTTGCACAGCTTGTAAAAATGATATAACTGTGCTTCATTTATGTCTATCAATAATTGAGTCTGTAATTAAGGCTTTTATTACCAATAAACCCTTGTGATTCTGTGTGTAGTGAATTTTATTAAAGCCCATTTTTCATTATAAATTTCTCCTGTTGATCAGTTATTAAAGTGGTATTTTTTAATTTAAAAATAAAGGACATAAAACATTTAGTTGGCAATTATTTTCTTTTTTTTTTTTTTTTTTTGAGAACACAGAGTAGGAGAGAGCAATACAACAGAGATGATGATCCAAACACTGCCATTTCCATTTTTTTTTGTCTCACTAAGAAAGCATAGAATTATTTTCTTTTTCAACCTTTAATATGGGTCTTGGGCAGGGCTGACTGAAAGTGTTTTAAATTCTCTGTTACTACATTCCAGTTCTTTGTTTTGCTTTATTCCTGAAAAGATGTGTGAGTTCAAATGCAAGGAAAATAAACTGTAGCAGAGGTTTTCATAAGCTAGTGCCTGCAGATTAACATGTACTTCTGCAGATGCCTTTTTTCTTTGTGCTTTGTGTCCTATTATTGCACTGTAGAAACATCCTACAGAAGGAATTGATAGTGGTGTGAGTGGATCACTGTATTTTCATATAATGTGACGGATTTCCTTAAAAACAAGGAAATAAAGATACTACTTATTTATTTGATGTTACTGCCTGCATTTTACTATTGGAAATACAAGTTAGATAATGTTTTGAATTGAAACTTGATGAAGGAGAGCATGCTGTGCTGTACAGCAATGGTTTCTGCACCAGCATGGGCTGTTTCTCAAAGTCCTGAACATTTTTCCTCCTACCAAGTGACTTGTTTCTGAAGCTGGAGCTGCTGCTTTGAAAACTCTTGTCTTTAACAGCAGAGCTGTACTTCAGATTTTTGCTCCTTTCCACAGTTTGAGGAAACTGGTGCCTGACTGTTTTTTTTCATTTTCCTCTCCTTTCTTCCTTTTCTCCTGGCCCAGTCCCTGACAGTCTTGGATGTTTTATTCCCGCTTCTGTACAGCTCTCATATTCCCTTGCCTCATCAGCCAAGGTAATGAAGAGGCACACCAGACTACTCTCAGGATGCAGTTTCCAGCTAATTGTGTGCTCTTGAATTGTCCTCTTAAGAGAATTATTTCCAAGATGGACTATATGTCCCTTTGTAGCCGGTTTCAAAAACACCTTTGGGTGTTGGAAGCACTAAGGCAGCTGTCCAGTACCTTCTCTGGCTTTGATTCATTTACATGCTGTGAAAGTGGAGCATCCTGATTACACCTCATCACTTGGAAGGTCACTTTAGCAGGTCTTCCAATCAAGTTGTCTGTTTTAGTAAAACAGAATTTTTTTCCTCAGATTTTTATTTGACTTTAGCTGAAGACTCTCATGTCCCTTGGGCAGTTGCTGTAAAATGTCAGGAAGTGAAGAAAAACAGTGATTTCAGCATGTAATGTACTATTCTTTCAAAACTCCTTTGATGTCAAATTGCAGGGCTTGTTTAGTGTAGCAGTAGTGTCCTTAGTGGAAGCTGGGTGATGTGTAGCTTCTGTCAACTGAAATCAAATCACCTATCCTGCTGAGGTTTTGCTTGCTTTGTCTTAATTCCTTTTGTTCATCTTAGAAAGCATTTAATTTTTTTCAGCAGTGTGAATTTTCAAAGTGGAATAACTCATACCTATGGGTTGGTTAAGTTTCACCATTGCAAATAGCCAGATTTCTTTGTTTTTACTACTATTAAATGTGCTAAATAAACAGGGAAGACCCTGATTATTTCTAATGATGACAAATTAATTCTGTGCTGTTACAAGGTGGCAGCTCTGTCACTGAGATCCCTGTGGCCCAGTATCCACTGTGTGTGTACGTAACTTCTTTGTTAAAACATGAAACCTGTGAAGTTCTGTACTGGTGTATTTTAAACACAAAATTACTTTAAATTATACATTTTTACTCTTTTCTAGTCTGGCATGAAATCTCTCCTCTAGGATTTTTAGTGCTTAGAGCAGAAAGCAGAATAGCCTACCTGCTCTAATACATGCAAGAACATGTCTTGGTGGCTGTGAAAGCGTGGTGTGTTTGTGTAAGATTGATTGCTATGCTTCACTTTTGAGTTCCTGTTTTAGTTTTGCCCTTCAGAAGTTTTACTAGGATAGTTTGTAAGTGCCAATATTGTACCTTAAGTGGGTGTGTTAGATAGTCTTAGGTGCCATGTTCTTTATTGATGTTTGCAAGTTGCACTAAATATTGTTGGGGAAAAAATATAAAGCTAAGCACAAGAGACCTTTATGAATAATTGTATGCTTTCAGAAGTGTTGTGCTTAGCTTAATGCACACTTTAATTCTCCAGAAAGCACCCAAGCGAAAGACACAGTGCAACAAACTAAATCTCTTTCTCCTCTTCGAATTTAATGTCACAGCACTGCAATTGTTTCTGCTGTTTTTTTAATATCAAAAAGGTGTGAGAGCAGATCACAGAGCTATGGGAAAATTGCAAATTATTTTACAGGAAGATTTGTGGTAAAAGGACAGAAGTAAGGAGGAGGATGTTGATACAAATAAATGAAGTATGGAGAGCAGGAGAAGATACCGAAAAAGAAAATGCATTCTTCAAACTGCTACTTACATAAATAAAAATTTATAAGATAAAGTATATCTAACTGTTAAACAGAAAATCTGGACCGTATAAAACTCTTCAATCAGAGTACAATTTATTAAAACTTGTATTTAGTATGGAGTTGAGTTTATTTGTGTTCAGTATGGAGTTGATGGTGATGGGCTAAGTGGAAGGCTGTGCTTACCTGTTTAATCTTTACCCAGGTCTATGGATAGATTTTTAGATGATGTAAAGCTAAACTTAGGCTTGTGGTGGATCATCAGATATGATCCATTTCAATTCTGTAATGAACTCTCTCTTTGCTTTTCTGTTTTAGGCATAACCTCTGTCCCTGAAATTCTGCCAAACTGTGCCATTAGGCTACAGGTCAGCTGAGACCACAAAGTCCTTTAAATTCAGTGTCTGAGTAACATTGTTAACAGGAGTAAGATGAGTATGTGTGTGTGATGGGAAGAGGTGTACTATTTTGTTTTTGATTTGGGTGCCCTTTTTGAAACAAAATTACCTAATACCTGTACGCTTCCAACACAAGATCAAAGCATCTTTTTGGGAATCTAGTGAAACATACTGACCTCTAAGCACATAGCACTGAACAAGATCACAGATTTTTATGAGGGCAAGAATGGATTACTTAAGCTACTGCATTAGCAAGACTTGTTACTGTCAAGGCACACAATCCTGGCTCTGCTGTCAGTCACTGGCTTTACAAACAGACTGGATCAGTAGTGCTGATGCACACATCTGTGAAATGTGGTTTGAGGAGGATGAGAAGTATTCCCTGCAGAAGGCTGGCTTTCTCTGAACCATTACGTTGGGTTTGCAGGGCTAGGTTTTGGTATTGGTGGAGCTAAAGGGGTGGTTTCTGTGAGAAGATGCCAGAAACCTCCCCCGTGTTCGATACAGCCATGGAGCACATCAGTCAGTGATGGTGGCAGTACCTCTGGAATAATGTATTTAAGGAGGGGGAAGAATCTGCACAGTGGAGATTCAGCAGGAGAGAGGAGTGAGAATATGTGACAGAAACAGCTCTGCAATCACCAAGGGCAGAGAAGGAGGGGCAGGAGGTGCTCCAGGCACTGGAGCTGAGATTCCCCTGCAGCCCATGGTGTGACAGCTGTGCCTCTGCAGCCCACAGAGGTCCTGGTGAAGCACAGATCCATTTGCAGTCTGTGGAGAACCCCATGGCAGGGCAGAGCCTGGAGGCTGGGACCCTGTGGGAAGCCCACACTGGAGCAGGTTTGCTGGCAGGACTTGTTACCCTGTGGGGGATTCACACTGGAGCAGTCTGTCTCCTCTGGGATGGAGCAGCAGAAGAGTGTGCAGAGTCCTTCCCCTAAGGAGGAAGGAGCAGCAGAAACATGTGATGAACTGATCATTTCCCATCCCCCTGTGCCACTGTGGGGGTAGGTAGAGAATTCAGGAGTAAAGTTAAGGCCAAAAAGAAGGGAAGGTTGGGGATATAAGTGTTTTAAGATTTGTTCTTATTTTCTTATTATCCTACTCTGATTTGACTTGCAATACATTAGATTAATTTTCCTCAAATCAAGTCCGTTTTGCCTGTGGAGGCAACAGGTGAGTGATTTCTCCCTGTCCTAATCTCAACCCTTGACCCTTCAGTTGGGTTTTCTCTCTCCACTCTGGGCTGGGGAGTCACCTGGTATCCAGGGAAGGCCAGCCCACCACAACCAACAACATAACCTGTGGGAAAGAACTGCCTGGTCTTGAGCTGTGGGCATCTGCCACAAAAACTGGGAGATGTGGGTTGCACTTCTGAGTGGTTGGAGCCCTAGAGCATGGTGTTTACCTGCCAGGTGGTCAGTGTGTGGAATTGCTAGAAGCTGCTCAGTCCTGTGCATGGAACAAGCCTCCCAAAGTCTTTTGACTTGGCTGTCTGCTGGAGTAATTATTCAAAGAGCCTCAACTCTTAATTAGTTGAAATTTGAAAGGTTTATAGAAGCTAAAGGCATGAAGAGCTTTTAAGTCGAGTAAAAGGTGTCATGGTTCAGATGAACAATCTCTTCTATCCTTTAATCTACCTGTGGTCATGCCAGGAATACCAGTCTGAGATCATATCTCTGGGCTGACGGCTGAGGTAACAGTTCTTTCACTGACAGGAAAAGTTTTCACAAAAAGTGATAAAAATGGTCATATCTGTCTCTTAAAGTTGAAAAAAAATTTCAGAGCTCCTATTAGTCTATATCATTTGGCTTGTTTTAATTTATCATATACATAACCATGAAGTTTAATCTGCATGTACCTCATCAGGGTTGTTGTTCTTCCTTCTATCTAGATTAAAATGTAAATATAAGTACAGAAAAGCATCCATATTAAGAATTCAGTGACTGACTTGTTATAATTGAATTTGTGTCTCAGACTGGGCATTTGTGCTTTAGTTAGTTTAATTTGCATTTGAATGAGTAACTTTGAATTGGATGCTGAATTACAAAATGGTATGTAAGTACATTCTTCCTTACTGTAGCTCCCAGACACATTTAAAAGTCAAAGTTCTAGGTTTCTTATTCAAAAATTAGGTTTGAATGTAAAGCAATATTGTTGGGGTTTGTTAGTTCTTTTCTGTACCAAAATCAAATCTAGAACTACCAGACTTTATTTAGGACTTTGTTTCAGGAGTGTTGGAGATGTCCAGTACTCTCTGCACTGAAGAGTAGCAGTTTTGGTATGCTGGTGGTTTTGAAAAACAGTAGTACCTGGTAAGGGATGTGATTTAAGCAGAGTTGATGCAGTGACAAGCCCCAGTCTGCAGAATCAAATTAGTTTAAATTTACTCCAACTGAGCAAAAGAAATATTTCTGTATATATTTAGAACATGTAGGAGAAGGTCTGTAATTTAGAAGTTCGTTTAATACCACTTTTATGAGGAGGAACCTTAGAGCTTGGCAACACCAGCATTAGTGCTAAGAAATTGCAGGTGGGAGACACAGGCAAGTAAGTACTTGCTATTAAACCAGCTTATTAAATGCTGAAAAAGCTGTGGTGTGTCACTTCAGAAACATCACTTCAGAAACATTTCTGAAAGAAATGTATTGCAGGATGAAGGACAGGAGAGGGGGAGGAGCAGGCAGAGTGTGAAGTATGCCCAAAGATGAATCTGCACCTTCCTAGGCTGGTGTATGGAGAAGTGTGAGGGTACCAGGCACATCTGGTGCTCCTGGAGCCTTCTAAGGCTTCTGCCTCCAGTACTGGGCTTACAGCATATTGTTATAGGCCCAGTAACTTCAGCAGGGACAAAACAGTATTTTGAGCAAAAAAAACCGGTAAAAACACAGGAGAGCAGAGAGGATACAGAGGATAAGAGGAAATCTTTGGTAGATCTGTATTAAATGTATAAGGTGTTAGGCAGCTAGAAGCTCATTATAGGGGAATTTGTTTAAAAATTCAGCAGACTAGAAAATTGAGGTAGGCTCAGAGGACTCTTGCATTTCCAGTTCAGGTGTTAACTGCTAATTTCAGGCTAAAGGGCATGGCACATTTGGGTGAAGAAAGTGGTTTATGCCCACACTGGAACTTCCTTTGGAAAGATTTATAGTGATGTTACTAAGACAGAGGTGCACATTTAAGACTGGAAGTGGCATCTTGGATCGCTGAGTTGGTGCTCACATAGTTGCAGATGATAATATAAATTCCACTTATGAATTGACTGACTCCCTTTAAAAATTAAGTTTTCTGTCATTGCTTCTTCCATTCAGAAGGGAAGAAAACTTCAGCTTGTCAGAATGGAGTAATAATGCATGTGGCAGTATTTGAACTGTAGCTTAAACACTTCTATCTCCAGTATGTTTAGATAATAAAGTAGTCTCTCTTAGTCTTCCCTCATGTGACAGACCTTTTCTTCTTCCAAATAGACAATCTTTTTACTTGTTCAAGTTAAATTGGGTCTTGAAAATACTTTTAACAGCAATAAGCTGTTGAGTTGAGGCTTCACTGTGGTTGTTGTACAGTAACATTAATACTTTGTCCTCAGGTATAGTTTAGGTTTTTGTTTCTGTTGAGCTGTCAGACCACAGTTGCTGTGTCATTATCTCTCATACCTGGGCTTATCTACTTACGTGCAGCACTTGTGAGATGTTCAGGAGAACTTGGATTTTTATAACTTTTGTCCCATTTCTATTATTCTAATCCTAAGGCAATCCCAGATCTTCCCATGCTGTGTTCTCCTTTGTTCTGATGGCAGCATTGTAGCATCTCTCCACTCTGCTCAGCCTGCCAGTGTTCATCCTTGTCAAAATTTGCTTTACAAATGAACACAGTGACAGGAGGAGCAGAGCTGTTGACTTGGTTATGAGCTGTAATGTGTCATTGTCTTGACTAAAGCTGTCGTAATTGACACAGTGTTTTCTCCACGTCTTAACTTTAGAAGGTAGTTCATTCATCTGGTATCATGTTCTAAGTACAAATATGGTGGGGTTTTTGGAACAAAACATTATATTAGTGGAGAAAATTACTGAACTGTGAAAAGCAAGATGGATGTGGATAGAAAACTTGATGGATATTTGTTAAGGCCCATGAGAGGGTTGGACTTTCATTCTAAAGATTTAGTCATATCTGTTTATACATTATTTTTTCTTATAGCTGTGCAGAGCTGAACCTATTTCAGATGATGCTGTTTATATTCTATTCATCATCAGAATTTTCTTTTTCTGATAGTTTGCATGTGTGCAAGAACGTATCCATCATCTACAGCTGATTGAAAGGAACAATCCAAACAAGGATGTCTTGGATCTTAGAATCAATACCTGACAAGTTAGGACACAGTTTATCTCACTGTCCTCGATGTTGCAGTGTCCAAGGTGACCCACATTGGGTTTTTTTTGGCTTTTTCCCCTGTTACCTTATGTTCATTGAAAATAGAAGAATTCACCTATTTGGAGGTACCAAGTTTGGGGATGTTTTTTGAGACATAGAACATAAAGGAACTTTGAAGGTAAATGTGTAACCACTTTTTATTGCATTTCAAATGTAGGCCATAATTTAATTGCTCTGTAATATTAAAACTAATTTTTATGTTTTAAATTATCAGTTGCATTAAGGGATGAAATTAATGCAGAACTGTTTTATGGAGTGGAAACTCAGTAGAAAAAGTAATGTAGTGGGAGAAAAAAGAGGTAGATGAGAAAGAAAGGTATGTGAGAATGGTGAAAAATACCACATGAAAAGTCATTATGGTGTGGTTTCCTATGTTCTCTTATCAATGTCAGATCTTCTGATTTTAGGCATAGATCACAGCATTTTTGTAGGACAGGTAGATAGGATCTAAGTAATCTGGAAAGTTTGATTCCTTGCAAACTTCTGAATTGAGTGAAGAAAACCAAAACTGGTATTTCCAGTGTGTCAGTAACTGTTCTGGGAGAAGACATGCACTTCTTTTCTCACATATCCAACTTCCCCACCACACACCTGAAAAATAAATTGTTGCCTTTGCTAGTGAATAACTAGACCCTAAGAGAGCAGAGCAGTGAAGTACTAATGAGAGAGAGGGTGGCTGCAGGATTGGCAGGAAGGAGGCTGGACTGGAGGATGCCCAGTACCTGAGAGGCTGCCTACTCTCTTTTTTGTTGTTGTTGTTGGGTTTTTCTTTGGGTTTTTTTCCCCACAAATGTAAGGATACAAGTATTGCAGCATCTGCTTATCTTTTAAGGAGGGGAAATATTTGAAACAGTGGAAGACAGAAAAAGACACTGGAAGAATATAGATTCCCAACCAGCATCTTGTGAGTAGAATGATCCTGATTGGTTTTGCTCTGATATTCTGTATATTCACCAGTTACTTTGTCCTTGGTATTACTGAAAGCAAGCAGTCATTTTTCAGTGTGCCAGTAAACCAATGCCCTGCTATTTCTCACTTAGCTGCAGGAAAGGTTGCTCATTTAATGCACATGTGAACCAAAACAAAGAGAGAGTTCAGAACAGCCAGGGTGTCCTCCCTTGTAATTAGGAAATCAGAATGAATGGTTTGCTGTTTCTAAGCATGCATCATTTCTTGCCGCCGTCTACACAGTGTAAATGCAGTGATAAAATGAAAATGAAGGAGGGAAAATAAATATCCTGTCCACTAATAGATTTTAATAAGGAATATGCATAGTTCTTTGGAATGACACATGGCTGGACGTAGCTTTCAAAAATGGCATTCTAATGAGACTCATGCTAGCTTCAGGTTTTCCTGCCTGTAACTCAGGGCAAAATATTTGTTATCATATATTATTTCTACTAACTGGTAGCTGACTCTGGCTGTTTTAGTGACATAATAAATTACAGAGGAAGTTATTTCTTTTGGATTTACAACAAAAAACCCCAAACACAAACCCTCAAGAAATAAACAACTCAAACAACTAACCTAAGCCCAAGCAATGCTGTAGCAGGGTGTCTGTAAGGCTTCCTGCTCTGGAGTTTTAATGTTTGACTTTGGAGTTAGCAATCAAAACTCTTGTTTTTTCATAAGCTATAGCAATGTGGAAGATAAAAAAGGTAAGTAGAATATCTTGCTTTTGTATTCATTTCTCCCCAGCAGAAGGAAATTGGTGGCAAGGTGATAAAATACAAAGCAGCAAAAGATGATTGGTCCTGCTGAAATCTCATCCTCCTTGGTTATGAAAGGTAGTTTCCTGCAATGGCAGACAGTGACACTCTATGCATGTAGTATTTCTCTTAAAGCAGAAGACATGCGGTCTTGAAGTACAAAACTGGTTTATTGTAGCTTGTTAATTCAATTTAGTGGGTTTTGCTGGCTTTTTTTTTTTTTTTTTACATAATAAAGACAAATCCAAAGATAAATCTGAAAAAATGTAAAAATATTTTTTAAATTGATATATTGACTTTCCTGGGAAGTGGTAAATATCACTCTTCATGAGTAAAAATTATACAGCAGGGTAGATGTTTTTGGTTTTCCCACTAACAGTTTAAGAAAAATATCAGATTAGGCTATCAAGAAAAAAAGTCCTAAATCTCTATATTTTACATTCAGACATTAGGCTATAATATGAGCTATATGACTTTTCAGTTTTTGGAGCTAGCTGATAAATTCAGTTACAATATTTTTTCTTACACTGCAGTAAATATTCAAGGGGTAATGGAAAGGCAGGATATATATAGTGAAATCACATCTGGCTGTAAAGCAAGAGTAGTGTTAATGTGCCATACTTCCAAAACTATGTTAAGATCCTAAAATAATATAATTGTTTGGATTGGAAAGGACCTTAAAGGTCATCTAGTCCCTGCTCTCCTGCCATGGGCAAGACATCTTCCACTAGACCAGGTTGCTCAGAGCCCCATCCAGCCTGGCTGGTCACTTCCAGGAATGGGACATCCACAGCTTCTCCAGGAAATCTGTGCCAGGGCCTCACCACCATCAGAGTGAAGAATCCAAACCTCCCCTCTTTCAGTTTGAAGCCATTCCCCCTTGTCCCATCAGTACATGTCCTTGGTAAAGGTCCCTCTCAGCTCTCTGGTGGAGCACTGTGAGGCTGCTGTAAGGTCTCCCCGGAGCCTTCTCTCCTCCAAGCTGAACAGGCCCGGCTCTCTCAGCCTGTCTGGGTAGGAGAGCTGCTCCAGCCCTCTGATCACAGGGCTTAAAATAATCTCTGAAATGGAGCTTAAAACACGAAGGGCTAAAACTGGACATCTTTTGTGTTTAAGATTGCAAGAATTTTTTGAGAAGTCTTGCTGGAATACTGAGATTATTAATTGTGTTGTTATGGTTGTGTGGGCAGAGACTGTTACAAGTGTAAAGACCTGTCTTACTGCCTTCTTCCTACTCCCACCTTGTGTGGGAGGAACATGGAAGGAAAGTACAAAGATATAGTGGTCAAACTGGCAGAGACCATATGTAACAATAACGAGTTAGAGATTAGCCTGCTAAAAGGAATATATCTGTGTGGTATTTATGCGGATGAAGACTTTTGGACTTCAGCTGTCTAACCCAGAAACTCAAAAAAATTAGACTCTTCATGAAAATGAAAGCTAGTGTACTAGAAATCAGACATAAAATATGAGCAAATACAAAATAAGTGACTTTGCAAAGCAGATAAAGATGCTCAGCTCAGAATTAGCATGATTGCTGTTTGCAGCAGTGTGGTTTTTTGAGGAGTTGGAGACGTGACTCTAAATCCCCTTTGCCAGCACTGGACTTGTAGGACAGGGAGGAAGATCTGTACAGCCATTCCATGTATATTCATAAATGTTCACTGTAGGGGAAGTGGAGCTTGCATGTGTCAACTCCTGGGAAGTATCTCAGCCCCCAAAAGAAATCATTTTCATATCGAAGAAGCGTTGTCGACAAGAAGGACTGAGGGGGTCATGGCTTTCTGTGATTTTCTGGTCTCTCAGCTGGGCTTGCTGCTGTGGTGTGCTGATGTTATTGTAGTCAGCCAAAGAAGCTGAACCCAAGAGTTGAGGGAGAAATAAAAAGTGCATGCTTGTACCTATATTCTGGTTGGTATTCTTTGTAATGAACCTGTAAAAAAATTGGTGAGTATTGTTTTGGGTTTGTTTGGGGGTTTTTTTTGTTTCGTTGTGGTTTTTTTGGTGGCTTTAGTTTGTTGTTGTTGTTTTCTTTTTTGTGTGTGTTCTGGTTTTGGTTTGTCTTCTTTCATTTAGTAAATTCTGTTGGGGGGAGTCTTTACTCCTAGAACTGGCTTCTGTGTGAGGAATTATTAAAGCATGAAGCAGTTACTGCCCGGCCGTAGCTCCTCTTTCAAACCTTCTGTTTGTGCCAGCACACATCCCGTTCTTGTTGCTGAATTGTGGATTATGGCTGTAGTGTGCAGCATGCTTGCATGAATATGTCATGAGAAGGGAGATTTCTGCTGGGACATGAGCCCTTTGCCTTATTATTTTTTTATTTTTTTTAAGTTGCTTTTCTCTGTGAATAGAAAAGGCTGATCACTTACTCACTGCACTGACGATAAAATGTGGAGGCTTTATTGCCCTGGGAGAGCCCAAGGACCCTGTGTGTTCCCATAAAGAAATGTGTTCTGACCTAGAAGATGAACAGTTCATTGTAGCCAGTGTTAGATTAACAGATTGCTGTGGTTTTCTGATCTATTGGTTCAGTGTCACTTAGTTATTTTGTCTTTGCTTTATAATCAAAGGCCTTTTGGAAGTCTAGCCCACAGTTGCATCAGAAGAAATCCCTGTTAATTTCTTCTGTTCTCAGTGATTATGCAAAAACTGGTTTTTGGATGCTGTTACAAACCAATGAACTAATGGGAGGATATTTTATTCTCTGCCATTTGAAAGTTGCGAAAAAACCTTTTCATAAAATCAGAAACCCCACTAAAATCTTAATTACTTGACATACATGCCTATTAGTGAGTGGAGAAGGCAGTAATTGGATAAAATTGTTTTCTTATGGCTGGGGATTTTTTCTCTTTTCTTTCTATTTTTTTTCAGACTTCAAATTCAGGAATTTTTTAGATTACTTTTTAAAGGTCTGAAGAGGTAATTGTCAGAATATAGGTTGGATTTTTTTCCCACAGTTGAGTAACAGAAGAAATACATTGTATAAAGGCGATGTCAGGATCAAGAGCATTAGACTGTTTTTTATCTGAAGTGTGAAGTTTTAATAGCCTTTTTAAAACCTATTGTGAAGCACTATTCATATTCTATAAAGGTTAAGTTTTATAGCTTGCTAAAAATGGTGTATGCTTAGGTTATAAATGCATTTTGAATTCTCTAGTACCATCTTAGTGTGGTAAAATCGGAATGGATCTTTTCTGAACAATGACCAAAACAGTGAAATATATTTCTTTTTCTCAGTAGACAGTTTCTCCTCTTTTATTACAAAAGGAGAATATTTTGTTTTTTTTTTTTTTGATAGAAGAAATGGCCACTGGTGTCTGGATATGTCAAGTATGCTGTGAGCTATGAATGAAAGCACTTCAGGCCTTAGAAGTTAGGTCAGTGAAAAATCATGAGGCAGGAGAAGATGACAGGCATCCACTGGCAGACTCGTGGTGTGATCCCTCCGTGTTTGTATCAGACTGGGCAGGGATTGCAGCGGCCAGTTCTGTCTGATGAATGACTTTAAAATTATATAGGGATGAAAATGTCACCTAACATCTAACTAACAAGGAGATACTTGTGTATCTCTGCAGTTCCTTGAGTGTTTTCAGTCTGAGGATGTCACATCTTTGTGTGTTCTTGCAGGGGGATTCACCTAACATTGAACTTACGACCTTGGACAAAGAAAAGGAATTCTGACTTGTCACCTAAGCTTCTTATTTAAGTGATGAACATAAGGGGTGGGTTTTTTAGCTACACACCAGTGAAACATCAGTCTGTTTCTAGGTACTTTTGCCATTATTTCCAGTATTTTTCTTAGCACATATATATATGAGATAAACAAGTGAAACTGAGGCTGACAATAATAAAAGAGTTTGCTGACTTTCTTGAACAGAATAAACAACCATTTGGTTTTATTTCTTTGATGTTTTGTTTTTTCGTTGGGCCTTTTCGTTTGGTTTTGTGTTTTTTTGGTGTGGGTTTTCTTGTTGTTGTTGGTTTTTTGTGGGTTTTGTTTGTTTGTTTGTTTGTTTTCAAAAAAGGGGAGAGAGGTAATGCAAATAGTGGTTCTGACAATGCTGAAGAGTATTTGTGACTTAACATGGCTTGTCCCTATTCTTTTAGTGTATCCAAGTAACTATAAGTTGCTCCACTTCTCTAAGGCTGTGCAGCCATATGGGGTTGAGAATGCAAACAGTTACAAGTGATTAAAAATAAAATCTTATCTATGTGCACAATGCTTAATTTGATTAGGGAATTTTTTCTTGGAAATGTTCCCCTCAGAATGTCATCAGTCTTCATTTAGTAGTCATTGTTGTTGCCTGTCTTGCAGCATGTACAGCTGCGTGGCTGATGGTGACTGCAGAACTCATTAGCCCTTCTGAAGGGCAGGGTGGCAGTAAATAACAGGGATTTTTATTATTTTTTTTTTTAATCTCTGAACACGAGTGTGTCTAGAATCTTAGCAAATTTTGTGGCAGAGACCAAGAGATAAACACTTCCTCTTACTTTGAAGCAGCTTTTCTGGCACAAGAACCTGGCAGCTTTTGTGTCCTCTATTGGCTCAAATCAGGAGGGCTGGAGCAAAATATGCCTAGTGAGGGATGTCACTTGTAATGCAGAAATAGGGAAGCAAATTCTCAAATACTGTTACTGGGCTTCCAACACAATTAAATTCTGCTCTTTTTCCCCCTTCTAACTTTTCTATCCTAAACAGTTTTTCAAATTAATTTTTGAGCTGTAAAAAAATTTAGGATCCTGCCACATGTTGAGAACCCTCCACAAAAACAAAAACAGAAGCAAAACCACCATTTAAACAAGGTCTGACTTTCTGAAAAGGAACTCTGAATTTTTACTGTAGCTACAAATGGCTGTGAGTAACCATCTATTTGAATTGGTTGTGTGTTTCTAACAATAGATCTTTTCTCTTTCATGGTAACCATAGTGAAATGCCATTCAACCTCACTTGACTTCACAAGAAGCCTGGCATAGAACTTTAAATGGCTAAGCCATTTGTTTAATATAATTTTAAGATTAAAGCAAAACTAAAATTTCTAGCTAGCAGTATGTTTTGTGATGCAAAACTTGCTCAGGAAATTCTTGTCAGCTTCTTCATGCAAGTTAGCATGATAGAACTTTAAATATATATTCATGTTACTGCTTTGAACAGATTCTGAGTTATTTTCTATGTAATATCAGAAATGAGAATTATTGCATAATGGGCTATTCCAAGCACTGGGAGGGAACTTTCCTAGTTTGCAATTTTCACATGTCTGTGTATAGTCACTTTTGTGTGTAGGAGCAATTGGCTAATCACAAGTATATAAAAATGTGTGGTTTGTTATGAAAGACAGGTAAGAAGATTTGGGCTTTTTTCCCCATATTATTCAAATTAAAGTAGGCCTGAGAGTTCTTACTGTTTGATAAAGCTGTGAAACTGTTTTTGTGATTTGCTTGTTAAAAAGTGTGCAGTAATTAGTAGAGCTATCAAGAGAAGCACTCAAGCAAGATAACATTAAACTGGAAGCATTAAACAGGTAAGGGCAGTAATACATGAACTGAGTGTGGGAACATGCTAGCAATTTTGTATAATTCTAAACATGTGGGGTCACAGATTAAATTTTCGGTTTCTTACCTCTTTTGATACTTAGGAGTTTTCAGTCTCAGCCCAGAGAAGATTTTGCATTTCCTTTTTTTTTTTTTAAATTATGATGTAAAAGCCCCATAAAAATGTTATGTACTAAAAAGTGTAGTACAGTTATTATCAAGTCTCTAAAAATTAGGAGGAAAAAGTCTCTTAAGCCTGTAAATCTGCTCCATATTAATTTATGCCAAGTCTAGAAGTTTGATAAGCTCGACTTATGGGAATACACAAAGGATAAAGTGGTCCTGCTAAGATGTTCACTGCTACACTGACAAAACAGTAATTTAAATTGCAAAGAAATTGTGCAGGTTTAGTTTATGGTTTATTTAAAAAAACAAAAAAATTAGTTCAATGCATCTACAATTCCAAATTTGTTTTTTATTAACTCTTCCTATCCCAAGAATGAACCAACCAGAGCTGGATCTATTTTCTATTTACATAAAACTCAAAGACCCAGATGGATCATACTTTTAGGAGTAAAAATCTGTAAGATCATCTTCTTTTTTTTTTTTTTTTTTTTGTGCAAATGGGATTAAAGCATTAATGCGGAGACATTGAGAAGGGGAGGAGGCTTTTAATGATTTTTAGTCTCAAAGATAAATATTTGAGTTCTGTTATCCAGCATTTCCTCATCTTTTTTATTCACCTCCTTTTGCTAGGGATGTGGTGTTTCCTACTGTGTTCCTGCTTTTCCCACCTTATCCCCATTTGGGTTATTGCTGTAATCTGTAGTCTCCCTGACTCCCTTCTGTATCCACATCCATATTAGCCAAGGAAGAGGGCAGGTGGTAGAGCATGGAGTGTACATCCAGCAGCCAAGCATCCTGCTGGGAGCAACGCCTGGCTGCTGTAGCTGTGCCTGAATTGTGGCTGTGCTTTGCTGGAGCACGTGTGAAGCTGCCCAAGGGTGCATGGGAATGGGGAGCCTCTGGCCCTGTCCTGCTTTGCTCACTGGGGCAGACATTTGAATACAAAGGTATGAGCTTGTGTGTTTGCAGTGGCAACATTTGGCTTTTTTGAGTTTTTTCGCTTGTACAAACCCATCAGTATACAGTTCTGTGAACATAAAAAAAAAAAAAGGAGAATGAAAAAAGACAAAGTTGAAATTTGTAAAGGTGTAAAAAACACAGTGTGCTCCCAAACATGCCTCTTATATAGGGCACTTTGGAGGTTTGCAGGTTTCCTTGGTCAACTGAAGTTTCTCACTCGTAATACTCGGTTCAAAATTGAAAATGAAATAAATTCTATTGGCAGCAGGAGGATTTTTGTCATGATTTCAATCATCCATTGCGGAAGATGCCACGTTGTTTGGATTTTTCTGCACTTCTTGTTTGTTTACAAGTTATTTTGCAAATCGCAAATGCCTTCTAACTTGTACTGGGAGTCTAGCACCAGCATTAGAAGCACATGAGGGGAACAAAAAAGCTGAAGAAGCTCGAAGACTTTTCTGTTTTCACTGACAGTAGCCCCACTGCTTGGACAGAAGACAACTGAAATGTTGCACTTAATTGCTGTGTGGTTTTAGCATTGTGTTAAATGCTTTTGCACAAGAGTAATTGTCCTGATCATCTATATGGACTTCAGATGGTTACTTTCTGAGGCATGCATCCTATAAACCTGTAATTAGAGCACTTGAGCATTTGCACAGGTGCGATGTAGCAATGACACAGTAAGGATAACTCTGAAGTTAATTTTGTGTTCAAAGGGTATTTTTACTAAATTTCATAGCAAGACATATAATTAGATCTTTTGTTGCAGGAGGAAGGTTATGGGGTTTGTTCTAGGTTACAGTACACTGAATTCAATAATTTTACATTTCAGGTTCTTTTTGGCTAATGAAAAACAAAACTCTTTTGCTCACCAGTAGCTTTTTCCTTAATAACTCTCTTGTCTTTATGATACATAATTCATCAAAAACACCCACAGATACGCTCTTTTGAAATTTCAGCATGGAAATGTCAAAACTTAAATACTTTAGCATAAACAGCCTTCCACAAAATTCTTCCTTCTGATCCATGTAAATGTCATCCTGAATGTTTCTCAGATGTAATATTTGGGCTTTGCCATTGGTTGGAGGCTGTTAAGAAGGTATGGCTTTTTTGAAGAGCAGTGACAACTTTATTGCTGTTTCTTGAGTGAGGATTGTGAGGAGCCTGTGTGTACTGTTAAGATTGTTGAGATTACTTATGCAGTGTGCCTTGTGTTGATTCTTAAATACCATTGCCATTCTCTTAATACAAACCCCTAAGCAGGGGATTATTTTACCTACTTTTTTTTTCCTCCTGATTATGTGCTACAGGGATAATAAACTTTCCAGGTATTAAATGTAGAGCAGCTTAACTGTTAGTGCACATCTCTCTCTCATGAATCATAAAATGAGCACCGAACTTGTTTCTTGTTAAGGGCTTGTCCAGGCAGGTTTGCTGGGGAAACTTGTATCAGGTCAGGATAAACCGGTCATTCAAGAGCTCAGGGTCATTCTCTACCCCAGAATAGTAAGAATAGTAAGAATACATGGAGATCGGCAGTTGTCTGTATCAAATGTACCCATTCAATTGTTTCACAATTATTTTCTGGAAGTGCAATGGCCTCTAGGAAACAAGCCCTTAAAAAGTGCTTTGAAACCACTGAGTGTCACTAGGCATTTGAAATAGAAATGAGCCCTGTCTGACACATTTTCCAGGGCTGTACTGACAGAGGAAAGAGCTCTTCTCTTAACTGATTCTCCTGACTGCAGATGTACCCTTCAGGTGTAATTCGCTGAAGCTGTGAACTCTTACCAGAGTGCTTTGGGATGTTACTGATTTGGCATGTATGCTAGGAAAACTTCTGTCAGCTACAGGGCATACTGATAGAGGTTTTCTAAAGACCTTTGGTTGTGTGAATAGTTGAAATGTTTGCCTCTAGTTACTTTTAGTTTTGGAAATACTCTATGACAAAGTATGTGGAAAACTATGCGAGGGAATTGTGTTGCAGCACAGTGTCATAGAAAAGGTGGAAGAAGGTGGTAGAGAGTTTTATTAGTCACAGAAATCTGGAAAATAGTTAACAATGAACTGGAATAAAAACTGCTATATGATTAAAGGAAGAACTGTGTTTGTTTACTATGGAATTAGCTTACCTTTCTGTGTCAAAACTGAGGAAACCAGTTAAACTTGCAATACACTAGAGACTAAGTACCAGTATATGAGAGAAAATAAGGAAAACCCCCCATATAATCTCTGAATATGTACTTCTGGCAAACATACAGTGAGATCTGTTTTTTTAATGACTGAGGATTGATATATTTCTGTTGTAAGGGTGATGGCCACTCAACAGCTTTCACAAGCAGCTGTTGCCTGCCTGTTGGTTTATTCAGTGAATGATAACAGTTACTGAAGGTCCAAGGCCTGCTTTAGCGTGTTGCTTGTATGTGTAGCACATGTAGAACATACAGGTGCTTCGACTTCAAGTCTGATCTAAAACTTCATGAGGGGACACATGCTGTCATTTAACATTTGGAAGCCCAAGGTGCCGAAGAGATCTGTGTTTACGTGGGTTAAACAGTGGGTTTAAGAGTTCCTGGTTGGAGAAATGTTGTTGGTACATGAGCATGAGGTTAATATTTACAGGGTTGGTAAATATGTGAGGGGAGCTCAATATTCTTAAGACGTTCCCACTGTTATTTTTGCTGGGTGGAAATTGTTTCTGAAGGAAAAAAACTGTTGTACATTCAAAGATTCTTAAGAAAATTAGGCTTCCAAAAGACAACTCTCAAATGTTATATAATTAACCACTTTTGGAAACAAGGACAGATAGATTTTTGAATGTATAATTTACACTTATGTCACAGAATCCATAATTCAAGAGATAAGGGATGAGTTTGTTTGTTCTTGATTGATTGTAATTGCAACCAGATTTCAAAAAAACAAAAAAAGGTTAAAGAGGAATTCTAATGGTAATTTTAACATGGAAAAAAATAGATGGTACTAGTATGAAAATTGTGACTTTTAACAATGTAAATTGACTGAATCTTAATATTACAATTTCAGTGGTGGCATCAATCAGCTTTTGACCTTCTCTTTTATTTCATACTGATCAACCCTTTCTGAGGCTCTTATATTTTCATCTCCCCTGAACAGCTTCAAAGAGTAGTTATTTGAGGATGGAGGAAAATGAGTGTGCCAGAGCTATCAGATTTCATGCACACCAACTTGATGGAAAAAGGGAAATTCATTATTGGCTGTGGATCTTGTTGCAAGCAGTCAAATGTGTGTAGAGGACACGGGATTAGCTGGCACAATGTGCTTGAGCCTCTTGTTTAACACCAGTCTTGTTTTAGGAAGTCCTTCAAAGCTAGCATAATATAGGTGGGAAATGGGGCTATTTAGATACAGAAGGAAAGTTTGAACTCTCTCCCTCATAGCTGAAAAGTAATTTAATGGCAGATTTGATTGTGGTCATATTGGATAGGTATAAGGGGCTTGAAACAAAAGTGTAGTACAGGACAAGAATAAACATTTGACTATATTAAGAGCAGGCTAACAAAGGGCTCTGCCCATTAAAGTGGGTAATAAAACTTCATATGGCACAGTGAAAGTTCTGGGGGAAGTACCAGGTAATGACTTGCTCAGTAATTGTTGCCTTTTGTGAGGCACAGCTTTTTTCTTTTATTTTAATTATTTTTTTCTTCTTCTTCAGAGGAGAGAGGTGGATGGTAAACACAAAAGAGGCAGAGTCTTTTCATTGACTTCATGGTATGAATCAGACAGAATTGGCATATCTGGGAAGAGAACTGATGACATTTCTGCAGGAGACAAAGTTGTTTTCATTGACTTGGGGGGAAAGGATCATTCCAGAGTTTCCTTCTTTCAGAACCTTTGCTGTAGCTTTTCCTTCAAAAGACCTCCCTAACAGTGAATAAACTTGTCCCAGTGCTTGTAAGAAAATGTTTTATTTTGTGTTGTATATGGATAACACAGGAACTGTGGAGTGAGGACACACTTTAGTATTCATCCCTTGATATGGAGAAACAAGTTACATGATAGATTTAGAGGAGGCCATGAAAATAACCTTATGAAACGAAGAAGTATTGCAGTCTGGGATTGGAAATTCATGCATAGAAGCAAAGATCTCTGAAATGAGAAATTTGCCATTAGATCTGAGAAATGTGAATAAAAGAGCCGTTGATCATCTCTAGATGTAAATCTTGTCCTCAAATAGGGCTCTAGTATTTAGAGTAGATTTCTTGCTTTCTCTTAATGATGGTTAGCAGCTGTTTGCAATGCTGAATTTCAGCCCTTGGAGACATGCATAGCAACCAGTAGCACTCAGAAATACCTGATAAAAGATTGTGGTGTGGTTGCTCTTTCAGTGTGCATGCCTATGTGATGACCATGCATGAAGAAGGATTTATAATCATATGTTTCACTTCCAGGAAAAACAGCCCTAATAGCCAGCTGGAAAATACAGTAAGTGATCCTGATCACCCTCCCCAGTGTTTATTCAGGTTAAAGACTGCTGTATGGCAGGCAACCAGTTAAAAGTAAAACTATAAATGATTGTGTTAATCAGTGTATAATATATCTTTGTATTTGTTTATTGCCTTGGGTACTTGATTAGGCAGCTCTAACATACAATTAATCAGTAACCTTCAGTGTTAACTTCTCAGCTCTCTTTAATTAATCAGTTGTGTTGCACAGGCTCTGCTGGCTTGGAAAGCCAGGAACTGTGCCATGTAAACACTTTCGTTAATGTCAAGTGAAGGTTGAGATAGGCTTTTTTTTTTTTTTTTTAGTTTAATTGAACTAATCAGCTTTTTGGGGTCTAGGTACAAGTTCTATAGGCAATTGTAAACACTGGACAAGAAACATGGAAATGTCGACACGTAAATGCTGTGAAGTTTTTGTGCCTTAACCATTATCATAAGTCTTTTCAAGTGTCCTGATAATGACATGTTTAAGTAGCAATACAGCTATGTTATACTAGTTGTGTATTTAATTCAGAAGGACAATGGGAGGGCTGATTTTTGCCTTTTCTAAACACAGAAAAGCTACCTGCAGATCAAGTAAGCATGGAGGGGTTTCATCTTGGCACTGCAGATAACAACATGAGCACAGGTACCAATGCATTTTGTATGTTGGATCGTACCACAGACTCAAAATGGTTTCGGTTGGAAGGGACCTTAAAGATCATCTCGTTCCAACCCCTTGCTGTGGGCAGGGACACCTTCCAGGAGACATGCTGCCCAAGGAATCATCCCTTGAACACTTCCAGGGATGGAAAGAGATTTTGAAGTTCTTCCTCAGGTGTTCAGGAGAGCATGAAGAGGCAGGTTGTAGTTCTGGCATTTTACAAAGAAACTATTTGTCCAAGTTAAGCTCACCTACAATGTTATTCAGACCCTCAAAATAACGTGAATAACAAACACTGATTTTTACACTGGTAAGTCTTGGTTATTTGTAACAGTTATGTGGACTCGAAAGGAAAATTGTACATTTTAGTCTTAATAGTTTGAATTTAGTTACATTTATGAAGATTGTATGACTGACGTACCAGTGGAAGAGCTGTTTATACATGTTTGTGTTTCTGTGAGAGCACCAAAAGAAGGAGCAGGATGAGAACTGTGAGAACAGCCTGTCTTGCTAACAGCAGACACAGTTTGAGTAGTCTGAGACACAGCTACCCCCAGGACACGATTCCTAGTAGTAACATTGAAGAGCATATGGTTTATTGAGACCAGAAGGCTTGTCCTCTGCTAAGACCTCAACATAGATGAATACTCAGAACACAGTGTATTCTGCTGGCAACAGGATGATGACAACAAGGTTGCAGAGTATCATCTATGTGATTTTTTCTTCCTGTGATCTCATGAGGGAAAAACAAACACATTTGAAACAAGGAGAAATTGCCAGCGAACAGCAAACTGTCCCAAGATTTATGAAGGCTGAAGTAAGTAACACTTGGAAGCAAAGGACAGTGCCACAACAAGTGTTACCTCAACTGTTTACATGAGAATGATAATAAAGGATGTTGCATTGAAATCAGTGTTGCACACAAGGTATGTTGGCCAGACCACTTGGACACACAGGCTTGTGTGGGACTGCAAGAGTGTGGGTCAATGAAATCTTTGAGAAAATGGATCAGGTTGAATTAACTTGGAGATATGCTAAATAAATATCACATCCCCTTTCCATAGAGCTCTCTCACAAAATTTTTCTGATTTTATTTGTCAAGGGCAGTCTTTTCCAGAAAGTACAACTCAGGACTTGCTACTGTTCATCTTGACCTTGGTTAGAATATGCTGGTTAACATCTATTGCCAAGTCAAGGTGTTCATCTGCAGGCAGAAGAAAGTCTCTTTTGAAACAGCATTGCATTGCCTATCTCATACCTCCCTTTTGCCTCCTCAAGCTCCTGAAACCTTGAGGTCATATCCTTGATAACCCTGACCCACATCTAAGGAGAATCAGCCAGATGAATTAATTTATCCGAAGGGGAAGAAATTAAATTAAATATGGGCTTCCGTATAGTCCTTATCTCTGTTAAATGAGAAAATTGTAAGTACTGAAGAACCTTGAGCCTGGTGGCTGTGTATCAACTCCAAGATATTTTCAGGCCAAAGTAATTAGGGCTCAGCTGATGGATGGACACGTACACAGCTCACCATGTTTACATAAGCTCTGTTTTGATAGGACACCAGGCTCCATATATGACAGTGTTCATTGTAGATGAGCAAAACCTATCGTGGCTTTCATCCAGCAGGGTGATAGATGGGGATTCTTCACAGAAGGAGAATGAGAAATAACTGCTAGTACTGACAAAAATGCCAGACCATGAACTGAAACAGTGAATAGGTGGTATTGCAAAATCAATGCAACTCCCTTACAGGATAATATAGAGGGGTCATCTGTCTTTGTCCTAGCAGACAGTCATCTACATCAGATACAGCTGAATATGTTAAATGGAAGCCTCATCCAAAAAAAGCATCAAGGATGACACTGCTAAAAAAGACTGATGTTACATCTTCTGCCTGACAGTTAGGTTGGGCTGCTTGGTCTCTGTCACACAAAAAACTGCTGTCTAGATATGGGGGTGGAGGAAAGCCTTTTGCTAATAGTAAAAGTGGTTCTACAGTGCTTTAACTGTGAAAGAAATAGTCTCCTTTAGCCTTTCTCTTTCAGAAGTGCTGTTTATTAAAAAGAAGAATTGGGCAATTTTTGTAGTTGTTGGTTGAAGTTTCGCATGACCTACAAAACTACCATATATCCAAATTCAGGCAGAGGATTCCCTCTGCCAATATTTGTGTCCTCAAGTGTATATTTTTCTAATACTGGCTGAAATGCTGCAAAGTAGTCATTTTTATTTGTTGCACACATCTGGTTGCTTTAGATAAACTAAGTAAAAAGAGCTAAAATACTGATGAGAGTATTTTTCAGTTCAAGCTTTATTTTCCTGTGCTTTGCAATAAGCTTCAATACTGAACTATTTCTTAGCCTGGAAGTTCATATTACATTATCTTTCTAATAGTTGAAATAATCTCCAGACATTGAAAGGCTTATTACTGCCATAAGTCTGGGTACAGTGACCACTGCTATCAAATGCAACTCTGTATCTGAATTCTTACTGTCCCAAGTTTATGACTGAGCAAAGTAGGTAAACCAAACCGTTAGAGTACTAAGACTTCAAAGTCTCAAGGCAGTTAAAATGCATTTTTTTGTCACAAAATCCATCATTTACACCAGACTTAATACCTTAAACTTATAAAATTGATATTGAAGTGGACTTAGAATTACTTTTTTTTGTTAACACTTACACTGATGGACCAGCTGGGGTAATATTTTCCTGATCTGTAGCTCATGAACAAGTAGAAAATGGTGGTGTAATCAATGACTGAAGCAACCATGAAATGATGGAGCTTGAGATTGTGAGGGGAGTTCAAGTTATCTGGCAAGTTCTTCATGCTGACATATTCCTTCCCTCCTTTGAGCATTCTGCCGGTTAGTCAGCAAAAAAAGTAGGAAGATCACAACTGAGCTTCATTTTGAGTGGGCAGTACTGGGGAGGTGGGAGCAGCAGCAGGCTGCAAAGGAGGGATTCAGAACTGTTGCCCTGGCACACGGTGATTGTGTTAGGAAAGCCAAAGCTCACCTGGAGCTGAAAATGGAAAGGGACGTTGAGGACAACAAGGCAATCTTCTGCCGCTGGGCGGGCAGTAAAAGAATTAGCAAGGAAAATGCTGGCCTGTTGCTGAACAGGACAGATTGAGTGACAGTGCACACAGATAAGAAGTCCTCAGGCAGACCAAGTCTCCAGAACCTTCTTTCCCTGAGTTTTCACTGGGATCTCCCAGAGGTCTCAGCAGATGAACTGCTCACAAGCTGGCCACGTGCCCTTGAAGCAGACAGCAGATGCTCTCTGGGGCTGCATTGACAGGAGCATAGCACCAGGTCAAGTGAAGCAGCTTCTCCCTTGAACCACATCCTAGACCACATCAGGAACACTGCTCCTGATTTTGGGCCTGTAGACAAAAGACAAGTGTGGGTAAACTGGAGCAGTTGTGGTGAGGAGCCTGCCATAGAAGAGTGGCTTTTATGATTCTGTGATCTGCCCACGTAAAGCCTTGAGGAGCTTCATGCAATCTTATGGCTGACTCTGGTTTGAGCAGAGGAGCTGGGCTAAAGACCTCCTGGGATCCTGTTTAACTTGTATTACTCTGTGATGATTCTGTGAAATAGATCACTCTCTGGGTTATTGTCTTTCCTTTGCTTCCCTTCTTCATTCAGAGTCTTGATACTGGATATACCTGAAGATTGCTTGAAATGTATCATAAGAGAAAAAAAGATCTTTTGATACCGTGGTTAGGGGGCTTGTCCAATAGTGAATTGCTTGAAAACTAGGTATTAGTAGTGAAATGTGATAGGCTTGGAGTTGGTCTGAACTGTGAGGTTCTCTCCCTAATGGTAGCTTGTTAGCAGTAGTCAATCCTAGCACAATTAATTGGATTCTTTACGTATTTAGGAAATGTATTGTATTCCCCTCTGACTTTTCTCTCCTCCCATACTTTACTACAAAGGCCTTTGTCACAGCATACATTTTTTGTTGACACAAAATAGCAGGAATCTAATACCATGTACTGGTAGGCTGTGTATCGTAAGTATTAGATACCAGACACACTGGTGCCAAACTAACTAACAAAATCATTTATCAGATCACTTCAGAGGTTTTCCTGTGTTGGCTTTACCACTTTGAAGTGATGTAATAGGCTCTGCTGACTTCTTGTCATCAGGGAATACACAATACAACGTCTGGCTTTTGTAACCAAACCTCCAGGGGTGTCTGTGCAGACCTGTAATGTGACTCTTGAATCCTCAAATACAGACAAGTTCACTTTCATAAAAAGGCAGTTTAGTATGAATGACACATGCAGAGCACTAAAACTTCCCATTCAGCATTCCCCCACCCCATTTACTAAGAACTGTTTCTCAATTGTGCATTTTTCAGAGGAGTGACTTAGGCCAGGTCGCTTCAATCATTTAAAGTAGGCAAGGTGGAGAACTCATGCATGCTGTATATACTTTGGTAAGACAGTTGTGTTTCATCAGGAGAATGCTCTGAATTGTTGATCTTTGCTCAGCGTGGCCTCTGTTTTATATGTGACTGTGTAGTTGTGATGTTGCTCCTAGCCAGCAGTGAGTTCTTTGTAGCTCACTCCAACAACATTGTATGAGAGCATCAATATAAGGAAAATCATATATGTCTTTTGATAAATTTAGCCTGCAGGGATTTTTAACTGAAAAATAGATCATCTAAGTATTTTTATCGAAACAAGCAATTATGTTGGCAGGAATTGTGTGCTGTGACATTCTAAGGAGAAAAAAAAGTGTGCTGAAGTGCCTGTTTCCTTGCTGTTTTATTTTTTTCCTGTGGGTTCATAACCAGAGACTTCTGTTCTTGGACTTTATGTCTCGGGGCAACAGAGGACATAGTTTAAGTCTGTCTGCTAGAAAGCTTTACAAATTTTAATTACAAACCTGTCGTTTTTTGGTTGTTCAGTTTCCACTCCTGAAACTTTTGTTATTTTATGGTCTTCCTGAGAAGCTGATGACAATTACAATTAGAAATATCATCACTAAAGACAACAGTTCTCAGCATTCTCTAAATATGCCATTATTTTTTACCTTATTGTTCAGGGGTATTTGAGGAAATTCTGTATTTCAGTTACTTTGTCTCACTGTTATCAGAATTCAACATCAAAATAAGGCACCATCATTGCTAAACATCTGCTCAAGCTGGATCCATGATGATTTTGAGCAACTGGAGCAAGATTTCCTGAGAACTCTGCAATGTAAATTTGAAAACTAATTTGGCACCATGAATGGATGTATTGCCACAGGGCGTGTATTGTCTAGAGTCTTCCACCAGCCTTGCTTTCAGAGATCTGTAGTTTATCATAAATACATAAGCTGTGTTCTCAAGTTCCTGGCCTTTAATCTAGGCAGTATGTGATCAGTTAGGTTAACTAAGTATTCTGGGATGTCACTTTTTCATTCTGAAATGAAGTTTCACACACTGTGGGCTGACTGATTAGGCCCATTTAGGAAGCGATGAATGACTTGCTCTATTTCAAACAGAGTGTGAAGTTGAAGAACCTGATAACTACTGAAACTAATGCAGAGTGGTCAGGTCCCATTATCTTCACCTTAAAAATGTCAGTCTGTGAAGTAACTTCCTTAGCACTTAGCTTTTGCTAATTACTTAGAGAGTCACCATTTGCATTCCTCTTCCAGCTGCTTTGGAAATGGGAAGAGCTGGGGGTGCCTGGGCTGCCAAGAGCTGCTGTCTGCTCTTGGTGCAGAGCCTGGCACTCACAAGGTCCTTCAGCTGCACCTCCCTTCCTGCTTGCTTGTCCCACTGATGTCAGGTCAGTGACCTGAGATGTCTGTCAGGTTGATGACCCTGATCTGGTGGCACATAACCACCATGAAATGAGGGCTGATACAACTTTTAAGTGTTCCATATTTGGTTCATTACTCTGCTGGATATGAACTCCAGGCTCTCTAAGCTCAATCTGCATTAAACAGTTGATTTTTCTCTTTTTATTTTGTTCAGCTTTTGTGCTTGAAAAACAGAAATGGTAATACTCCTTTTTCTAGGTAGCTTATGTAGATGTAGCAAAAATGCCTGTAAACTGGTTATTTTTTTTAAATTCTTGGTTATTTAAAAATAAACTTGTATTAAGTATATATCAAATACATGAGGGCCCTTACGTTTGCAAGTTTTTATATTGACTTCAGCTTTTTTACAGTACACTGGTACGTGTTTTGCAATTAATTTCAAATGGCAAAAGGTTGAAAAGGCAATTTTTCCCCTTTGTCAGCTACTTAATTTTCTCCAGCATTATTGAAATCAGTGTAGCACATGTGTTGAGTTGTCTGCTGGATTTATAAAGCAGGATGTCATTAGTTAAGATGAATCTCTCCAGAGCCAGTTTCTAGATCAGGTAAAACCTCTGGCCTTGTCCTCTGCTTTGAATTGTGTGTATGTGCTTTTGGTGGGTGGAACAGAGACAGAACACAGAAAACTTAGTGGCTTTCATTTTGTTCAGAGTGTCTAGTTTGTTGCTTGGGGAGGAAAAAGTGTGGGAGGAAGAGGGCATGTGGCCAGATAAGCTGTTTGGTTTTTTCTTTCTTTCCCACTCTAATCTTGGAAACTATGATGAAGAAGTATGGCCTGGGATCCTCTGAAGAGAAGAGATAGCAGGTAAATCAGTGTGCCATTAAGGGCTGGAAAATGAGACAGGAAACACAGGACTCCCTGCTGAAGTGCTTGATGCTTCTGTGACATCATGCTTTTCCTTTATCTCCTCCCCAGTAGAGCTGGGAGGGTGAATACTTCCTACCAGAAACAGGCAGGATTAATAATGCTTTTGAAGTTCACTAGCAGGAGACCTTCAGGGCTTTCTGACAGCTGCTTTTGGAGCATTAATCATTCAGGTTGTCCTGCATGAGAAAAGTAATCCCTGTTGGTGAGCCAGTAAGCATGCACTCTTAATTTGCTTTTTGGAATCTCTGGGGGAGCAACCAATACAAACAAAAGTGCCCCCAAATTATTTTTTTAAGTTACTCCATAAAGTTAGATGACTTTTAGTCCAGAGTTCTTATGACATGAGAAGACAACTGTGTCCCAAGTCTCTGTAAAGTACTGTTTCTTCCCTCCTCTGATTTCCTTTAGCATTTCCCATGGTGTTGGAATTGGAGGGCAGGGAGTGACAGAGGTAGCCGCTGGTACGTTGGCTCTCATTTTACGTTCAAAAGCATGTTATCTCGAGTTTGAAATAAAATGTTTAATTTTAATGACCATAAAGAATTGACTTAAAACAGTTATCTATACAACAAAAAATAAAAGCCTATTCAAACCCACCGTATCCCAGTGTGTCAGCCTTTGTGATTATCTTCTGTTCTGTACTCAAGGGATTTGCCCAAAGCATAGAAGAAAAAGCCAGCTCCTCTTTGTGCATCTAACCCTTCTGGGAGACACTGCTCTTACTGCTGCACCTCATCTCTTGAATTTAGAGTCTTAATATGGCAATGGAAGCAATCCAAGGTGAAGTCACACCACTAAACCTTTACAGGCTGTTGCCATGTACCTTACAAAGACAGCTTTCATGCTGACTGCAGAAGGGATGTAAAACATGGGTTGTAACAAGGATTTGTTTGCTCTTGGCTTACACACAATTCTCACAAAATGACTGCAAAGATTTAGGGAAGAATTAAATAAAACTCTGGCGGTATTACATGTCCAGAGAACTTTAATACAGTATGTTGATATAATCTGCACCAACTCTGCTCTTTTCCAACCTTGATTCTTGCATGGTAGTACAGATTATACTATAAATAATCCTACTCAATTATTATTTCTTTTGCTGTAGGAAGAAAATGCAGACATAGATCAGGATGTGTTAAATCCATTTTCATGTCATCAGTATTATTCTCTACCATCAGAATTAGCAACACATGGTGCCACATAAGTTATCCATGGTTGTAGAAGGGACACAGTGATAATTTCTATTTGTTACTTTTGTGATCTCACAAAGAAAAAGAATGGCAGCATTTATCCTTCCCTGTGAAGGGCCACATACTGGTTAATAAAGTCTGTATTTACCAATAACAGTGAAAGCAGTCAGTCAGATAGATGAGAAAATTAAATCCCTGTACATGTCCTCCAGATCAGTAGATACCAGCTAATTTCCCTGTCCAGTGGAGCGGATAGATATCCATCCAAATATCTAATACCGATATCCTGAGCAGGCACAATAGCTGGATAGTCAGAAAATGCAGGTCCTTTCCCCCATCATCTCTCCCCAAAGTGCAAAGGATTCAAGTAATTCTGTTTCACTAGCAAAACAGATGTGCTCAGGTGCGTTAGCACAGTCTGCAGCAAAGGACGTATTACAGTCAACTGTGTTTAAACTTTGAAGTTTGAACGTTTTTAAACTTTGAAACTAGAAGTTTCTTGGCTGTGTCTCAAAGCAAGTTCCCTCAGCTCTTCATTACTCTGGAGATAAGCTCATCCTAAGTGACTCTGAGTGAAGACTTCCTTGAAGAAATGCCAGGAAATTTTAAAAATTATGTGTATCAAAAAATGAGTTTAGATCATCAAGAGAAGATCATGATGAAATCACAAACAGCCAACAGCTCTGTAAAAAATAAGGAATACCAGCTTAAAATGCTTAAGGGAGAGCTTGGGAAGGATCACTGTGCTGCTTGGGGTGGTAGCTAGAAATAAATAGATAAATATTAAACTATGTTGTTAAACTTGCTAGTCTAAAATATTCCTAGATAAATTTTGTCTGAAAACAAATGAGAAAAATTTTGGATTCTTCCCTTGAAACAGAAACTCTGTGTCCTTCTTGTGAATTTTTGTATCTTTCTACCTCTCTTTTTTCCTTGTGTTGGAGAGCACAAAGTAAGAGAAAGGACATTTTTTTGTTAATCCTTTCTCACAGGATCAGACTTGAAAAATCACAAGTTCTTAATTGTTGCAGTCTTAAAACTGTTAACAGTTTTTTTTCTCGTATACATTTATTTACTTTTTTAAGGGTCAAAAAGGTTTGCTAAGGAATTAGTTTGCTAGTTGCTGACAAGAAAGCTGTTTCACATTCTAGTTATTATTAGTTGAAGGTGTTAAATTAACTTGAAGAAGTAACATAACATTGTGTGCTTTTTTTAATCTTGGTAATTTATGCTAATGGTGGTATCTTTTAAAAATTCTGTAGGTTTTTGAGATATCTAGAGAATCTTTATATGTAGTTTGCTCAATATCAACGTCTCTATGAAATGAAGTTTTATACATTGATGTCATTGTTACATCCTCTAAACATTTTGAGTGTTTTATTACCAGAGACTAGATTAAATGCTTGTGCAGTGTTCTCTCTGTATGCAGTGTCTGGGAGATATCTTCCAATCTTTGGGGAAAGAAATCCATCACTTATGATATCTGTGAAAAGTAATGCTCTCAACACTGATCTATTACATGATTTTGCAAATATTGTTTTTTCCTCTAGTTCTATAACTTTAAAAATATTGGTAATGCTTGGAGCAAAGTTAATGTCAGCATTTTTCCTAGAAAATCTTTACTTTTTGTCTGCAAAAATTGTAAAATACTGAAACTGCTTATTCAGCATTTTGTCTTGCAAACCAGTGACTACAAAATCAGCATGAGTATTTGTATGGCATGATAGAAATGAGGATGCTTTTTTTTTGCAACCATATGAACAAAATCTTGATAAATATCTGAACAGTCCTTAAGGCTCCATTATGATATATTGTTATTTTGTGTGTTGGGGCTTCCTCAGGTATCCAAAGTCACTTACCTAATGGAGGAGATCTGCAGCACATGTAGACCTGCAGCAGTGGCCAGCATAGATTTGCTGGGTATCCCTGCTCTCTGGGAAGGACTTCTGGTAGCTTTGGGTTTGTGAATGTTCCTGTCCAAGGCAGAGCTGGAACAGTTGCAGGCTTATGCATACAATATTTGACTGTCAGCTTCTGTTGATAAATTCCTTAAAAATCCTGTTGACTGCTTGGAATTTTTTTTTTCCCCAAATATTTTCAGTACAGTAATCACAGGAGTTTATCTGACCACTTGGGCAGGTGTACATCTGAGTCAGCTGTCTAAACAGCATCTGCTCACAGTCAAGAGGGCATGATTCACTGTGAGGAAGACTAGTCTTTGTTAGCTCCCTAGAAATGCCATTTTCCCTCATCTGAGCATAAAGGTGATGCTGAAGTGGCATAAAAACCCACACTGAATGTAATTACAATTAGGTGAAATCAATTTTACTTGAGTTTACTGATTTATTAATTTTTCTTACAATCAGACAATGGCTGTAGATTGTTCTGTTGGGGGTAACAAAAATACAGTGAGATAAATATCCTGAGTTTATGACTTTAGGACTGTGTTTTAGTAACAAATGTTTGGTAAGCTTTACGTCAGCATACGAAAAATCAGTCAAATTTTTGAAAAGCTTACTTAGTCCTTGTGGGTGGCTTTGCTGTTTCCCCACCTCGGGAGGGAACTTACCCCCAGGGCCCTTTGGAGGCAGTTCCCCCTTGAGTTCTCTGGCAAGGGGCAAAAAACGAGCAAGACTCTGGATTTTCTCTGTCTTTGGTCTATTGTTTATTCTTTTCTTATCTTGAGGTTGATATACTGTCTGCACCAGACTCAGCAGAAGAGAAGCAAGGCACAAAATGGAGCCTCGAGTTCCCAAAATCAAGGCCTTTTAAAGATACCTAATCCAATTACCTTCTAACACTTACTTTTCTAACACTTACTTCTACTTTTCTACCAATAACTTTGGTTAGTCTATTCACATAATACCTATGTAACTAGTTTCTCTAACCAATGACTTTGTGCCAGCAATGCTACAGAAAATGGAGTGGAAGAAGAACAAGAAGGAGATGGGACAACACCCTAAATCCTCCATCTTGTCTCCCATTCACTCTCATACTAAAATCCTAAAACACGAAATTCTTCACCTAGTGATAAACTATTATTACTACTCCTATCTACATCACACTCTTATGTTCCAACTCATCCCAAAGCCTTGGCAATTTGTCCCAGGGACGAAGGTTAAAAGCAGTGTCTGACCGGGGGTCAGGGCTCCCTAATACAGGCAGGGAAATATTCCCTGGATTCCAACAGTCCTGATAATACTTACCTTTAAAGGGAGAGAAGTGGGAGTTGCTGAGGAACTGAAATGGAAATTTTACAGCATGAAGAGGTAAGCCAGGAGTGTTAGTGCTAGTGTATTCAGCTGCATTTTTTTGGTAGGTTTTCTGTATGCTTCAGATACTGGTAGAAGCAACTTTTTACTCAGCTCAAAAACTGTTCATGAATCAAAATTAATTTGTATGATAAAAAACAAAGAGGATTTTGACATTACTACATGGGCAACAACATTCAGAAAGCCCTACTTACTAAACCACAGTTTGGAGAGATATACAAAAGATACTGGTCTTGATAATTTTCTAAGAAAAAAAATTTTTAATGGCTTATAGTACCAAAAGTCTCTTTACAGATTAGGAAGCTTCAGATCCACAAAGTATTTAGTGATTTAATAGAGTCATAAGAAATTAGGATTCTTAATTTTTTTCAATGTTCTTTGAAATTTTTTTATGTCATATAAAACAATTTTGATGGGCCATGTTAATTTTGCCAGTGTTTGGCATTGAATCACTTTCAATTCAGTTAAAAATTAATCAGTTGAATTTTTTTTCTATCTAACTTCTTGCAGTTTAGTTGTTTCTGCTTCCTCACCTTTTTTACTGCTGTTTTTTTTCATCAGTGTTATGCTTCTTGCAGTGATATTTATGAGAGGAACCTTGACTAACAAGAACAGCAAATTTCAGAACTGGCTAGAGTGACATTACTTAAATAGTAAACCAGCAATTTTTCTCCTCATAATTCTTTTGGTGATGTGTTTCCCTAGATTATTTGCACTTTATGTTACAGGTTATGTTACTTCTTAACATTTTCCCCATACACATGTACTGGTACAGATCATGTCCTGTCTGCGTATGTTCTAGAGAATGATTTCTTCGATGATCAGCTGTTAAGCTGTTGACTTCATATTTTGGCTGCAGAGTCTATTGCTTTTGCTTCCCAGCATCAGCTTCAGAATAGTTAATCTCAGCCTCAAGAGCTGAAGTGCCCTCTCAGCAGCTGCCGATGTGTTTTGGAGACTGGTGGTCCAGGCATATCTAACAATACTGGTGTAATTCTTCCTAACAAGTAGGTGGTGATCCAGGTTTCCCACCAGAAGGCTTTGGTAAAATCCACAGAGGTGGCTTCTGAAAGGGCAAATAGCACCTATTTTAGCAATCAGGTGCAGAGTTCAGGCCAGGCGGGAAGCCTTCTTTCACACCTTGAAGTCACATTTCTTTCTCTTCTTTTTGGGAAGCCTTCTTTAACACCTTGAAGTCACATTTCTTTCTCTTCTTTTTTTCTTAAAATACTCCTTTTAATAAAACTCACATTCAGAGGATCTTTCTTCCCTGTGGTCTTAATCTGATATTGAGTTTCTTAATGGAAGCACCCTTTGAGACTTTGAGTTTTGATTGATTGTAATTCTTCTTTGTCCAAATGCCTCTCCTGTAGTTATCTGTTCTGCACAGAGAGTTATAGTTTCAGATCTTTCTTTATTCTTCAGGAGACAAATTTTCCTACTTCTTCCACCTGTTTTTTTTTTTTTTTTCAGTGTCCCAGGATTCAGCTGAAAACTTAATTTGCCCTTCATTTAATCAAGGCTCTATTCTGCTTCCTTTCTCATCAATATCCGGCACATCTTAGCTGATTAGGATTGTTAAAACAGATTAACCTTAGCTGTAGATTAAGGACCTAAAATGTGTGCTGTGGTCCTCAAGGGAGAGCCTTACAAGTTTGAAAGAACAACCTGTCCGCTTCTGTTAATGGCAAGATGCTTCTTGAGCAAACTTTGGGATTGACAAAGCCTTAATTAAATTGCTTAAATTCTCAGATGTGGATGTGATCCAGCACTCACTCAAGCTGATTGATATGAGCAAGATTTAGACAGACCCTAGTCCAACACAAACAAGGTAATCTAGTGCCGTCACACAATAATTACAAAACAGGTCATCAGCTTCTTTCTGTCTCTAGCTGGAAAACAATATTGTGGCTTGGGTTTTACACCAGATGGCAACTGAAATACAAGGTCTCTAGGATGCTTTGGCAAAGTCTCTGGAACTGCATTTTTATTGTTTGTTATCTCCATGTTGTTATAAAACCCTAGAGGATATTGGGTGATTTGGATATTAGAGCTCAAGGATATTGGGTGATTTTGGAGCCACTTTTTAACCTTGCATTTGCCTTCTGTCTTGAAATTGTATAGAAGTGATGATTCCTTGAAGGAAAAATTTAATATATTAAAATCAGTCAAAATGAAATGTCTCCATTAAAGTCAACACCTATCTGGTATTTGAGTGTTCTTCTTACCCTTGTTACCTTATTTGAAGAAGATTAGATAAAAATGTAGCATTTCACTGTAAATAGCTAAGAATTAGCTTGGCAGGGCCATTCATCACCTGATCTGGGCTCTCCTTTAAACCGAAGGTTGCACTGGATGATTTCAAAACCCCCTTCAACCCAGACTTTGTTATGAGTCTGTGATTCTGCAGGATGTCCAGGAGCATGGTGGGTACACAGCTACCCAGAGCTGGCTATTCCTAAGGATGTATCTTTGGCTGGCTTTCTGCTCATGCTGATCTGTATTCCCACCTCCTCTAAAAGCCCCATATAAAACAGAGCTATAAGTGATGAACACCAGAAGAATTGGGAATTCTGCTTCTGTACTTGGCAAGAGCAAGCTTTTGAGAGCACAGTGCTGTTTGCATTTAGGCCTGCAAGTAATGAGTGGAAAACCAAAGGAGGACTGGGAGCATTAATGGAGGGCCTGGAGACTTGACAGAATATCCCACTAAGAGTAAAGAAGTCATTTATTGTGAAAAACTGTTTGCCGGTCCTTTTAATATGACATGGAAGATTTCACATGTGTTTAACAGCAAAAAAAACCCCAAGATGTATATACACAGCTCACCTTTATAACACCCAGTTTTTAGAGTGCCATGAGATTATGTGGGAAGAGCTGGTGTTAGTGAAAAAGCACCTGGGTTGGGTCTGTGATGAGTCTTCTGTGCAGTTTTTTCCCCCATAATGTCCTGTCACATGTTTCTTCCAGATGGAGACGAGTCCAAGTCAGGTTAGGTTCTAGCTGGGGAAATGTGGGCTGAGTTACATCCTGAACTTTTATTTTATATACATGAAGAGGGAACACTTGATGCTCTACACTTCTTTGCAACTCGGCAGGAAAGAAGAGAAGAGGGAGGGAAGTGTGGGAATTGCAGCTACTAACAACTTGTGTTGTGGATCCTGTTATTGTTGGAAATTTGCCTGATGACACCTTGTAAAAGCTGGGGAAAATGCTTTTAATTTACAGCACATGTCTGTCTGACATATCTAGGGGCCTATGCTCTTCAGATGGCTCTGTTTGGCATGTTTTCCAAGATAAGGGGTCTAAATTCCTGAAGCAAACTGAAGAAATCCACAGGCAAGGTTAAACTAAATTTTAAATACCTTATTACAAATCCTTGTTTGAAAGTTTTGATTCAAAAAATTAAATTTCTAAAAGAGTAGAAGGATTTTGTTTGCTTTCCTCTTAGGATATCTTCAGAGATGTCTTCAAATAGTGCAAAAAACATTGTTTGTTTGACAACCTGCAGCTCTGAATTTGCTGAGTTGGGGTAGATTTGGGATACTAGGTGTTTGCTTTGTTGGGTTTTTTTAATCTTCAAATATATCAATCGTAGTTCTGATATGATGAATAGAGCGTTTTATAGGTTTGTACCAGATTGAAGAATTTCACTTACCCATAATAACAGAATTTTGGGGGGATATCATGCTGTGTAGACATAATAATCCTAAGAAGCAGTGCATTGGTTGTGCTTAGCCTTGGGATACCCAGCTGGGTGTCTTCTCAGGGTGTGACTAAGGGGCAATTCAGGAAATCAGATTTCTCCATTATATGTCACCTTGATCACCCAAAAAGCAATTCTGACTCTCTAAACTCATGTTAATATCTGTGCTGTCCTGCTCATACAGAAATATATCTCTGATTAACTTTTTTGAGAAGGACCCTGATTTATAAATGTTCTGTAATAATTTTTAACTGAAGTAAAATGTCTGTTGCTTGTTAAGGCTTATTGTTCTGTAGCTTCTGCAATTTTTATTTCTTCCTCCCTATTAAAAGTAATAAGGTTACTGTCCAGGAGCAGCTTTATCAGCTGTACACTTTTCAGATGAAAAACATGAGGTTATGTGGTAAGTGGTGAGTCTCCAGAGCTGTGGAGCAAACAGTACATCTCCTGCTTATGGCTGATCATCCTGCACCAATGGATGCACACCCTGCTTCCTTCCTCATGCTTCATTTCTCATCAGCCCTTGGTAGCAGCACCCATGGGGATTTGCTAACAGGAGAACTTACAGGGAAATGTCGCTTTTGTAAGCCAGACCTGGAAAAGCATGAAATGGCTGTTTCCCTTGGTGTATGTTTTGTCTGGACTGCTCCAGAGCTGGCCTTTATGTGCTCACAGAGCTTGTGGCTGCGAGCCCAGGACTTAACAGGTTTTAAGATCTCTTGGATTTGTGAAACATGCTGTCCCTAGGAAGAAAGCTGTCCTTGCCTCTTAGCCCCTCTCATCTCCCACAGGCTGCCTTTTCACCATTTAAAACAAGCCAACCAAGGTACCATAGCAATGACATATTTACAATTGAATTCCTGGGTTAATCTTACTGGAGAAGCTGATTTCAGTCTCTGGCCCTTTATTAGAGGTGGGCCTGCCCCTTTCTGCAATTTCAGGCCGGAATTGAGAAAGATGATCTTCAAGAGTGAGGTTTCCAGGTTTCTGTGTGCAGCTGAGGCTGCTGGTGAGCAGCAGGTGTCACCTGTTCTGCAGTGGCATTCCCAAGTCCAGCTTCTCACCTCCAAAGCACATCAGTGTCTGCTCACCAGATCCTACTTCCCGTGGCTTCTTTGAGGCCAGGGAAGCAGGGAGAAGAAGTGGAAGAAGAAATGTTTTGTCTTTCATTTTGTCCCTCTGCCTTGCTTGTTTTGCAAGGGTTTGTGGCAGAGATGTGCAGTGCCTGGTATGGTGCAGGCTGAGCCTTCAGGTAGCTTCATGCCACGGTAATAGAAGCCCTAACAATGCCAGCATTTGAAATGCAGAGAGAAATTTTGGTATCTGAGCAGTATGGAAGGTTGCAAATCTGCAATAACAGATAAAAATATGCTGACATCTCTAAAATCAAGTAGATTAGATGTGTGTTTTAATACTTTCTATGCTGACTGCTTTTTGCTTTCACATAATTTTTTAACAGAAAATAGAAAGTAAAAGGAAGTAATTCTGGTATTTGCACACAGTGATTTTGAGTATAGTGGAATAGCAAGTTCTTAGAAGGACTGATCACTGTGCTGTAGTGGAAAAGTTACAAAGTCTTGCTTTCTCTTCTCCATTTTCTGACAGGCACCAGAGCCAAATTAAATTGTGTTTAGAACATGAGGTTAATACCCAAGAGACCTGGAGTTGCATTTATAATACAATGTATTATGGATTTAATTTTCTAAGTAGCCGTGCCTCCAAGTGACACTTAAAAGCAGCAGTTTAAAGCTGCTTCTTCTCGCATTATGTTTCATGAAAAACAAGCTGAAAGCAAAATCTGTTTTGTTTTTCCAAAACAGAAAATGGTGGTTTTGTTTTCACAGTTGGGTGCCGAATTATAATAATTTTTTTTTATTCTTGCAATTAAACCTGCAGGTTAGAACCTCAGAAGCACTTTATAAGTTCGTATTTCAACTTACAATACATACAGAATGCCTTAAAGAATCATTTGAAAAATTATTACTGTGTTTGTTCAGTTTATTTATTCCCCAGATATATAACCCCACAGAAGGCTCACAAAGGTGTCTCTATCAGACCAATTTCAGATTTTTCTGTGGAAATCGGTGAATTTTAATACTAACTGTGCATCAAGAGGGCTTATTTTGCAATTCCTGTAGAAGCTGGACTAAGTAGCAGGTTTTGTGGTTACTTCAGAGGCAGCTACTCCTGTAGTACCCATCCCTGGAGTGGAAATGCAGCTCAGCCAAAGGAGCCCATGTGCTGGAGTCCAGTAACAAAGTGTGAGGTGAAACTCGCTGTGGGCCTGAGCCTCTGGCACAGCTTCCTGAGCTGCTCTGCCTTAAACCTGATTGTGTTGGCCTGTTTGGGCAAAAGGCAGCAACATCACTTAGTTTGTTGTGAAACAAAGAATTCATTAGCGTGAAAGGGACTCAACAGAGAGTCCTGTGAGTTGCTTGGATAACACTGAAGGCAGGAGAAACCTTCGGGCAAAATTGTGGGTTTTTTGTCAAGGTTTCTTTTGCTCCCAAAAGATGTGGCATTAACAAGTTGTTTACTGTGTAAGTTTGAAACCCAGCCTGTTTTAGAGTTCATTTTGGTCTTCAAGGATGTTACAGGACAGGTTCAGCCTGCTTCATGGTAAAGTCAGCATTCATTAACCAATTATCTATGTGCACTATATGCATCAGAGGAAAGTGTCAGATAAGAGAACTGCTGTCCAACTTCCATCTGCCTACCCTCCCTATTTCAGCTTTATGGTGCCTTGAGGTACTGAAACTCTAATGAGACACAAAATACAGTAATTGTTTTGCATTAATGAAATACAAGTATTTGCCTTTAAATCAGAATAGTTTGTCGTCATTTGTTATGTACCTTCAGCATTTAACCAAGCAGAGTTTAAAATGACATATTTCATGAAAACCTGAACTGTGTATCAGTAGTCAGGTCATTTAACTATACTCATAAAATCTTTTTTTTTTTTTTACACAATGTAATATTATTTCATCACAAAATAATATAAAACTGGTTTAAAGGTTTGAAAGCCATTTTTCTGATGCACAAAGTTTTCTTTTTTGGTGGCAGAACAAGAATACAATTGTCCTTGTTCTTTATTCAGAGCTTTGGCCAAAAGACCTTCCTTTCTCTAATACTTACAGGTTTGTTGTGGCTTTCTATTGATACTTTGCTTATTGCTGTAGATATAGAACATATAATTTTCCTAGCAGTAAATTATTCAAATTAAAGTATTTGTTTACATAAAGTCTTGCACCCTGCTTTACATGAATACTGACTGGTGTGTTTAAGAGAATAAATTTAGATGCAGCATGAAAGATAATGCTGTGTTTGTTGGCTGGCTTGAGTAGGGAGGGAAGCAAGGACACAGAGATTTGAAATAATTAGCTTTCAGTGTTTTTTTCTGGTGGCCATAACAAAATTTTCCTCTGTGATTTAAAAAATATACATGATGACATCAAAAATGTAGTGCCAGATCTTATTTGCTGTAGTATGAATCTAGAATAACTTTTAAATTTCAGTGATCTATGCAGCTGCAGCTGAAATCAGAACCAAAACCAAAGCTCTTGTGTTTCATCTTCTCTTCATGCACTTAAAGGGAACTTGAAGGCTGAAATCTCAAGAAATTTTAATGAGTTCACTAACTTGGGAGTTGGGGGTGCAGGGCATGGTGGCTCTTTTTCTTTTTAAATTTATTGTTTCAGTAATATATGAGTGTGAGATTGAAAAGAAGATTTTGTGAAATCTGTCCATATTTATAGTGTGAATGAACATAGACATAAACAGGTGTGTAGGTACATACTCTACATTTAACTCACTTTCTCTTTCCAGAAACCTGAAATGTAAAATCTCTATCTAATTTCTTTTTCAATTGAGTGCATATAACAGTTTCTTAATATTTTGAAAAGTCCCATCTTCATCTGCTAACTTGAATATTTCATATTGTTTTATTTGCCCTTAAGTGATATCTTACAGGAATATGGAGGTGAAAGAATAATGCAGAGATTGAATCCTAATAGATGAAAGATTTAAAATCTTTGTAGGCTTCTGCTTTGCTATATATAGGGTTCTGCAGAATTGTGTAAAATTCTTAGTAAATTAGAATTTCCACTTGCCAGACTGGTTGCATTGGAAGAGCATAACTGGATCCCTTCTGTTGCTTTAGATTGGTGGCAGGGAGAGAAAAAGTCATAACCTGGTCACAAATGTGATTTTTCACCAGTAGCAAAAACAAGTTGCAGAATACACCTATGTGCTGTTAGGTTTCCAGCCCATAAGCACTGAAATGTGCCATAGTTTAAAGTTTGAAGGTTTTGGGGTTTTTTGTTGGTTTTGGGGTGGGTTTGGTTTTTTTTGTTGTTGTTGTTGTTTGTTTGTTTTTAACACGAAAGTTATTGTCTAAAATGTTGTAACCATGGAAGAAAGTCTCTGATGTATTTAAAGAATTAAAAATCTAGAAATATATAATATATATATGTGATATATATATATACACACATTATTTGCAATGTACCTTTAAAACCAGATATATATATATATGTGATATATATATACACACATTATTTGCAATGTACCTTTAAAACCAGATGTGTTAGCTTGTATCAGATATAAACTTAAAAGTTATCCCTCAAAAAAATTGATGGCTAGAATGTCAGTTTCTCAAAAGAGATTATACATGCACTTCTTTTTAAGCTCAAAAGACCTTCCTTTTGAGGAAGTGTCAAAGTGTAAATCTTATAATCAGAAAGTGTAAATCTTATAATCAGAAATATTTTTATTTAGCTATCAGCTATCGAAGTGTTATTATTTGGCCTGAAATATCCAGTATCCAGCGTAATGCTAATGACCTCTAGTTGAACTTTCTTTTGGGTTTTTTTTTTTTTTGCTAGGAATAATGAGGGTTTTTTCAAAATTTCACATTTATACAACTTATTTCTTGTGTTTTTTTTTTAACCAGAAAAACAAGTAGTTAATNTGGTGGCAGGGAGAGAAAAAGTCATAACCTGGTCACAAATGTGATTTTTCACCAGTAGCAAAAACAAGTTGCAGAATACACCTATGTGCTGTTAGGTTTCCAGCCCATAAGCACTGAAATGTGCCATAGTTTAAAGTTTGAAGGTTTTGGGGTTTTTTGTTGGTTTTGGGGTGGGTTTGGTTTTTTTTGTTGTTGTTGTTGTTTGTTTGTTTTTAACACGAAAGTTATTGTCTAAAATGTTGTAACCATGGAAGAAAGTCTCTGATGTATTTAAAGAATTAAAAATCTAGAAATATATAATATATATATGTGATATATATATATACACACATTATTTGCAATGTACCTTTAAAACCAGATATATATATATATGTGATATATATATACACACATTATTTGCAATGTACCTTTAAAACCAGATGTGTTAGCTTGTATCAGATATAAACTTAAAAGTTATCCCTCAAAAAAATTGATGGCTAGAATGTCAGTTTCTCAAAAGAGATTATACATGCACTTCTTTTTAAGCTCAAAAGACCTTCCTTTTGAGGAAGTGTCAAAGTGTAAATCTTATAATCAGAAAGTGTAAATCTTATAATCAGAAATATTTTTATTTAGCTATCAGCTATCGAAGTGTTATTATTTGGCCTGAAATATCCAGTATCCAGCGTAATGCTAATGACCTCTAGTTGAACTTTCTTTTGGGTTTTTTTTTTTTTTGCTAGGAATAATGAGTGTTTTATCAAAATTTCACATTTATACAACTTATTTCATGTGATTTTTTTTTAACCAGAAAAACAAGTAGTTAATGGAAATAATTTTATAGACTTGTTGAAAAGCAACTGCTATCACAGAAGAATGTAAATGCGGTTTAAGATGGCGTGACCTGTGTAAACAATGAAAATAAGAAATGCTGCGTTCTGTGTTCAGTGGAAGACAAACCACAAGTTAAGGTGATGGACCATAATTCTGAGGAAAGACTTATTCAGAAGACTGGGTTTTTTTCTTAGTGTAAAATACTAATGCATAAAGCATAGCCGTTTTAAAAAATGCAACAATTTACCTAGGATCAAAAAGCCTTAGGACTGAAGACGCCTGCTTAAATGTGTTCTTCACAAAAATGACAATGTGGAGTTAGGTAGAAAAGAAAATCGCCCAAGTGTTATCCTGAATGTATGGCTCCTTTGAATAGAACAGAGCCAAAAGGCTGCTTGTTAAAATATGATTCACTTCTCTCCAGTGGCTGTTTCCACAAGACAAGAATAGGATTGTTTCTTTGATAGATGAATAGAAGAAATACAGAAGAGGCAAGAAAGCAGGTGTGTCAGCACATAGGCAGTGTCCTTCTGAAAACAGCTAAGCCCAAGGTTTAACCTATCATTAGGTTTTATGCTTTGATTAATCTGCACAGTGAAATCTGGTGAAAAGTACAGAGTAAGGAGTTTTTTAGTAATTATTCCTAAGCGTATGTTTCTGTTATGATAAGTGACTAAGCATAGCAATTCTGGCTGTGATGGAAAACAGGGAAAAGTCTGTCCTTGATTTGCATCTGACTGCAGCAGCTGGCATAGGTGTATTCAGCTAGGTGTGCCAAAACCAGCTGGGATAGCTATTATTTTACTAAACAGATGCTCTCTGTCTTTGAGGGGGGTCTATTGATTACCAAAAGGTTTGATTTTTTTTTTCTCTTTGATATATAAATTTAACAAGCTTTGTGATTTTTGAAAAATAAACACATGAATTCAAAGATGCATTCATTGTCTCTAAGACAATGCAGCTTTCCTCCTGTTACAGGGGCTTGTACAGGCTGAGGTTTATAAGCAGTGTAGGTGTATATTCTGGTACTATTTCTTGTTTGTGTGATAAATTTGTGTTTAAGATTAGATAGATGATAAAGTACCTCATGAGGCATCTTCAGTGCCCTGAAATAACGTTTGAACCAGTTTCATTGTCCAGCTCTAATAGTGTGATTTATGGAAGCTCTCTAAGCATAGAAAGTACGGGATTTTGTTTTACAGAATTTTGAAGGCATTGAGTATTACTTTCACTTAAAACCTGTAATTTTAAAAGATGCAGGTGTGAAGACTTGAGAAAGTTAAGTGCTGACATTGAGAGAGCTTTTGTGTCTCCTCTCTCCCTCTCCTCTGCTGGAAAGGGAGGCCAAGGTTGAACAATCCACACCAAATTGCATGAATTTGGTTTATGACATTGGAGGGTGAGATGACATTAACAAATACAGCTCTGAAAAACATGTCTGGTCCATGGTGTAAAATGCACTAGGTAATCCTACTGGGATGGAGGGGAGAGAAGACACTGTGCAAAAGATGCTTAGAGACTAATGCTAGCACAGTTGCTAGTTAATGCAGCTGATTTTATTTCCTGGTGCCACCACTTTCACTCTGAACTGGCATCACGTCCGTGGGAGTGTTTCTTTCGGCACAGTTAGGCGCTGTTATGTGAAGGGTGTAACTATTTAAGATGTTGTAACCTGCTCTGTTGCATGTATTTGTAGTGGTCAACCTTCCAAGACTGTGGTACCCAGCAAATCCACCTGCACCTGTGTTCTTCTTTTAACTTCTTGGAGCTGCAGGTAGATAACTTCAATTACCAAGAGTGCACAGGTTATGTAACTTGGAATATTGGAATATTGCCTCCAAAGCAAATGAACAAACCTAAGTAGCTGAAGCTCCTAATCATAAAGCAGGAGAAATTCTGCATTGCTGTTTAAGCTGTACTCTAATTTATCTGACATGTACGCCAAAGGTCAGCAGTCTGGAGGTTTTGTTAAATCTTCATCATTTGCCCATGGTAGCTTGGTTTTGTCTATTTTTCTTCTGAATGTTTCTTCTGGATTGACTGTTCTTATCACTTGTGTGCTCTCAAGTGGTGTTTAAAAAGTCCTTCTTTTCTTTGCCATGTCAAAAGAAGACTAAAAGCAGAATCACTGCATCTGCCTCGGCTAGCAGATTGGCACTTTGTGCTTCAGGTTCCCATAGTTTGTAAGGAAAAGTACCTTAACACTTCAAATTCAAATGTAAATCTTTTCTTACTCAGAACATTGTCAGTAAGAGTGGAAAAATTATCCTCAGAGATTTCTGAGGTAGAATATGGAGCAAATCAAACATACTTAATCTTTTTTGGAAGGGATTGTAAGTTGTGTTTAGGTCTGCTTTGGTTCAGAATGGTTTGAGATGGGCTCCATCCCCATCCTTCTGTCAAAGCTTTGCAGAGCTAAGGGGAGAAGGGGAAGGAGCTTAAGACAGGAAATAGGCAGCTCTGAGTCCACAGCTTTGAATGCCTGCTGGGGGCAGGACTAATGAATAAAGCACCACCATTTTTTCATTGCTCATTTTTAGCAGAGCCCCAGCACCCTGGTGGAGATGTTAAAAGTAGCTCATAAAGATTAGAAGTTGGTATTTTTCATCTGTAGCTTTTCCCTAACAAAAACAGTCGGAATTGTATCGACAATTAAAATGAGATACTGCTCAGTTACAAGCTCCCTGTGCTTTTGTCTTGTATTTATTAGCTGATATAACTCTGCATTTGGTTTGCTGGGTTTTATATGGAGAGGTATGTCTTGGTGTGCATTGGTACGAAATGAGTGTTTTCTTACAACTTTTTCTAAAGGGAAAAAAAGGAAACGATGTTGAATGAAGCACCAAGGCTGTATACTGGTAATATTTAGGTGTACTAGTAATAATGTGTCTCTCAGTCCACTCTCCTGAAACATCCCTTAGTTCATTTTAATGTCTCTCTTCATTCTTAGAAATACACTTTGCTGTTCTCTATTCTGCTGCCACATTGTATTACGCGTACCTGCAGATGAAATCCGTTCTGCTCTTCTGTCACCTCCAGCTCTTTTCCAGCACAAGGATTCTCCCTACATGTCCTCTTCCTTTTTTGCTAACACTTGCTTCAGAATTTTTTCCCTCAAAAATTATGAAAGTTTTTTTTTTCTTTTCCTAGTGTAGCATTTATTCAGGATTTCTATCTTATATTCAAAGGACTCTGAACAGTTCATCATTGTGATCTCAGCACCATTTTCCTCATATTTTCTGTATTTCTGTATTGCAAAAGTATCTTGACAGCTTTTAATTTTTTTTTAAGAGAATGTTGCACAATGTCAGGTTTTATACTTTTAATTGGTGTACCTAAATTACATAATACGTTATCTTCTAGTGGGCTCTAAAGTTCTTTCACAGAAATGGATTAAAGTCTGTTGTGTCTCAAATTGGAGTTGTTTTACCCAAACAGTTTTAGAAGATACCTAAGCAGAAATCTTTACATTTATCAAGACCTAGATTTATTACAATCTCTAAAATAATCTACAGTGTGTTTCATGACCTTTAAAAGGTGAATGAGTTTTAAAAGCTATGGTTTTTAACTGTTAAAAAAATAGTCAGCTCAAGCTTTGAAGTCACAAGTCATTAATGTTGAGTAAGAATAAAGATTTTAAGCCATTTTAACATGAACTGTGTTCTTTTCACAATTCCCCACATTATCTTAACAAAATGAATGAGCTTTCATTAGGAAAAAAGCAAAAAGTACAAGATTAAAGTTGATGAGCTAAATCAAGGTGTCCTGCTTGGTTGATTTAAATCCGTGATTAAAATCAGTGATTTGATTTAAATCAATCCACTGTTCTTTCAGCCAGTCTGAAATGAACTGTTCTTCATTTCCTGCCTAATTAGAATTGCTTCTGTAAGATTAGTTAGGACTGTGCTTTGACACAGAAAATCTGCTGCATCCTCTGAATTGCCTGAATTTTGGTTTTGGGAGATGAAGACTTTTTTTCCTCTTGTTTTCCTGCTTTTCAAATAATAGTTTTAATGAAGTGAGACTACTCCTAGAACAGTACACCTCTATCCCTTAATGGCTAGAGATAGAAAACCAGGTCTACAACTACAGCTCACCTTGTTAAGGATCATTTCAGCTGATGACTTGTTCAGATAGCAGGGAAGGGGTTGATGCTCCCTTGTGTCCTCCTGCCATCTCTCCATTATTCTGGGACTCATGTTCCCAGGTGCCTGCCTCCCATAGAGCCTTGTCTGTTCAGCCTGGTGCAGGTCACCCTCACAGAAATGACTGAATATAAAGGTGTGGAGATGCAACTAAGGAAATGAAGGGCAGTAGACATAAAAATGGCTATTTTTCTCATGGCTTCATGCCCATCAGTGTGTCCACAAACAAAGTTGGTGGAAGGTCTTGTGCAAACTTCTCCACAGGGTGGATGCTCTGGTAACCTGTCAATTTAAGCTTGTTTTGCAGTCTTTTTCTGAGCTGACCACAATCTTTTAATTATTTATTCATTTATTTTCCCTTCTTCTCTATCTTCATGACACTTTTGATGTGAGGTACTTATTACATTCCTGTGAAACTTGAGTGGAAATTGTCAGCTTCTTAACGTGCTGTCTTGCTGTGAGGGTACCTGTAAGCAACAGTCACACAAGCTTCATTTTCCTTTGCTGTAAAGAAAAGCCTGTAACACAGCAGTAAGAAAGGTTTATCGTACTAAAACCTGTAGTCCAGGGTTCTTTAGGCACACAGAAGCAACCTATGATAAACTACTTTGTACTCTGAAGTGTAACTAAATAGCAATTTCTGTTTGTAGCTATTGCGTCCATCCTGAAAAATAAACAAGTGGTTTCATCCTGGTGCGAAATCCAGGACAAAACCAGACTATTATACTGCATGGCCTATAAGCAGATCTCTTCAGAAAAGCCATTAGTTGTTGATTTAATTACTTTGGTTGTTCTGGAAGACAAGTCATAGGAAGGATGGTCTTTTGTAGCACAACCTTGGAAAACCAACTCAGAGTCAAATGCTGCCTGCCTGGCCTTTGCCAATCATGAGAACTTTGTGCTGCACCTTCCCCTATAGGAGACAATGGGTTTCAACAAGGCTCTTTTCCTTTGATTTTCTTTCTTAGCATACACAGTTGTTTAAGAAAAAGAATACCATATATTCTGGATCTTTGGAGTGCCCTAATAAATAACTCCCCTGAGATACAGGGGAGGCATGGAGACAACTATGAAATATTACTTTATTAATGATGTGCAGAGAAGATTGTTTGGAAAAAAAATACTACTGCCAGTTCTGAAAGCTGAAGAATTTACCTTTATGATGAAAATGAAAAATGTGTAAAATTTGATGGCACTTAGAACAAGAAAATAATGTTTTGTTAGCTAGAATATAATTTAAAATATGTTATGGGAATTTACATTTTTCTAAAGAAGGAGCTGCCAAATCAAATTAGTTTTGAATTCAGGAAAACTCTTGTTGAGGGATTCAGACAAGCCATATGGTACTCTCTTGCAAACATCAAGGCAAGGGAAAGTATTGTGTGGGCTTTTATCACATTTTAGTCATTTTGAGAAGAAAATATGTTTAATATTTTTATGCGTACAATTTATATTGCAATTTAATGAGAAAGAAATGACATGTACCTAAGATAAATCTAGATAATGAAAACCTACTCAGATGCATCCAGCTTGATTTAAGGTGCCTTGTTTTGATTTTAGAGCACTTAATATATTGAGGGTTTTTTTAATGGCTATGATGGATATTTAGCTTATGTTGGACTCATTTCAATACTGTAGCAGCCAGTTTCAGGTATTTATATGGACTGTCTAGAGAGGAAAAATAATTCTTGCAGCAGCTGTTGGTACACAGAAGGCAAGTTCAGGTGTGAAGCTTCTCCTAGGGACTTTCTGGTATTTCACCGTCAAAGCAGAGGCATGATGCTTATTAAACAGTACTTCACGATAATACTAAGGGTTTAAAATGAAACACTTATGACTCTGCAGCCTGGTGGTCTGTCACCCAGTTTAAAGCTGCTTTGTGCCAACTGTTTGTCACGGCTTCTCCCCGTCCCAGCTCTGCCACAGCTGGCAGCTCTCCACACCACATGACTGGGGACATTTTCTGTGCTGTTTTAAAACAAGGATAAAAGCAGTTATGGCCAGGAGTAAGAGCTTTGAGATTTCCTGGTGAGTATAGGGATCTGTAAATGGAGAGTTTAGGTTTTCTTACTGACTGTTTTTTAACAGGTAATTTTGAGCCCTGTTTCCAAAGGCCAAGGTTCACAGCCCTTTGGTGCAAAAGCTGTGGGTTCCTGTTCAAAGGTCCCCATGCTGCTTTTGGGAAGGGGGAATGACTGGGGACCAGCTGGTGAGCAGGGGGTGCACTGCAGCCCTGCTCCATGGGGCCTGGTACACCCAACACCTGTATCGGGTCTCAAAACCCAGCCTTTCACTCTTTGCCCCATCCCTGGAAGTGTTCAAAGCCAGGCTAGACAGGGCTTTGGGCAACCTGATCTGGGGGAAGGTGACCCTGCCTGTGGCATGGGTGCTGGAACTAGAAGATCTTGAAGGTCCTTTCCATCCCAAACCGTTCTGTGGTTCTGTGGTTTGGTTTAGGCTGTGAACATCTGTTTTTCAATGTGAATTTGCATATCAAATGCATTTATGAAAAAGAAAAACATATAAAAAAGTTCAACTAATCAGCCTAAAAAGCTGGTTTGTACTTGTGAGAAGCTAAAGGCAGCTATTCTTTTCCTGGAGGGTGACATGGGTTGATCTAGGGTTTTATTTCTGTATATGGTGGGGCTGGGTTGGGGTAGGTTGTTTGTTTGTTTTTCATGACCTAATTAAGACCAAGCTGAGATACCTGTGCAAGATTCCCACCGTGCACACACAACCCATACCACATGTGCCCTGGCATCCCTCCCTTTGGTCAGACAAGCTGACACTGACATTTCTGCAAAAACCCTCATCTGTTACAAAAGGCAACTTCTAAAGAATAAAACTTCACAAAGTCACTTTTATCTTCACTGTGTGACACTTGTTTCCCATTAATTTAGAGAAAAAAGGCTTGTTGTCAGTATCAGGGCATTAAAAACATACATCATTCTGTGAGCTGTTCAGACGTGGTCAAAGCTCACATAAATAATTCTCTAGCCTTGGTATTTTAGGAAGGGCACCAGATGGTGCTCCAGAAAGAGGGGAAAAAAAAAAAAGATTCCAGAACTATTAATTAGTTTTCAGGTTGTCTTTAGAATTTTTATGTATAGGAGCATTTTTAAAAATATTTATACCAATTAGTGCATGTTTTTGCAGAAGCTAGAGATGATTAAAGATGTACTGCATCCTCACAATAGATAGAACAAGTTTTTTTCTTTGGGGGTCAGATTCTTTGACCCACTGAGCCATCCTAGCACACCTCTAGACGGTTAGAGATGGCTTGGAGTAGCTGTAAGCTTGTTTTTTCCCTTCAGGAAGGTTTTCTGCCAGGTACCCAGCATTGTTTTATTCCTCTTGGTACAGAGTGGTTGTTTGGGAGGGCTGTAGGTAATGGGTGCTCTAGGAGTCCCCTCAGGCATGATGGCTTTATGCCACAGCACAGCAGGACAGCTCGCAGCTGACTGAGTCAGGGGTGTTTCCAACTGAGCAAGAGCTGAAGCAGTCCCTCGCAGACCCCGTGTGAATGCTGCTTCTCTGCAGGAAACACAGGAGTGCTCCTAGGAGAGAAGTAAGGTACCTCTCACTTCACAGTACTGCAGCAAAAGGGTGCACATGAAGGATCTGCTCTTCAGGACAGGATCTGCTTCAGCCAAGAGTTGCAGTAGCTTGTGTGCCTTGCCCACATATGGCCTACATAGCACACACCTTGTCTTCAATGGTTGCAAAATGGTCATTCTCTGAGTACGTAATTAGTGTCAAAACATGGATAACTGGCACTGTACAGGTAAAAGCTCCTGCCATAAATCAAAATAACAACTCAGGAGACCGTCCTCTATGTTCCTGCTCAGGGGCAAGTGGTGATATGGGCAGCAGCAGCAGTACCTAGACAGAGAAATTGGTAATTATGGCCCACATGTGTAGGTCAAAATAAGATGTTCAAATGTACTTAAAAGTGCACTTGGGCATTAGCACAGTTTACAGGAGCGTGATGCTCTGCAGCAGCTGTCATGCTGACTAAAACACGGCTGCCTTCTCTGCAGAGTTTCTGACAGGTATATAGAGGAAGCGGTGACTTTCAAGCCAAGATTGGTGTTTACAGAGAGTTTCAGTGACAACGTAAGTGTAGCCGCTCTTCACTGGAAGCCGTGCATCTGAGGTGGGCTACTCTGCAGGAATTGTTGTTTACTTGGCCATTCAGATCAAAATCTGAAATTACAAGCACCAGAGCCTGTGCAGTTGCCATCATTTCTGATTCTGCTGTTCAGGACTGTGTTGACAAGAGTTGTGTGCAGAAAACACAATCCCTAAAGCCAGCATAGTGCATTACCCAGGCGGTCTGAATTTCTCTCTTCCTGCAAACCATGTAGCATGCTTTATTGGTGGCATAGCCACAAACCTGGAGTTGGGGGGTTCCATTGAGCTGGGGTTTTGCTCTGGAAGTAGTAGTGACTCCATGAGGGTCCAAAAGTGGTCTACATAAGGTTTGTCTGAGATGGATCCCTGAGAAATCATTTGATTGTGTCTCTGTATTATCTTACAAATGGGATCCTGGACTTTCAGGATGCTATCACAAGATTTATAATAATAGGGGGGAAAGCCTAGTCAACAACAGTTTTCTAGTAGTTAGGCTGATGTCTCGTGCCTTCATCCTCATCCTGTGGCACTACTTGTTCTTGAAGATAAATATGCGCATAAATATTTGAAAGATTAAACTTCTTTAAGGCTTCTGTTTTCACACACTGAGATTAACTCCCTTTTTGGGTCTACATACAGGTCTTGCAATGTAAACTGCTGCTTTTAAACTTTTTAGCAGCACTGTGTTTGCAGAAGGCAATGACTACATATTACAATTCTAGAAAGTAACTCCTATATTAATTTAAAACATTAATAGGAATTATGCTTTGCATTTTCTAACCTTCCATGGTTTTCTCCAGAGGGCAGCTGAGACTTATAGCAAATTGTTCAATTACTGGACAGTACCTATATCTTCCAATGTTGTATTATATTGGAAAATCACTGTAAGCTGCGACTGCATCCACCAGATTTGAGCTGCTGTTTTGTGTTCCTCTCCAGCATTGTTTTCTATATGCAGCATTATATTAAGCAGTGGTTTGGAATTATTTTGTTTTTTGTAAAAAAATGAACAATTAATGCAAAACAGAAAAGTCATAGCACATGAGATGCTAGTTTGTATATGCCCATAAAAATGTAAATTCCTATGATATGGAAGCAGAATGTGATACTTGGCAGCATTTCCTACCCTCATACGTCTGTAATATCCACAAGTAGACATGATGAGCGCTGAAGTCACACCAGCCTTAGATATCTCCATGTGTCTACATTTCACCATTGAATAAGAGTCTGTGTAAAGTCTGTGTAAACTTTGGTTTTATATATATTGCTTGCAATTTTTGCTCTTGGCACACCTGTGAGTTTTCATCGTACTGGTTAAGAAAGGCAGGCAAAGACAAACTTTCAGAAATTAAGGTGGTGTTCATTTCTCCTGCTGATGAAAGAGCACATCTGATTCAGCTCATTCTCTTAAGGCAGGAGGCTGTTGCCAATACCAAGGCTGGCTACAGGCATCCATGAAATTTAAAAAACTGTGTCTGTGAGGAGCCCATTAAATCTAAAGAGAGCCACAGAGCAGCTCTCAGTCACTTATTTTAGCATAAACCATAAGGATTTATAGCATTATACTTTCAGTGAGCTTTTCCCCTTCCACACCTCTGTTGCTGTGCTATCAGTGAAATGATAGGTCTCGTTTCCAGGTAACAAAGACCTGTGGATGATTTGGTGAGGCTACATTCATCTCATCTGCCTTGCTCTGTCCTCTCCCTTATCAGTAGAGAAAGCAGCTGGAAAAAAGACGGAGCAGCCAAAAGGCTGTTGTCAGCTTCAGGGTGTCTGTCCAGCAGGTTCTCGAAAGCATATACAGCTTTTTTCACCCACTCACTTTTTTCACCCACTGGAAGGATACATCTGTCCTTCATCTGTGCCCTCTGAAGCTGTATCTTCTGTAAGGCTTTGGCCTTTTTTTTGTTTGTTTGGTTGGTTGGTTTTTTTGTTTTGAAGTGATCAGTGCATGGTTTTTACCACAAGTAAATGAAGCTCATTCACTGAAAAAATTATTCTGTACACATTATACACATTACAGTCACAGGTTATTATTTTCTCTATCACGAAGTCTAGCTGATTTCTTTGGGAATAACTGCTAAAGCCAGCAAGCAGCAGGTCTGGTAAGTGTGACTGCAGTAAGGCAAGTGTGGCAGGACATTGTTTGTTAATTAGCTGTGGACCCTACAGCCTTGTTGAAGGGCAGGGAGGAAAAACACTTTTCTGTGATACAGGATGTGCAATTTTGGATGTCCATCTTGGCAGAGTGTCGGTGCCTTGTGCCCTTCTGCAAGTCCCCTATCAAACTTACATTTGATATAATTTATAATATTATATTTCTTACTTATTGGAGTGTATGGGAATACAGTTGAATCTTTTGCAAGTGTTTCAGAGCACTGATAAAAAGAAACAAGAAATGATGGCTTCTTCCCATCCATGGGGTCTTCTCTGCTTGCTAGAAACACTGTTGCAGAGGTGAATATGGACAGCAGATAGCAAGCCTGTGGCAGAAGCTGGGGATACCTTAGGATAGTTTTGTATGAGTAAACAAATGCCCAAGTGGATATGCAGATAATGGAGAAAGGTGTGTTTGCAGATCTGGAGCAGTCAGTAGGAGAGATCTGGCCTTTTCCATTTTAGGATTCCTTGACAGAGCAGATCATGATTTGAAGTAGAGGGGCAACAGGCATGATTAAAAAAATTTACATTGCTGGAACCTGTCAGGCACTAATTTACAACTTGGAAAGATCTTAGACAGGTGGAAGGTAAGTGCCTGTTCCTTCTGACTGTGGGCAGAAAGGACACAACTCACAGGAGAAAAGTGGTTAGAAGAGGAGGAAAGTTGTTGCTGTTGAGTTTTCTTTGCATAGGAGGACTCTGGTGATATTAATTTAACTACATAACTTTTTGTATTACTTGCCTTTTTTTTCCCTAATTCCTAATTTTTTTGTCCTCTGCATTTATTTACTTTTAACTAGAGTGATCAGTGATATTTTTCTTCCCTCATACTTTGCAATATTATTTGCTTTATGGTAATTTGATTTTGTTCCTGAGACTCGTTCAAGCTTAAATAAGTATACAAAATATGTACATGTTTTGGAAAGTTCATATTTTGTAAAATATAAATTGTTACTAAGCTTTCACTAGCAAGCAAGTAGTTCAGTGTACTCTATACTGTCAATATCAAGTTGTGAAGAAACAAGAGGGACAAGATCTTTTTTAGTATGCTACCTATTGACTTTTTAATAGGAAGAAAGGGATTCATGGAAGAATATAATGGTGATTTTTAGGCAATTGTTTTTGAGCTGCAGGTTTTCTTTGACTTAGTAGAAACTTTTAAGTCCCTTCAAGTTATTGGATACACACCAGCATTGCTGACTAGCATGATGAGAAAATAGAAAAAATTGAGTAGTTCTAACAAATGGAGAAGTGCTTTAGAAGTGAAAGTGAGAAGCATATCAGAAGTATGCTTCAGGAGCAGCCAGAAACCTCAGAAACAGTGAGAAGTTTCACTAAGGCACAAAGCCTTTGTTGATCCCATTTTTCCTAATTAGGTATACCCTTTAAAGTAAAAATTGTTTGCAGTATTGACTCAGAAACTGTTCTGAGTCACATTTGCTTCTCATCTCTTGGCAGATAGCTTGTACCATCAGACTTTAGTAAGCTATAACTCACTTCCCTGGCAGATGTGCCTGACCACTTGTAAAAAATCACACCAAATGCTGGTAACTATTTTAATAAACTATTCTCAAATTTTTAGTGTGTTAAAAAAAATTGATCATAGTTCCTTTAGTCATGGCTACATCTCCAACAGAAGTATTTTTAAGAAAATACATTAGTGATTTTATCTCTTCCGCTGTATTATGAGCAATATCCTAAGCAATGTTTTGTAAAAAATTGCACAAAAGTAAATCATTAACCATGGTCTTTCAGCTGCAGCATCAGAAAGAACTCTTTTCCCACTGTATGGTGCTCATAAAAGTCATAGCTAGGTTTTCTGATGCTGACCACAATTTGCCAATGTTGGGCACGTCTTCTGAGGTGGTTCCACCTGGATCTTGTGGAAATATTGTCTTTGTTAGTGTTATGCTAATTCAAGCATTTTTAAGTAGGTAGCTGTGTGTTCCTTACGTCTAATTTGTAAGCATTTGCTTGGAATTACACTGCATTTTTTTTCTATTTACAGCAACATTGCTATATATGTAACTTCTTTTAAATCTGTGAGATTTACTCAAAGGACTTGAAAATTTAAATCTTCAAATATGACTGATTTGGGATTAGCACTGGATCCAGAAGCAAAGTTAGATAATTCTGAGCCAAAAGCTAGGGCTTCCATAAAATAGTGTGATTAGAAGGCCACTGAAATCACAAGTAATGTTTTGGGGTGGTGGTTTGGGAAAAGGAGCTTAGGTCTTTCTCTTTGGAAAGAAAATCTTGCTATAACAAAGCCCATGTGCTACAAAGGCACTAATGGCTTTCATGGGTTTTCCTTGCAGATTTTGGAGCCTTCCTGATTTAAAAGGGAGTGGATTAAAAAGTGGAGCTTTTCTGGTCCCATTTCAGAGCTGTTGGACTTAGCAATTTCCTTTTTCTTCGTGGAGCTGGGCACTGGAGCGGGGCTGAGGTGGTGAGGTAGGAGGGTTGATGTGCTGACACAAGTAGTTCATTTTGCGGTAGCATTTTGCATCAGTTACTGAGCTTTGAACTGCTCATTTAGTCTCCAGCTTTGCAGAGGATAATGCTAGGAACAGCTCTTTTATGTCATTTGAAAGCTGTGCTGACTTGAAAGCGGTATCTGTTTTACTTTAAATGACAATGATAATGCATTTTATGATGGCCATTCAAGTCTTAAAGGAGTATGACTATGTGCAAATTTCTTTTGCATACCTATCAAAAATTCTAGAAACTTTTGGTGATTATGATCTGGAAAATGTCATGGTTATTGCTTTATATATAATAGTTGAAGTTACTAAGCTGACAAAAGATTATTAGTCATCATTATTTAGATGCAATCTAGGTGTTTGGGTACATTCAAAATGAAAAGCTTCTTTTCTGTATGCTCTCCAGCGTAGTGCTTTAGCAATGATGATGATAAAAGATGTTCAGAGAAATGCTCAGTGTGAACCTCCCTAGGGTAAAGCTTGCAGTGATGATAATCCCTGTAAACTATGCACTGTAGTATCCACTACAAAACCATCTGCTTTTGGAAGGACATAACTTCCTAAGAAGTTCTCTGCCTTGCAGAGAAATTTCCCTCAATCTTCCCAAAAGCTTCTGCTAAAGTAGTTTTAAATCAGGCTGCATGCAAATCATACAGAAAAGGAGCATGGAGATGGAAAGCTGTTTTCTGGTTTGGAAAGTGGGGAAAAATAGTGACCAAAATACTGAAACAGCTGGATGTTTTGAGGTCTTGGAAGAGAAGTAGCCCTCAGTAAAATAAAAAATAGTTGAGTAGTATGGTTTGTGAATAGGCACATAGCACTCAGAGCTCTATATGGTCATCATGCAGGACTTTGAAAACTGTGGTTTAAGTGCTCCATGGGATTTTGGACCTAAACTCATGGAGGCTCAGCCTGGAGCTCACACTTAAGGTTAAGTAGAAAGCCAAACTAAATGCATGCGTAGGAAAACTGTCCATCCCTGCCATTCAAGACTGGCTGAGCTATAAAGAGCCAGTGAGAGGCATGCAATTATCTCAGTCCTCTTGAAGAAGTGGGCTGAGGATTTCTTCATTGATTTAGGTGGTAGAGGCCCTGTAGTCTTGGTCAGATGGGACAAGTTATCTCAGCTAGTTTCTAATTATAGCTCATTTCTTTGTACTGATAAGGAAAACACTTGTTTTATATGGTATTAGTAAGGCATAATTTTCAGTATTCGTAAGAAAGACGATTTCTGAAGGGCTGATGCATTTCCTTCAGGATTTTTTTTCCTCATTCATGGAGAAAAACTGTGTTTTAAACACACTTAATGTTTGTGTAGAGTAATGATAGCTGAATTTTGCTGGCATTTAATGCCTACTCTCTGATACTTTCAGTATCTCTTTGGCTTTAAATACCCTGCCTGTTTCCTGATGTGTACTGTCCAGTGCCTTGATGTTGTCGAGTGTCAAGCCCCATTTCTGTAGCTGCTCAAGTACTTCCCAAAATCAGTGTTAAGTACATAAGTGCTCCTGTATGTGTGGGTTTGGCTGCTTGTGTCACTGGCATTGAGAAAGTGTTTATCTGACAAGCTTGTCAAAAGCAGCTCAACATCTTCCAGAGTCACAACCACGTTTTCGGCTGGATCTTCTCCCTTTCCTTCCCTCTTCCCCTTCCTCCCCATCCCCCCCAAAAAAAAGGCAAAAAAAACCCCAAACCAAAACCAGTCCCAAAATGTGCAAGTTACTTCACATCTTCAAAGAGCTCAAGTTAGCAGTGTGTATTCTGAAGGGTAATTGCTGTCTGTACCATGAGTGCTTATGAGTTGATAAAGGATTTTTTTCCTTTGGTGTTAAAATTGCCTGGGCTCTAATATTATTCCGGGTTAAAACTAATTGAAGAAGTACTGTGATAAAGTATAAGAAACCCTTCAGCAAGTTCTGTTATGTTGTTTTAAAAGTGTTTGGTGCATTAAATGCTGATGTATTTGTCTATGTACAATTAGTTTCCCACTTGGATACTTTTGATGATTCTTTGTAACTAATGGTCCTTTTGATGACCTAGTTGCTCTTGTGTGGATTTGTTTCACTATTTAAACCAGTAGAGATAAGAAACAATGTACTGTTTATATAACCTGTATCAGATGACATAGCAACAAACACATGCACCTTTGGTTTTAATTATATTTGTATGGTGAAGATAATCCCTGTTTGGATTTTCTTGGAAGTGTTTGCCCTGCTTCCCTATTTTCATGCCCAGCATACAAATTATCACACCCACCTAGCTGAAATAAGAGATGTCTTATGTGTGAGTTTTGATAACATGAGCCCTTTTTTTTGCTTGCTTTAACTAGTATTTTGACATCCTGAAGTATATCTTGTGTTTTCTGTGCTATGTCAGAAGATTAATGAGCACTGTGTGAGCTGTGCATAGGACTGACTGCCTGTTGTAGCTCATGTGAAGAGGCTTGTTCTCAGTAGAGCAGCCTGGCTCACAAGGACAAGCTTGTTGAGAAAACAGCAGCTGGACCTCTGTTGTAGAGATGTGCAGACTCAAGGCTGGGGGATGTTTGGCTCCCTGGCTGTTGTGGCTCAGCAAAAAAAAAAAAAAGATTATTTAAAGGCCCATTATATCCATATAGGTTTTGTTGTGGTTTTCAGCTGATTTTATCAGACACAAGTGGCGAAATAAAAGGTGCATGACATGTTTGCTGTGTATGGTCTTCTTCCACTATTGTGAAAATCTTGAAAGCCTACTAAATGGCTTACTGAAAAAGTGACTTTGCCAGGCAGTGAAAAGAGAGGAAGAAGGAGTAGTTAAAAGTTGATGAGGAGTCAACTACGTGAGGAGTCCATGTAGCATGGAAAGCAGCTCTGGAGAGAAGATAGTTTGGTAGACATTGAGTTGACCGGGAGCCAGTGATGTCCCCTTCCACAAAGATGGCTAATGAGATTCTGAGCTGCATTAGGGAAGGTACTGCCAGCAGGCTGTGTGAGGTGATCCTTCCCCTCTGCTCAGGGCTAGAGGCCACACCTGGAGCAGTATGTCCCTTTCTGAGCCCTGAGTATGAGAGAAATGGGCATACTGGAGAGAGTCCAGAGAAGGGCCACTGGACTACCTCCCCTACAGGAAAAAGCTGAGAGAGCTGGGACTGCTCAGCCCGGAGAGGGAAGGTTCAAGGGGATCTCACCAGTGTGTACCAATACCTGAAGGGAGGGTACAAAGAAAACGTAGACAGGATCTTCTCAGTGATTCCCAGTGACAAGACAAGATGCAGTGAGCACAATCTGAAGCACAGGTCGTAACTCTGAACATCAGGAAACACTTTTTTTTCCTGGGAGGGTGACTGAGCACTGGCACAGGCTGCCCAGGGAGGCTGTGGTGTCTTCTTCCTTGGAGATGTTCAAAAGCCGTCTGGGTGGGGTCCTGGACAACTGTAGGTCAGGGCTGTAGATTGCCCTGCTTGAGCAGGATGGTTGGACCAGTTGCCTGCAGATGTCCCTTCCAACCTCAATCAGTCTGTGATTTTGTAAACTCTCTTAATTTTTTTTTCTCCAAATAGTGCTTTTAATTAAATAAAAAATACTTTCCCGTGATCAAATATCAACAGTTGGGACAGTAAACATGGGCTGTCAAGTCTTGCCACATCCAAAGCAGGAGAGTTTTTTCCTAATACATTTTTGTATTGTACCAACATCCAACTGTCATTCATATACTGCTTTGTCTTTAAAAAAAAAAACAAAAAAATACTTTTAATAAAAGTGTGTTCAATGAGGAGTGATTAAGCTGGTGAAGGGTGTAGAGAATGAGGCCTGTGATGAGTGGCTGAGGGAGCTGAGCTGTTTAGTCTGGAAACTAGGAGGCTTATCACTCTCTACAGCTACCTAAAAGGAGATTGTAGTGAGATGGGGGTCGAGAAATGGCATTAGGTTGCAGCAGGGGGCATTCCAATTAGCTGTTAGGAAAAATATCTTTATCAAGAGGAATGTCATGCCCTTCAACGGGCTGCCCAGGAAAGTGGTTGAGTCACCATCCCTAGAGGTCTTTGAAAGACTTAGGGACATAGTTGAGTGGTGGGCCTGGCAGCATTAAGTTTACAGCTGCACTCAATGATCTAAAGGGTCTTTTCCAACCTAAATGGTTCTGTGATTCTAAAAGGTGCCATCCCAATCTTAAGAACAGTTAATGGTTTTGTGAAACAGTGATGTTTCCTAAAAAAAAAATAATTTAGGTCAGTACCAGCCATTTATGCCAGTACCTAAGTGGGTGCCCAGTAGGACCTATGTGTACACTTATATAGCTGAAATCCCTTTAGGAAGTGGAGGGCAGAAAGAAAAATAGAAAACAACTTAATAAAATATTTATTTCATGAGGCAAAGCTTTATAACCTCCCAGATTATGTTTAGTACAGGCTAGTTTGGGCTACCTGGGGAAGAGATGGGAGGGCTAATGCCTCAAGTAAAGATTTGGAGTGTTAATCCTAATGCAGAGTTTCCAAAGTAGTTAACTACAGTTTCTGAGGTAGGTGCTAAATAGACATAATAGCTCTTGAGTTTGGACACTGCCATTACAGAAGCTGCTAATTGACCTCCCCTGCTTCATGCTGCTGATTGCTGCAAAGAACCATAGCAGCCAACGTGTCCTGCTGTTCTCTAGTAATGAGACTTTGCTCCTTGGGTCCAGACAGTGTAATAAAAATCACCATTGCTGAACCTGCCAGGGCAGAAGCATCAGCAGTAAAAAATTAAGTGCAAAGGAAAATACAGGACATCTTTGTAGACGTAAAACATCATTTAAATCAGTGGACACCAAGGTGCTGAGGGAGGTTTGGCTCCCCAGATTTCCAGTGCTCTGGAAGTAAGCCCTGTTGCGCATGCCAGTGCAGAGGAGTCTTGGGCAGTACCTGTGCTAGTCACTTTGCAGACACAGGCTCGTAGTCTCACGTGGAGCTTGCATCTCAGGGGTGGCTGAACAGCTCTTATTCTGTTTTACATTTGTCCCAAAAATACTACTCCTAAGCACTTAGAAGATATGTTTGTGGCAAGAAGTTGTTCAATATTGAACAGAAGGTAGAGGTGGAAAACATGTCTGCTTTCCACACACTTCCTACAGCTTTTTTTATTTCCTTGGAGAAACATCAGCTTCCTAATCTCTTTTTTCTTTTAACTCACCTTCTATGCATTCCTCCTATATGATCCTGTTGATTTAAATAATTTAAATAATTGGTCTAAAGTATGACCTGCCTCATACATTTGGTGAGGATCTAAAATACCAACAGCACCTTCTCTACATTTAAGCTTCTGTTCAAGATTTTTTCTTTTGTCCTTTGGAGATGTGGGCACACTTTGGTTCTTCCCCTGTGAAACACAGCCAGAGAACAGGACAAAGATGGATGCAGTTAGCACTCTGATAGGGACATGGAAAGTACTCCACTTAAAAGCATCAATAGCTAGGTCATCTCAATTTAGCAGTGTCGTGCTGGGATCTTTCTCTGAGCCATCATACCTCATGAGGCTGCTGTTTTCTTCCCATGTTCTAACCTGTGTGGAAAGGTCTCATCTGGCTCAGAGTTTCTTCAGCACTGGATCAAAGAGAGGGATATGAAGTAAATCTCAGCCTTCTCAAGCCTCTTATGTATGTAAAGAAATGGAAGGACAGTGATACAGGTGTAGTTCAGACCTAGCAGGTGGAGCTGCTCTCGGTGTACGTGAGACAAGATCCTGCCTCTGAATTAGTTATTAACAGGACTAGCTCAGTTTTAGAAGACAACGTCTGAAAATCATGTAAGGAAGCTAGCTGAGGTCTTAATTAGCTACAGAAAGGTGCACCAGAAATAGAGCAAGGCAGGACATGAAGTCTGGTGACGTAGTGTTGCTCCCTGTGCTCGCCTTTGCGCCCTCCCGCAGTTAATGAGAATCGAGGGCCCTGACATTGACCCTGCACCATGTTAGGGCATGGAGCAATTTGTTATGTATTTGTAGAGCCTGCTTTCATTTTACTTTTTCTTAGAATGGGCTGGAAATTATGTAAAGAGGCCTCACAATACAACGGCTGATGGTAAGCACTGTCATATCATTAAGCAATAATTTTCTTCTCTTCTTTATCCCACCATTTTACACATATGTCTAATAGCAACAGAGAGAAGAATTTCCAATTCTGTTATAATGGTTTTTTCTTAAATGTATAGGTTGGTAGGGTCATTTTGTGGAGATTACTGCAGTTACTGTGGTGAAAGTTTGCAATTATTCAATTAATTGGCACTCTTTCAATAATGTGCTAGATCTGTTGCTACAGAAGTGGGATGAGAATATTTTGCAGGAGGACCTTTTGTATTCTTGCAAGGACTGTTTCTCTGTATTCAAAGTAAAACCTGTGTCTTTCTGGTTCTGTGTTAACAAATTCATAGGCAGAATTTATGCCAAGTCATGAATTTGTCCATTTTAAGAAATACATTTCAGCTGAAAGAGTTCTAAAATCAGAGGTCAGTCGTTCCCTTTATCAGGCCATGCACCAGTTACCTACTCTGAATGGTGCAGAGTTTCTGAAGAAACATTTTCATTCACCCTTGTGAGGCTGTTTGTTGAGTCTTCAGTAGTGTAGTGTACATTTGCTACCTTTGCAATTCTGCAGGGCTAAATGGGTGTCTAGAAGAGAGCAGCATTTCAGATCCTAGGAGGTAATTTTGTTTTCCTCTAATGACAGGGAGTATTTCCCCTAATACAAAAGAGTATCTCATATCAGAGGAGCAGTTTTTTGGTTTTCCATGTGATGCCAAATACCATTACAGATTTCAAATTACTAAATGACACTTAGTTGGAATTTGAACAGGTACTAACCAGTTTACTAATTGAATACATATTTGCAAGTCTGTTGTAATTTTGCTCCCATGAGAGAGAACCAAAAAAGGACAAAAAGGACAGCTTTTTCTAGCTGTAGCAAAGAAATGAAAATTAGGATTCAACTTGTAAAGCCAAAGTTGTGTTGCCCCGCTCCTGGTGATCAGAATGAAGATGAGTGCAAGAAAAGGCCAAGGGCGGAAATATTTCCTCCAGCTTTGAACTCTACTTCCATTTATAGCTTGATATTGTAAAACATTGCTTCTGTTTTCATGAAATTGAAGTTATCTGATCTCTTTAAAATTTTTTGTTTCATTTTAAAAGATTACTCTTACTCAGCACCACCTAGTGGAATGACTGCTATTGTCATTTAGGAAACAGCTGAACCATACAGAAAATTAGAGCATCCTGTCCTTACAGTGTGGATAATGCATCTAAAGTATGTTTGTGACTAATTAAGTAACAGAATCAGAAAGATTACCAGTGCTTTAGTTGAATAGGAGCCGAGTGAAGGAAAGAAAGTTTAAGATAAATGCAGGTAGTGGTGCCTGTTATCTTCTGTGTTCCTTTAGTCCATTAAGCTCCAGCCTGCTTTTCTGCCTTAATGATGTGGTGCCACCCAGGTTGTAGCTTCTCAAGGAAAGATTTTGGAATACTGTTTCTTTGTGCAATATCATACAGCACAAGACCCACAGCCTCATTTGTCACCCTGATAAACGTGATAAATACAAGCTGATGTTAACAGTGAGCCCTGAAGTCTTCACCGGAGAAAAATGCTCTGGAGTCTTTCTAGTTTAAATTGCAGGCAAGGAATTCAGTGTTTGGCTCTTTGAAAAGGCATGATTTTCTTTAAAACAAAAAACAATCCCTTGGAAAAAACCTCCCTGTTGAGTGCGTCTATGCACTTTATAGATTTGTCAGGTCCTCCAGGCAGTGGCCTTAGGATTTGAGAAAAGCAAAGGGGTCTGTGGCTCAGGTCTTTAGGCGTGCATGTTTCTTTTTCTGGCTATAGAAAGGAAGGGCTGAATCTCCAGAAAAAATAATGTTTCTAGGAGGAATGGATGATTCTCCTCAGAAACACCTGAGGAGAATCATCCGGCATCTTACTTCACTCTCTTAAATCCAGTTCCTTTGGCAGCAAGCCCTTAAGCTACAGTTGTAAATGAAGGGACAGCAAAGGGAGAGATCCTGAATCTCTGGGCAAAGAATCTGACAGAAGTTGCAGATGTGTGGCTGAGAGCAGGCAGCCAGCACACTCTCTGGGCAAGCACTAGAGGCAAAATTTCTCTCCAGTGCAACGAGCAGCAAACAAGAGGCAGCTAAGGAAAGGAGGAGCAAAGTTGCATTGCAGCAAATGCACCAAGTTGTAACATCTTCCCCTTTAAGCTTCCTTGCATTTCAGCACTTCATCACTTCAGGGTCTGTTGTTTTTGTTCAATTCACATGTTTTGGACAATGAAAATAAGTGGGTCAGTTTTATTCTGAGAATTTATATGCATTAACACAATAACATTGTGCTGAGGTTTCCGAAAAAGCTGTTCTTAAATAATTCATAGAAGCATTTCACTTAATTTTTTCCAAAATCTAAATGTGCAGACTAGTTTTTTTTTTGGTTGGGTTTTTTCCTCCCAGGTTTTAGGGAACGTATTCTAATGTCATCATTCCTTTTTCTGTCATAATTTCCTATGTTTTTAATGTTATGCAGCAGTCAGAGTATCACTTCTTTGCTGGCCTCCTCACAATATTGTGTTGCATTGCAAATTCTCCAGGCTATTTTTTCAGGTGAAGAAAAGAAAGGTTTAGGGATTTTCCCTTTGTACATTTTAAGTTTGAGACAATCCTGATTGTACTGTAGATTTTCATCTGATTGAGCAGGTGCACTCCTGTTTGGAAATCCACTTTGCTCCCATTGACTCTGGCAGGAAGCATCGGTCCAAAAAGGTCATAACATGCACTTAACAAATTCAGTGACAGGAATTCTGTTTTGTTATAGGTTTGAGGATAAATCCTACATACTGGAAAACAACCGTTTGCAAAGGAACTGCTGTTGCAATAGGTGTGAACCAAATATTAGCTACCATATGGGAATTCAAGAAAACACTTAAAATTGTTTCCTCTCTTTCTGTTTCTCCTCTAGCTCTGGGATTGTACACAGTAAATGCAATATATGGAGACACTATTACTATGCCTTGTCCTCTAGAAGTACCAGATGGTCTTATGTTTGGAAAATGGAAATACGTAAGTATAGCTTATCTTTATATTTATTAGAGCTGTTACAAGATGATGTGTATTTTTGGTGTGTATGAGAGATTTTAAGATTCCAAATGATAGGATTTCTGCCTCATATGTAAAGCCATTTAGTCCTGTGTTTGTAAGACTGCAAGATTCCAAGCTGTATAATTTCTGCCAAGTGCAGATTAGAGGTTTGAGGAATTAATCTCATTGTTCAAGAGAAGTAATTATTCAGGAGTTCTCTGCCAACCTGTATTAGAGATCTGGCATGTTATCCCGTGGTGTCTCGCTTGCTTGACAGAGCCATCGTTGTACATTTGAACACTTTTCAAGTCAGCTGCCTGAAGCAGGGCGTGCTCCATCCCTGGGAAAAAGCACTGTCCCCATCTTTGGTTGATCTGACAGCCACTCAGATCTGTTTCAGGCTTCGTTTTGCTCGATGCACAGTGGAGAAGAGAGCAGAGCTGACCTTGGAAGCATTGCTGGTGGTTTCACTCTGCCATTTCTGGCAGGGGACAGGGGCAAAAACATGAGTGCTCTCTAGGTGTGCTGGTCAGCCTGCAGTAGGAACACCACAGGATGAGCTTCTCCTGTATATGATCACTATTCCAGGTCACAAGGAGGATCAGCGTAGCAAAGTGAAGGAAACCTGGAAGCATATGTGGATAAAAATGCTGGGATACCAAACCCCTTTTGCTTCTCAGCCTGCATTCAGACAAATGGTTTTCCTGCCTCTGTGAAGTTCATCTAAATTTCCTCTTCTCAAACAAAATGTACCTGCAATAACAGATAATTTCTAGTGGATTTAAAATTATGTAATTCTCTTTCTCTTTTTGCAAATGGCATCCACCAGCTTATTTTTTACAGGAGAGTGATCTCCTGTAAAAAATTTTTTTACAGAAGAGTGGTGGGGGGAGTCCTATTTTCCCCTAGCTCCTTCCTTTTTATCTTCAGGTTTGCAGCTTTTGTAGCCCACATCCACTCAATCGTCCTGCAAATACTTTTCAGGAAATGAAGCCAGAAGTCTGGGGAGAATGTTTCCCCAAAAAGGGGGAGAAAGCTGTTTCACATGAGCATTCAGAAGATGGAGTGCCTACATCATGCAGTATCTTTTTCGGTCTGCTGACTTTTCTTGGGAAGACACATCTCTCTAAAGATGCAAGGATATTCTGAAAAAACAAAACGCATTATCTCTTTCCATTGCATATGGATTGTCTGTGCTGGACAAGTACCAAGCAGCAAGTGGAGATGTTGCAGCTTCTTCTAAATGGAAAGGGACACAAAACCTAACATATAAAGAAGCCTATCTAAGTTGCTATTGTATGAAATTGTTGAGAGCCCACACAACCAAGGGAAACTGGTACCTTTTCTACCAGGGCAGCTTACAGCATGGCAACAGAGAGGGTTGAATTAGGTTTTTTCATCAGGTGATTATTTCTTTGGATGAACTCTGTTTTCTTCTCTGCTGCCTTGTGAGGAGCAATATGGGTTCCTGGTGGGAACCTGGAGGCACTGGGAGACCTGCATTGTGGCAGTTGTTGCACACTTCAGTGTCTATCTGTGTGTGCTTGCAGCTGGGTGGGCTGCAGGAGTTGGGAGCTCATTTGCACTTGACAGCCAACTTCTTGCCAAGAGTATCGAGTCAAGGCAGTGTTTTCTGTGTACAAACATTAGACAAATCCAAGAGTTAAATATAGGAGAGGGAGAAAGACTGTAAAGGAATTTAAACTTCACAATGAGCTGATGCCTCCCGCTCCCTGCCCAGCTCTGACACCACTCATCTCATCACAGCATCATCATGCCTTTGTGGGCTCTGTAGTCCAGCTGAGGTGTTTTGCTGGGAGCACTACTAATATCAGTACTGCAAGGTATAAGGCATAAAAGAGAATTAAAATCTTTTCCAGCACCCAGCACAATGCTGAACATAAAGATAGAATCAGTGTTTCACCTGTCTTTAAATAAAGGCAGACACTGTCTGTCCCTGCTCTGTGCATGTGTCTGTGTAAGGAGGAAGGAATCAAATCCTGTAGAACTTCTCCTGTAACTTTGTCCCTCATAAAAATAATTTTTTTCTTAAAGTGAGAGGTATGTGCAAGGCTGTCAACTTTGTATTCCTTCTTGGGATGGCAACGGCATAAGGGAGGGTGTCTAGAAAACAAAACTTTGCAAATTAACAATATTTGATTGTATGTATGTTCCCATGCTACAAGTTCTTGGGTCCTTTAAAGACAAAGGAAAAAAACCGCTAAGAACTAATTTAGAATTAAATAGACAGTTATGCCTGATTAAATCCTGCATTTGAAATGAAGTCTAAATATCCCAAATAAACAATAGGAATATGTAAAACAGTAATGAAAAAACAAGGAAATTGGAGCTGTTGAGACTAGCTCACACATGCTTCTATTTCAAATACTTTTTCATACAGACAGTGTCAAGTGCTGCCAAAAACACCAGCTTTTATCAGAGAAAGCCCTTTGCTATGCTGAGATTGAGCCAAAGGATTGAAATAATTTCTACTGATGATACTCTCAACGTGTACCATGGCAGTATTAAACTAGCTCTTATTACACTGAATTTCTTCTTTGTACAGCAGAAATTAATCAGGAAAAAAAAGCCATCTGATACAGTTTGCAGATTTTTTTAAATTATAGGTTTGTACCAATTGCAAATCTTCAGAAACTTTTAAATGTGTGTTTATGCAAAATAGAGGTGTTTATTCTTTTATTATAGGAAATGCCAAATGGATCTCCAGTATTTATTGCCTTCAGATCATCAACAAAAAAAAATGTACAGTATGATGATGTGCCAGACTACAAAGACAGGTTGAGTCTCTCAGAAAACTATACATTATCCATCAGGAATGCAAGAATCAGTGATGAAAAGAGATTTGTATGTATGCTAGTTACAGAAGATGATGTTTCCGAAGAGCCGACGATAGTCAAAGTTTTCAGTAAGTAAATCCAGTTGTTACTACCATTAACACTCATCAGCATCTGAATCATAAATTACAGAAACTTTTGTTTAAGGCAGGATTAAAGAAAGTAAGTTTGGCTCAGTAAATTACTAAGACTAGCAAATTTCTGCAGCTTTCAAAAATGTAATCTACTGGTGGCATTTATATAACAGGACTGCCTGCACTTGCAGTTTATTCATGATAAGTGCTGGCTGAAAGAGAATTTTAGGCTTTGATAATGACTCACTTATGTGATGTCATTTGGCCTTGGAAATGAAAAATGTAAAATTAGCATTGATTATTTTCCATTTGTTCTCGAGCAAATTTTTCTGCAGGAGGGAAACATTAACCGTGTGCTGTCTGTAGGATTATTTGGGGGGGCTTTGAAGTGGCTGTGAGCAGCTACTGTGCAACAGTACAAACTGTGAGGAAGAGAGTAAGAGGCTGGAAAATGACCCACCAGCCCCAAACGCTGGTTTTGTCCCCTGCTGAATGGTAGGAAGGAGAAGAGCCAGTCTGCCATTCTCTCCCAGAGCACAGCAAGGTCCATTAGTGTTCGGTGTCACTGCAGCTCGATGGCAAGGCTGGTCTGCAGTGCAAAGCCTGGTCCCTTCCTGGTGCTGATTCAGAGCAGAAGTGTAATCCATCAAACCCTGAGTCAGCCTGGAGAGGCATCCATTGTGTCTTTTTAGGGACACAGGGCTGTGACTGCAGTGCCTTATCTTCCTTAGCTTCATGTTTTTATATGGCTTTTGGCCTTTCTTGCTCTTCAGGCATAGATTTATACAGTCAAAGTCTGTTGTGGGAACACACTGACTCTGGGTATGGGCAGGTTCAAAGAGATCACACTCTGCCTGAAAAACACAAATTCATGTTTTGGAAGGGCAGCCTTTTGCTTCTCTCAGGTAGGAGGTGTCAGGGAGTCCTCAATGATATCTATGCTGTCAGTCACATAAATGAGTTTAAAGCTAGATTAGGAGCCAATAGTAATTCCCTCGTTTCACTTTCAATTTGACTGTAAGAACAATTGAATTAATGACAACAGGGAGGAGTGTGCTCAGAGCACACATAGTAAACACAGTGCTTCAAAGGAAATGATAAAGAAATATCATGTTTACTTATTGCACAGTAGTAAATATGTAGATGAGGCAGTGGTATATGGTAAAATGAAACACTAACTGCTTGAATTACTGTGTACTCTACTAAGTATTAACACAATGCTAACTCAGCCATGGAGCACAGCTTGTCTGGTTTATTCTGTGCATTAATTCTAATAGAGAAAGCTTCTATTTACTAAGGAAGATAAGAAGGGAGGATGCCACGCATGTAATATGGCCAACTTAGCGCTGCAAGAAAAATTACCTTCGTGTTTTTTCACTTTGCGTTCACAACTTTATTTATGATTTTCTTAACTTTTCTTTGCATTTAATTTTCTTGAGTCTGGTTTTTAAGTTCTCATTTTTAGCTGCTTGCTCGCTTTAATTGCAGAAGAATTAAGAGTAGCTGGCAAGCTTCATTTGTTTAATGAGGGGAGTTTCTAACTCATGGAGTCACAGGTACAGAGCTAGGCTGCTGCAGTGTGACCCTCATAAACCAGAATCTCGTGCACCTGAAACTGGGCTGCATCTCAGAAGTCATGACTGATTCTGGGTTTTCCTGGAGCTTGTTTCGTCCTCAGCTGTGCTACCTGATTATCTCAGGACTAAGGAGCTCGCTGCACAGGTAGCACCTGCTAGTCTCTCTCACTGACTACTCAAACAAGCACTAACAGCTTTCCAGATGGATCCTGTCAGCAACTTTTTTGTGGAATTAAACAGCCAGTTTCCAAAGCAGAGCAGCCCAGCAGACAGGAACTGCTGTCCTGCTGCACTGGCGCTTGGCTTTTGTAGGCAGTGAACTCTTTTTCCCTCTATTATGAGGCCTATATAGAGTTGCAAAATACTCTGGCAAGCTCTTAAGCTGAGAGATAAGCAGTGTGCTGAAGTTGCAAACCCATCAAAGTGGGGTTTGCTGCCAAGTTTGAATTTTTTTCTCTCTTCAGACGCTGAGCTGGTAAATGCCAAGTAAGTGTTTTACAGTGAATTACCTTGGTGCACGTGTGGGGATCTGGCAGCAGGCGTTTCCTCTCGGAGGCTGCTCACAGAGAGCAGGTGGCAGCCTCTCAGCTGGAACATCTGCTCAGCCACAGGGCACTCAGAACGGGAGAGCCCCACTCTGCAGCTGCAGAGCAAGGGGATCCCTTCCCCTCGCAGGATCACTGCAGGGCAGGGGCGTCCGACACACCAAAATTGGGGTCTTCTCTAACCAGTCCTGGGGGACATGAGAGACAAAAAAAAGCAAAGCTGAGGTTGGGGAAGGTGTCATGGCTTGATCAGCTCTGACTGGGATAGGCAGGCAACTACTCCCATTTATGGGACCCAAAAATCTGACCCAGAAGGCCTGTTAATGGTCTTGTAAAAGCCACATTTTCTTGAATTGACTTGAAACTACCTTGTCCTTGACAGGTTTTTATATGGAAAAGATCAACCTTTTTCCTTTAAAGCTAACAAAAGAGAAATAAACATGCATAGATCTCCTAAAAATAAAAATCTTTATTAGTCTTTTGAAGAAAATATGACGTTCTTAGTGTATAGCTTTGACTGTGTCTTTTGTTTGGTTTTGTTTTTTGCCACAAGCAAGGTTATTTGAAAAATGTCAGATGAATAGCTTCTTTTATTCACTTTCATTTCCCTTTTGACCTGATTTTCTTCCATCCTGGGGTAGCCATTCAAGTGAAGAGTATTTGTGCATTTGCACGTAAACACACACACACAAATAAAATGGATTATTGGGAAAACACACAGGCTTGCTACCTCTGTGACAACAGGAGCAGTGCATCTGCACATCAGTGACTTCATCAGTGTGTGTAGAGACTTTGCCAAGACAGTGGTGAAGTTTGCTTAGGGCTGGGATTACCGACACATGTGCAGTATTTCGTGGGAAGCTTGATTTGGAGAAAGGGTTCTGTAAGCTGACATGGTTAAGAATGTTTCAGTCTGTGAAAGTATGCTTGTTTAAGCAGTACAGATAGGGTGGAGAGCCTTTCCTTGACTGTATAGACATTGATTTATTTTTTCCCCTTCACTCTTCCCCTCTTCTTTTAAAATTGTGGGGGAAACTGTCTCTTTTGGAGATAAAAATTTGCATTCTGGGCTTCAGGCCAAACTGTTTTAACAGACAAGTTATACAGTCCCTAGAAAGTAGTCTTTTATGATGGAAACACTGATAGATCCTCCACTTTGGCAAGCTAAGAGATCCATCTACCATAATAAAAGTAAATAAGAAGACTAACTGGCACTAAAAAAAAGTTGATTTTTTTTAAGAGAGTCATAACTAACACAGAATCAGTTAAAATAATTATACTTTTCTCTATCATCTGAGTTTCTTAAATGTAATAATCCCAGTTAGGAAAAATAAACATTAGAAGAATGATTAGGTTGAACTTGTTCCTTTATAATGTTGACAGCTCAGCTACAGTAATATCTGCAAGAAAGCTGCTTTTTTGTTGCTACAGTTTCTGTACTACTGGCTCCTTCTCCAGCATGTATATCCTAAAAATCGATACATCAGATCAGGTTCTTTCCTCCTGGGTGGTGAACTAGTCTGTCTGGCTAAAAGATGTATTGTCAGAGTACATGGAATTCATTATGGAAGGTGTGACACATTTAAAGTGAGAGTTTGTTCTTGTTCTTTTGCTATATATTGAAATAGAAAAACCTCACCCTTTCTTCTTTTAATGGGAAAATGTAGGTAAGACTGTATCAGGCTAGATTATTCTGTTTCATTTCAAAAGTCCACATATTTTTAGTATTTTTTTGTTTTTCAAACAGCTGTTTGTGCTCCCTTCACCAGTACTTTTATCCTATTTATGTTTTAGAACAACCCTCTCAACCAGAAATCTTACATCAAGCAAACCTCTTAGAAACAGAGAAGCTACAAATGGTAAGAGCAGCATTCTCCCTCACAGTTATGTTCCCAACAGCTGCCTGAAGTCCCTTTACAGTCCAGACAGAGGTGAATGAACACCTGCCTGTGAGTCTGTAGCCAGGCTGAGCACGGAGCAGTTGCCTTGCCACTACTCTGTCTGTTCCTGCCTGATCTGCAAACGAGGACCACCCTGATCTTAGACCCACCACCCTCTTCTAAATTGTACCTCGCTGACTGGATATGCCTTACTTAACAAAAGTGGTTGAGGTTCAGCATTTGAACTTTCTAGAACTTTTGACCCAAAATGGCGTAAGTAAGAGCAGAACGACTATGTTATAACCTAGTGGAGAAAACCAGTGGCTAATTCCTGTCTGTTTTGCAGCTTGGGGAGTGTGTTTCAAGAGACAGTTATCCTGAGGGCAATGTCACGTGGTACAAAAACGGGAGAGTTCTGCAGCCCGTGGATGATGGTATGTTTTGGTCAATGGCCGGTGTCCCTGGATCCACACGTGGGTGTATGCATGAAGAGCTGTGTTTATAAGGGCTGCTCTGCCTTATTCTAATGTATTCTTCCTTTGAGAAAAACTGCTCGTATGGAAAGATGCAGCTGGAAGGAGATGTTCAGGCCTTTCAGAGTACCCAAGCTACACCACATAATCTTTCTCTTTTAGTTCCAGTTTTAAATGCACATAATGGGGAGGAGAATTGCATTTATTAATGCTAACACAAAGCTATTTTTGAGCCTCTGTAACTAATAGAAACCTGTATCTAATTTCCAACTTCTTATAACTGTTGTATTAACTATCTGAGTTTTATACCTGTCCAATATTGTGTTTTGGACCACAGACCATCATCTTATACAACTATTTATTTTCCAGGATATGTAAGAACAACTATTTTTTTTTTCCTTCTTTTCAGCTTTGACAGACCAATAAGGCTACAATATTTTTCCTTCCTTATAAATTAGAGAATGCTTAAAAAATAAATTTGATCCTAATTGTTTTGCCATCATTTTTGAGGCTTTCTTTCTGTCTTACAAATTAGGCTGATTTTTATTAAAAACCCCACCAGTTTGCAACTAGTTTTTTGTTTGGATTTGATTTAAAATATATTAGGTAGGTTAGGAGTGTGTTGTAAAATGTTCCTGGCATACTTCAGTGGCAGTACTAGAGGTACACAGTCTCTTGGGTAACATGTCATGTTTCGTGTATGTTTGCAGCCTGATCTCAAATGCAGAACAGGCAACAACATTCAGGAAAAAGGTTTCAAATTCTGTGTGTGTAACACTGAAACATTATTTACTTTCCAGTTGTGGTCATAAATTTGCAAAAGATTGTGGACAGAACAACTGGACTCTTCACCATGACATCGTCTCTTCAGTACCTGCCAACAAAGGAAGATGTAAATGCCAAATTCTCTTGCATTGTGACTTATTATGGACCATCTGGCCAGAAAACAATGCAGTCTGAACCAGTTGTATTCGATGTTCACTGTAAGTTATCAAAAAGCATCTTTGCTGTACAAAGTCTACCAGGGCAGGGGAAAGCAAAATCAGAAACAGTTTACAAAATTAGAGAGTGCTTGGCTATTGAAATGGTTCCTTCAAAACTGATTTGCATCAAGAAGGTCTGAGTACATTGCCCAGATAATTTTTATTATCTTCAGATTTACCCAAGATTTCATTTTTCCTAACAATAGAATACAGATATATTCTAGATATATATAAAATCTTGATAAGAGAATATGAAGATTTCATTGACAAGAGAAAAGTGATAGCCATAAAAAGCTACAGTGAAATAGGCTTTTGGGAATTTTAAAAGAAGTTATAGTGGTTGATAAAAGTGACTCCCTGTGCCCCCTGAAATATGCAGTAAATGCAGAATACAGTTGTATTTGAGTAGTAAACTCAAATATTTTTCATCTTTTCAGAGTCAGCACCAAGCAGTTAATGCTGGCTGTCTACCTTGCACAAAATGCTTCTCTACAGCTGTAAGATGCTGTGTTTTACAGTTAAAATGTATAATTTGAATATCGGTAGACTTTTAAGTAGAGAATTTGTGTAAATAATTGCTTCTAACTGGACTGAATTCTAAAGCAGCTTCCTTACTGTGTTACTGATGGATGTGGAAATCATAATGTTCCTTTGAATAAACAAAACAGGCTATTGGCAAGGAAAGATCAGAGGAGGTGGCAGCACTTAGAGACCAGGGGAAGAGACATTTCAAAGTATTGTATAATGACAGTTCTGGAGGACTGCAGGAGGCAGGAGGTCACAGCAGGATGTAGAGGAACAGGAGACAGACAATATGTCCAGTCGAGTGTTACCTCTCTGCACACTTCGAGTAGCACCCCATCTTATAAAAGATGAGTCCGTGTTTTGGCAATGATAGGGTCTAAGTATACAGTCCAGCATCTATGTCTTAGCAGTTGTATGACAACTGTGTAATCCAGCTGCAAACAAAGAAAATAAGGCACTAGATTTCTCCAGGTGGTGTGAGTGCACCACTGCCTTGAAATCAAAAGCCACAGGCTGGAAGTGCCATGTGTGTTCTGCGTAGACAATAGTTGCTTTTCCTCTACAGGTAAAGTTTGTTGAGCTGCAGGGTAGGGGATCAGTTTTGACCTTGATCAAATAAAACCAAACCTTGGAGCAGCTGGTCTTTGGTTTCATCTGAAGTTAGGGTTGTCTTTTTAGCAGCTGTTTCTCCAGAGTGACAACCAGCAGAACCAAAGGAGAAGAAAACCTCTGGGACAGCTGTTACCCAGGGGAATACCACAGGCCTTTCAAGCCTGCAGACACCTATCCCATCACTTTATAGCTAGAGGCATTTCTTAGTTTTTTGGTTTTGCTTTATGAAGCTGGATACCAAATTTCACTGTGGTTTTTTCTGTTATTTGTGGAGCCCCATGACCATGAATAACTCCTGCTGTGCATGGCAGATGTACCCAGGAAAGAAATGTAACAACCAGAAAGCATTTGTTGCTATCACTTGCCAAGAGATGCTGTGCTGTCCTCATTTCCCCTCTGCTTTCATGCATTAGGGCCACTTCACCTGTTGAGGGTAAGGCTGTTCCAGATTTCTGTGGTGTGTGTACTACATGAACTTGCAAGTAAGAACTAGCCAATATGAAAGGAAAAGAAGGCTGCATGGCTCTGGGATGGTCACTGGCTGTGTGTAGTGTGCCCTCTGTATAAAGATTTAATGTTTGATAAACTAGCTCTTCTGCTCCTGGTCTAGTAACACGCAATTTAATTAATTCCAGCAGTGTGTTGCTAATTAGCAAATACTGGGAGGCAGGCACACGCTTCAGTACTGAAGAGGCCTCAGGTATGAACTTTGGCTTTAGAGTGTGGAGTTACAGAGTTTTCTTTCTGAGTATTTTCATCTGCTGTAACTCCATTTCCTTACTCTTCATAAACCCATCTCTAAATGAATTAGTGAAATTCTTTGTTAATATATGTCCAAGCTTCAAGAGATATATTTCATGACTGCTGTTAGTTGATGATAAAGACCCGTCTGATTTGGTTTTGCTTTTTCAGTTTAGTTCAGTGTTCCTAATTAGTTTCTCAATAATTGTGATTTTTTTAATGAGTCAAATATAATGCATATTAAAAAAATGGCAGACTCCAACTCTTAAGAAATGGAAGTCTTTCAGCCTTTTTTATTTTAGATTGACTGTCAAAATGATGATACTTTGCGTCTCTAAAGCAATAGAAAAAAATCGTACAGGGCTGCTGCTCATTCTTTGCAACTTATCCATTTTTCCTAAAGAAATGGGGAGAGCATGATTAAAATTATGCCTTCAGAAGATTTTTTAAATAATATATATTCAGTCAGGATCTAAGAAATGTTTTATTGTTTGTTTTAGTTTTTTTATTTTATCTTCTGTGTTGAGTTAACTATGTCTTTAGTACTCAAGTGTTTTAACAGCTAGTTCACATCCTGGAAGGAGCCAGCCACTGTAACCTATGAGAAGAGTGAATTAGCTCTTGCTGTGTTGGATGTTACTTGGATTAGGATAATTTACCTCAACTAGCAGCTTGTTATTACCACAATAGCAGCATAATATTCTGTGCTTGGTTTTGCAGCTGCAGCAAGGAAGCTACTGAAAGCAAGGGGTACTAGGAGAGAAGTCTTGGAGCTGGACACTTAGATAGTATCTCAGATATTTAATTACCTAGGCTCCAGTTATGTAGGGTTCTGCTCAGCATTAATCAGTGTAAAAAGATAGTGTTTGTCAGGCAGACTTGCCCTGTTGTTAGGTGTCTGTCTTGTTATGGATAAACTGCTTTACATAACAGATTAGAGTCAAAGACACTTCACACTCAAGCTGCTTCCAGCATTGGTGTTTTCCTTGAAATGACACAGTGGCTGGGGTAGCTCTGGGATAACAGCATTCATTTACTAAATGGCTGCCTTTTGGTGCTGGCTCCTGGAATTTTGCTGCTGTAGAAAGCAGAGTCTCAGATTTGCAAAAGCACCAAGTAAGATGGGCCAAGTCAGGCATATGTGCCACTGAGAGGCAAGATGTGCCTTCACCAGGCTGCTCCTGTTTGTTAGTGAAAGCAAAGGAGTACATTGTTCTTACCAAGCACCACTCTGCATGGCACTGGACACCATCTTCCTGTTCCCAGGCTGCATCTTCCACAGAAGAATGACCCCTTCATCTTAGACAGTTAAAGCAGGCTTTACTTCTGTATATTTGGGGGGGTTTTTTCTAGTTTAGCAAATAAAATTAAAATTTCCTCCTGGTTGATTACAGTAGTTAGAAGGGTAGGATATTTCTACAGAAAAGGTGGTTTGCAAGAATGTAACTTGTTTAACTGTGTCCATTTTTTATCCAGTTCTGTTTATCTCTGTGGGAAAAAAATCTGGTCTAAATTAAGGTCCCAAAGTCTTACTCTTTATTAAGTCCTCCCATTTCAGTCTCAAGACAAAGCCTAAGCAATTCCAGGATATATCTAGACATTCTTTATGATAACTTTACCTTAACATAAACTTGACAGAAGGAAAGACATGTTGCAGCAGCCCCTGAAACTGAGTTTTTTGCCCCAGCAACTACCAAGAGGGGCATGCATGGCATTCCTGGCCAGCTATCTCATTGCCTCTGCTGTATTCCATACCAGTAGTGGTGCTGGACTTCCATTTCCCAAGCAGGCAAAGTTGTGCTTCAGCTCTGAAGGTGCTGAGGTAGAAGCTTGTTTGGCCATGGAAGGGAGCCGAGGCTCTGGAGGAGGGAGGCTGTGGCTGGTTGGAATCCAGCACTGCATTCTGGATTCTGGCAGGAATCCGTCCTGCCCTGGGGAGGGGTGAGGTGCTGGGCTGTGTTAGGGCTCTCAGTGCTGGAGAGGCTGCAGTGAAATGCAGCTCCTGGTACTGAGAAATCCCACCGCAGGAGAGGTGAGAAATGCCTGGAGGGTCGGGAGGGCTGTAGAGCACACGCTTCACTAAACACACAAAATCACCTGTCAGCCCGGGCTTTCTCTGCTGTGGAGATTTTTTTGGTGTCTAATAAGGTGTGCTGCACTGTATCTTAATGCAAGACTGGCATCTTTGATGGAGTTTTATTTACCCTTTGAAATTAAAATAGTGAGAGCTATCTGCCCATATAATTTTAATTTTGTTCATTTTACTTTGTTTTTTAAATATTATGTTTAGGCCGCTACTTAAAAAGAATAGCATCTGCTAAAGAATACTCTGCTTTAAAAAAATTATGAAAGTAAAATGTAAGTTATAGTTCAACTTCAGTGAACATGACAGACATATGTTACATTTACTGTTCTGGTGATATGTTAAGGGTCCTATTATGTTCACCAGATTTATCTTTCTGAAAGCCTGTAGTGATCAGCATATAGAATAGGCTGAACATAGTTGCTTAGTTCATATTTATTTCTTTTTAATGCCAGAAGGCTATTATCTAGTACTAATACATGGTGTTGAGAGCTTCAGTTGTTTTTCTGATTGCTGCAGTTCTCCAAATAGGGAATTTCACAGAGGACAAGTTAATCCCTCATAATGAAATCACACCATGAAATGGTTCATACCAATCAGGATTTCTTTTGCTTTAAAGCACATGACATAGTTGTAATCATTGCTGTTTCAGTTACAGGTATTTTGGAGAAGAAAAATGAATTTTATGTCGTATGACTTCTTTGCACTTAATTGGCGAGAATATAGAAAGTGTGATTAACTTCAAGTTCTTTTATAAAAATATCTACACATGCAAATATTTTCAGCTGCAGGATGATAAAATTGCATTTTCTTGAGCCATGAATATCATATGCATAGTGTTGCTGTGTGATTACGCTGAAGCTATTAAATATGTACCTTATTTTCACAGACCCAACAGAGAAGGTGACTATTCAAGTGCTGCCACAAAGTAGTACCATTAAAGAGGGCGATAACATCACTCTGAAGTGCTCAGGAAATGGCAACCCGCCTCCACAGGAGTTCCTGTTTTACATTCCAGTAAGTCTTGCCTTGCTGTCACAGCCTAGTGAAATATTCTGTATCATTCCTTCCTGCAGACATTGCTACATGTCAGTGTCTACGTGGTTTGTAACAAATGAAGAAAGGAACTCAATGCGACAAACACTGAAGATAGACATTGACCATTATATCATGCTCTGAGAACACCTCACCTCAGTTGGCAAAATATTTTTGAAAAAAACTCTCCTTTTCCTCAGCCCACCCAAATTTTTCAGGAGTTTAGACCTACTAAAAATTACAAGGCTTCATTTCCCATCATCAGGTATTTTAAGAAACAGTTTTGATAACAGCAGTTTAGCATCTTGAAGAAAACCATCTAATCTGTTGTCATAGCACAGATCCAGCAGTGAAAATACAGCAAATTAATTCATCTATTTTTTGGACTTTCACAGATTAATCTTTGTGCAATTTCTTTTCTCCAGTTAATTGTTTGGTGGCATAACAACACAAAAAATAATGTGTGTGACAGCACAGAAGAACAAATCTGTAAAATGCTTAAGACACAGACTGAGAAAAATAAAGGCTTTGTTACCATTAATCTTCTTAGTACTGGTGAAATCCACAGACAGATGTGGCTTTATATTCTAAGACTCCTGGTCTTTGTTCCCATGTCCTGCTTCCCACTCCTGTTTTATATGCCTTATTTGTTCCTGCTGCAGCACTGAGCAGAGCTGCTCTTGCAAGAAGCCAAAAGAAGTGGTATCCTTTCAGATATTTCAAACCAGCATGTCACCCTCTGAACATAATCGTCATCTACTCTGGACTGCTGGCATGTTTAAATTGCTGGAGAGAGCAAGGGGAGCTAGGAGCTGAAGTCCTTATCTCAGAACAGCCATTTAGATTCAGTGAGTCATCCTAGAAACTCACTAAATGCCAGTGAAAAAGTGTCTGGTATTGCTCCTTGCTCCACTATCACAGTGAGTGAGCTGAACACCAGAGTTCTTCTTATCTTCAGACTCCCTGCTACCTGATACTGGTCCTTTCTCTCAAGGAGAGCTGCAATGGGTGATCTCTTTGAAAGGCTCACAGGTATTATAAATCTCTTTCTGGATTCAGAGATAGGAATTACGGTATCATTCTATGTTTGTTTCAAAGCTGATCTAAGTCAGTAATCGGGGGAAACTTGGGAACTGGACAGCCATAAAGCAACGTTTGCTGCCTAATTCAAAACACCAGTGTGCTTGTGCTATTCAAAAATGTGCAATGTAGTGCAATTCAGTTCATGATTTGTCCTAAACTGAATATATCAGAATCAGATTTAGAAACACAATTTGTTTTGTTGTTTTGATTTCTGCAATAATTATTAGTAGACCGTTTTTTTCTGCTAAACTTTAAAATTTTGTATTTTAATGCCCTCTTAAAATGAGTTAGTCATTCAATTAAAAGAGTAAGCTCTTGATTGTAATTCTTTTATCATGCAGGAGGTAAATGTTAGTTTAACTAATAGGTAATTACACTTCAATGATGCCATGTCTGTATGTACTTTGGAGTATTTCACCATCCTTATAATTAAAAAATCCACAACAAAAATTAGTGGGTTTAGCAGGTCCATGTACAGTAAATGTCTTGTTTTCCACCCACAGGGAGAAACAGAAGGTATAAGAAGCTCAGATACCTACATAATGACAGATGTGAGACGAAATGTGACAGGGGAATACAAGTGCTCTCTGACTGACAAAAGCATGATGGACTCAACCACCATCACTGTGCACTGTAAGTCGTTGCATTTGCACTCCTAGCTAGGATACAAACTGATCTTGGACCTCTGGGATGGTGTCTCTGCTTTGTGTGTGCAGCTTAGTGCAGTTACCTACAGGTGAAGCCTTGGTTTGAAGACATGTCCAGTCATTTCTATTTATTCTAATGTATTTCTGTTTGAAAATCTTGACTTTCTCAATTCATTGGCTAGATAGTTTCACTTCATGTAACTTTGGATAGTATATGGTTCTATTACACTGTAACATATGGTGAGAATTTTGTTATTTTATCTTCTGCTCATGTGAACTTATATAGGGCAAATTACTCTCTTCCAGCTGTGACTTAGAATGTACACAAACATGGAAGCTGATCCACAGGGATATCACTGAAGATCATTCTTCATAGTCAAGTTCCCATTCCCTCAATGAGGTTAATGTGTAAGGAGTCTAGAAAAGAAACTTAGGAAGTTGTTATGTTCATGTAGAAAAAGTTGGGGTTTTTTTTACTTTTCCCAGGATTGTGAGAGCTGCAGAGCTCAGTAAATTTTCTTTAGCTGGGTACTGTTTAGTCACACTATCAGCTACACTTCAAAAGCAGCCATTGAACTGGTTGAACCATTGAAGCAATAGTTGCATTTAATCTCTTTATGCAGAAGACAAGAGCAGGAACTCTTTCAAACTCTGTTATACTATCACAGGCTCTGAAGTAAAACTCAAGCCAGGGGTAGAAGTTTTCCCCTAAAACTATTGATTGTCTGTAGTTTTAACAGTATCATCAAGAGCTGACAGGTTCAGAAGGATCTGAAGAATAATGAAGTTTAAAGGCTTTCACTGTAGTTATACTTTACATTAAAACAAACTTCATGTTTCTATACTTGGTTTTGAATTTTTTTTCTTGGAAGAGGTACAATACATGCATAATATATCTGTGATTAATGATTAATTACACTACACATGACTAATTACACTATCATATGTAATGAATATTTTGCCTTTTATAAGATCATCCATTGTTACCCTGCCCACCCGTTCTGTTTGCCAAGGTTGGGCATGTAAAACCCATTGGGTTTGGGCTCTGTGCTGCTGCCTCTTAACTGCTGGATAGCAAAGGAAGCTTTGCTCTGGTATTACCAACCCTTTAATTTTTCTCCAAGTGGATTGCATGTCTACTTTTACTTTCATAAATAATTACTCTAAAAAATGGCTTCCTCAGCTCCAGGTTATTTTTAACAAGCCTGTTTTCCTGTCTCTTCTATTTTGTCTCCACATTTGAAGAGCTTTACTATGCCAGAGAAACATGTAATTTCTAGACATGAGTCTTGCCATTGCTGGCAGCTAATGCAGCTACTCAGAACTCAGAGCTGCACTCCAGTACCCTACTGCTTCGCTTTACTTAGGGCTCATTTTGTTTTGTTTTGTTTTTCCAAAACACCTCTCTCTGCAATAAAGCCTTTTTTGAAAATGTGTTGCAGTGGCCTGGAATAGTTCTGTAATTCCTGAATGTGCAGACCATGCCCTATCTTTAAGGTACTTTAGTGTCTTGTCTGATGCTAGTCTAAAGCATTTTTGCAGCATGTGGTTTGTCCTTCAGGTAATACTTACTAATGCCTATCAAATCCTACTTTTTCTCCCTCTTTTGCTTTATTGTTCACCTTTTATATGGATGAATATTCCTCTCTGTGTTGGTACACTAAAAAAACCTTGATTACGCATCAGGGCTTTCATTTCTTCGCATCCAATCTCAGCATTTTAGATTTTTTATTTTCTTTTTAAAAAATCCAACAACAAACACTACAAAAAGCAGGCAATAAAATGATATTAATTTAAATTTGGGAAACATTTATAATAATTTTTTTAAATTTCAACTGTAATGTCTTTTCCCAAACCAATTTTATTGAGCATTATAATGGCACTGATTTCTTTCACTGTCTAGCTTGGGAAAGCTTCTTGCTGGTATGAGAAAACATTATCATGCCTTAATCCTCAAATATTTTTTGTAGAGAGCACCAAGCTCCCTTTTTCAAATTGATTGTAAATTATGAGACTTACAGAAAGCTGAAAATTGACATTAAAGCATCTGAGTTACTCATAATGCTTAGGGCAATTATTTATGAAGGAAATTGAGGAGGGATGAAAGATTCCCTGCCTTATCCATGGAATATAAAGGACAAACTGTACAACCTGAGCTCTTGCCCTTCAGAGCAGGATCTGTGCAGCCAGGTCCCAGTTTAAAGTCCAGCAGAACTGAGTGCTTGTGGTTGGCATGATTTGTCCCTCTGCAGAGGTAGCAACTGAACAGGACAGATATCATGGGTTTGGGTTTTTTACACTAGGTTGTAAATTCTCTGCCAGCTCTGTTCCTCCAGTGAGTTTGCCCAGAGTCAGATGAGCAAAACTAGCAGGGAGGGGACCAGGACAAAAGCTGTTTACAACCACTTGCAGAGATGTAGAAGCACACCCTGAGTGAGGCAAGGAAAGCACCCCGCAGCAGAGGACAGGTGTATCTTCCCTCAGCTACAAAGAAGCGACTCTTTCAACCTACAGTGCCCTTTCATTATCTGTTGCTATGGGGATTTGAGCAGCTTGGTCTAGTGTTGGTGTTCCTGCCCATGGCAGAGGGGTTGGAAGCAGAGGATCTTTTAAGTCTCTTCCAGCCCAAACATTCTATGATTCTGTAACTGTTTCTGCACATAAAACCTAGTGTCGAGTAAGTAGGTCTGTGGAACTTCCTCTTTGTGATGCTTTCCTTTCTGCTAAAATGTGTTCTGCAAGCCATCCAGTAAATTAAAGGTCTTAGGAGTATGGCATTTGTATTTCTCTATAGATATTTTTATAGCCTTGTCTTGACTTGTCTCATCTTTCAGTAAAGCCATTGAAAATACAGGGGAAATCACCTTTTGAATGAAGCATGGAAAAATCTATTCTCAAGATACTAGGAGAAGTTTCCAGTTGTCTGCTAGTTTATAAGTTTGGAGTTCAGACAACAAATAAGTGCCAGTATAGTTTCCCAGTTGTAGCATAGTATTCCATTAAAGGCCTCCTTTGAATGCTGGGAGTCTGTCCTAGATGTGCCACAGCTTCCAAACTGAAATGTGTGCTCCAGTGTTGCCCACATTAATTCCATACCTCCCTCACATGATGTGGTGATACATGCAGAATGCACTGTTCGTCTCTTCCCTGCCCTACTTGGTATGCAAAGACAGCACTGAAATCAATGCAAGACTTCAAATGAGACCACATTAAGAACTAGCATATATTGAAAATTGTGCCTGATGAGGTGCTTGTTTCTGAAGAACATTTCAAAGCCAAATATGAAATGCACAGAAAATTCTCACAGAAAAGTTTTTCTTTCAATGGAGACAAAAATTTAATTTTGATAGTCTTCTATATGCAAGAAATGTCTTCTCCTCATACTTCTGTATCAAAGAGAGATTATTTACTAAGTAGAGAGGTAAAGGTAACTACATCACATTTCTTTGTGGACCCTACAGATAAACAGGGAGAAAATGAAACTAAATCAAGTCGCTCATGTAGAGCTCCTAGAGGGTATCCTATGCTAAACAGTAGCTTAATTCTGTCTTTCCTCATAAGTCATACAAATACTGCTCTAAGTTATGTAGCTCATCTCATACACTGTACATTTTCCTGGACTGCTATAGCAACCAAGACCAGTGTGGGAGGGATTGTAGTCTCAGTTACGCCACACGAAGGGGCTGGCAGGGCACAGCAAGACTACCCTGAAGGAAGACTGGGTTGCAGGATTGCTCTGGGCTCAGTGTCAGTCTTGCCCGAGATGAAGGCAAAAACTTCCATGAATTTTTGCTTCCTATGGCAAATGTGAGAGGAATGCCTTCTGAATGGTCTTTGGTGGTCTCTTAGGTTTGAGGTGCTATCTTGCTTCAAAGAACAAAAGGTTTAAGTACATTTCTTGAGGGGAAAAAAAAATCTTAGCTTTTTCTTCAGCCACCCCTCTGCCCTGGTAGAATGTGTTCAAGAAGAAACACATCCCGTACACTATCCGAATCTATATTCTGGTCACTGGAGGAGTCTTGTTATTTTATTTCTTTAATTTTTTTTCTTCTGGAAGCCACAGGAGAATAGTTGGGTTCCATTTACTGGTTTCAGGAGGGAAGATAGGAAATCCCCATAGGAATACAGAAACAAGATGCCATTTTATCTCATCAAGATTTTTGATACATTCACAGGTGAAAGTACAGTTCATGTGACCTCTCAGAAAAGACACTGGGTTTGTAACACAGATAATAATGCTGCAGACCTGTAGTACAGGCTGAACCCTAGTTCCCTGAAGTTCTGCCTTTAATTACAGTGGTGTTCCCAGGGCAACCACTGAATGAAGCCACTAGTGAAGTTCACTGTTTTCTTAAGGAGAACTCACTTTCCTCTACTGTGATTTTTGTCTCAAGGTTTTTTTAAGCTCTGCTTAAAAGCCAAAAAGAGGCTTTGCAGCCCTTTTCCAGCAAGTGCAATATTTGAGCAGAAGTCATGTGTGCTTTTGACTGCATGTGTTTGTGTGTGTGTGCGCACACATCTGTGATAGTCATTCAATCAGGCAACTTGGCTTACAAACAAGGCACTGTCAGAGGGGAAGCAAAATAAAGATTGCCAAACTCTGCTTTTCTTTCACTATAGGATTAAAATTTTTTAAAAAATGACAAGCCCACTAAATCCTTATAAGAAAAATCCAGAGCGGTGTTTCCTGATGTTTCTGTTACTGGCTCTCACCCTGCCTTGTGTCAAATACAGCTGTCACTGACTACAATTTCCCTTGAGCTTAAATATGTCAGGCAGAGCTTGGACTCTTTTTTGAGGTACACAAAAGTGGCATTTTAAGTTACAAATGAGAACAAATAAAGGACTTCATGTGCACTTCCCCAACCCTGTAATTTAGACTTCTCACCCCTTCAGTGAGTATCATGTCTCATACACCCTCTTCGACCTTCTTCATCCCCTTCAGATTCTGAGGATAAAAATGCTCTAGTTTTGTCACACAAAAAATAGTACCCCTTGACCTGCCTTTCGTTCCACAATTACTGTTTAGGATAACCTGTCCCCACCTGCACTAGTCCTCCCCTGAAGATGCATTTCTACCTGGCCCATAGTAAGCTACCCTCACGGCATTCCGTGCTTCCCTTTCTGAGATGCACATACTGTTACGTGAAGTACTTCTTCAGCTTCTTGTGCCTACTCTGTCATTCTTTCAGCAGAACAAGGTGAAAAAAATGCATCAATTTGTCTAGTGATTAGTGAGGTTTTGCTTTTCCTTTTAGCCTATAATTACAGCAAAAATATGAATGTTCTGCAATGCCTGTTTTAGAATAATTCTCTCATCTCCCTTCCTTGTAAAATTGACTTAGATTTTATTGAAGAAATGAAATCTTGAATTTAATGAGCGCAATTAGTCACATTTTCTTTTCTTGGTAAGCCTCTGAAATGGGCCAGGCTTTCTGAGATTAACTTTTTAAAAATGTTCTTTCTGTCCCAGATCTGGATTTGCAGCTTACTCCTAGTGGAGAAGTCACAAAACAGATTGGAGAGGCCCTGCCTGTGTCATGCACAATTTCTTCTAGTAGAAATGCAACTGTGTTTTGGATAAAGGTCAGTAATTCATCTATTTCACACTCTGAGTGTTCACCTCTTCATATTACTGCTGCCACTTCAGTGTTTTAGAAGGAAGGAAGGAAGTTGTTCATTGGGCTTTTTAAAGAACATTGTTAAAATGGGTCTTATGCATGTGGTTAAAATGAGATCGACTCACATTGATGACTGAAAATCAGTTACTGTAATTATCAGCTCAGCTTCCAAATGGAGAGAATTAAGGCGTATTGTAACACAAATACAACTTCTGTGAAATGGTCTATACAAGGCCCTTTGAGAATAAGGTTTTTCTAAGAAGAAAATCCCATTTGGAGGAATTTTGGTGCATTTTGTCAGAGGTGCGCTCGGTCTTGGTTCTGATAAACATAACAAGAGGGCAAGGCTTGAAAGGTTAGATGGTGAAAAATGTAGCTATTGAAACGGTGGCTTTATACAAAACCTGTAGTGCTGGAAACTTAACAGTAAAGATGACTAATGGTTGTTTATGAGCATATGTTGATCTTGTAAGCCTGGCCTAGAGGAGGGTTACTTGTGTCTCAAATGTTTTATCGCTCATGGTCTTGGCTAACCTACTACAAAAGCTCAGAGCTAATAACTGATCCCATCTATGCTCTTGATTTAAAAGCAAAATTGTTCAAGAAGAAAGGAGATGGCTTCTATAAATCCCAGCAGTTTCCACTTTTCATGCTGTATCTTCAAATGTACTTATTAATGGGGAAACAGTTTGAAAAAATGAGGCTCTAGTTTTCTAAAGCATGTGAAATATTCTGTCAGTAGCAGTCACATTTGGCATTAAGGAGTTAAAGTATTGTGAGTCCATCTCTGTCATTTCTAACTCCTGACTTTATCAGGACAATACCAGAATGCAAACAAGTCCATCATTTTCAAGTCTTCAGTATCAAGATGCTGGAAACTATGTCTGTGAAACTACTCTACAGGAGGTGGAAGGATTGAGGAAAAGACAGACACTGAAACTTATTGTGGAAGGTAAGCAAGCAGATAGTTACCATTATTAATTGTTCTTTTAAAATAAAACTGTTAATTGTAATATTACTCTTGCAGGAAAACCTCAAATCAAAATGACCAAGAAAACCAACACAAATAAAATGTCTAAAACAATTATCTGCCATGTGGAAGGTTTCCCCAAACCAGCAGTGCAGTGGACAGTTACAGGCAGCGGAAGCATCCTAAATAAAGCAAGTATCTTTCTTCTTACTTTAATCACCAAAAACCTAGTGTATAGGAAGTGCAAATTAAAATCAAGGAAGATTTTTGAGATAGTGAGATTGAAGAAAAATCTTTTTCATTTATCTAAGAGAAGGTTAAGTGGTAGCTGTAGCTACATGGTACTTACATGGATGATTTTTTTTTAATGATAAAGCCTTTTTGAATAGAACAGATGAAGGCAAAAGAGATCCACCGGCTACAAACTGAAGCTGGAAGGAAAAAGAAAAGGTTACAAATGAAATATGCATTTTTTAAATGAAGGTGCTTAGTCGTTTTATCTGGGTAATGTGCTGATTTTGCCATAGCATAAAGAATTTGCAAATAATGATGGAATTGTAGAACTTACATTAGAAAGCAAATGGATACTTGATGTAGGCATTAACTGAGTGAACTGTAATGAAATTTGGCATGTCTGAATCAGAACTATACATTCAGTATAGTTCCTTATGTGCTTTGCAGCTTTTATCCTAATATCTATAGTTGTTTTTGTATGGTTATACCTGTTGTTTCTCACTGGAAACAGGATGATTATGCATTCATCCTGAGGGATAAATAAGAAGAACCCATATATAGCAAGAAAAATACCTGGAAAATACGCAAACTGAAGTATTTTTACATGGATTACCAAATCCCATGAAAATCATTGCCACACTTTGCCTTAGCAGGAAAAAGAAACGAGACCCCTCTACAGTCCGTGGCTGGAAGTACAATTACAGTGCTTCTGTAGATTCCATTGCATTTCATTAGGTTTTGCTTTAAGCCTACAGAAATTATGTGTAGCTGACAAAATTTGTCAGTTTACTTGTAGGTATAGGACAGGAATTGTCTTGAAGCTATATAAATGATTGAAAATAATTTTCCCTAGGTGCATTGCATTAATCCAAGAATGATGTGCAGCAAATTTAAGGAACAACACGTCAATATTACAGTACAGATACTATAGGTGCTACTAGATATACATAGCTTTGCAAAATAATGCTTAGTGTGGAATTAGCTTGGAAAGCTGGAAACTGGAAAACTTGGAACAATTTTTCTCCTTATAATGACATAAATGAAAAACAGCAAGATGGAAAAAACTATACCTTAGAAGTATGAAATTTTCTTTAAGAATTTTTTCACTTGGAATATTTTTTAAGTACTTGAATTAAAAGCAAATACAGAATGTTGTTAACTTTTTCAGAAAAAAACTTTTTTATCATTGGTCTTACAGTGCACACTATACTATCTGTAACTGGATATTTTGGCCAACTTTTTCTTTCAAATATTCACATTATCATTAAATAAAACAATGTAGTATTTTTCTTGCTGTTGTTTGGAAAACTGAAATACTAGTTGAAACTTATTTCCCTCTGAATGTTGTCAATGTCTAATACAGGTGATGCATGTATTGTTCTTTGTGTTTCTAAAGGATACTAATCTTCATTTTTCACCTTTTCAGACAGAGGAGACAAAATATGTTAATGGGAAATTTTCCAGTAAAATTGTAATTGCTCCTGAGGAAAATGTAACTTTAACTTGCATTGCAGAAAATGAGCTAGAAAGGACTGTGACCTCCATGAACGTCTCTGCTAGTGAGTGTCCTCTAAAGATAATTTCCTTAAAGTTACAGTTTCTCATAAAGTACCCATTCATCACACTCAAATGAAGAGTAGGTCTGCATAGTAATGTTGATACTGAGATATTTAACCTTTTTGTCTTAAGTCAAGCAATTGTAAATCCACAGTAGTACATAAAATTTATTGATATGATCAGTAGTACATAAAATTTATTGGTAGCTTTCTACAATAAGTCACTTAGTCTTCATGACTTTCTTGGCTAGCTACCTTTATTTACAAAAGTAAACAATTATACAAAATAATAGTACAACATAATAGTATAAAATGCAAAGTAATACTTCATTTACAAGACAGAGATCTTTATTTATTACAAAATTAACAATATCTCTTAGTCCCTAACTTCCAGTTTATTATCACTGGTATGATTTGACTTACAACAGAAATCAGCCATACTGGTCTTTTAATCATATGTCATGATGAAAGGTAGTGAGAAACTATGGAAAGGTAGCACAGAAATACTTTGTCAGAAATATTTCTGTCTTGCATATTACAGGTTTAGAGTAAGATTCCTCTAATGGATATAGTATAGTTACAAAGGAAAGACTTCTGTATAAAGATGAGATTAAATATCTTGTTTGGCAAACACTGTTCCAGTTTCTGTCATTGCTGTAAATAGATAATTAAAGGTGATGTTCAGGTCTAACATGTGTTGTCATTAATTTAATTTTATCATTTCTCGTTTCAGTAAGTATTCCAGAATATGATGAGCCAGAGGACAGAAGTGGTATGTATGGTTTCCTTTCTCTGTAACCCTTACTTTTGATTGTCTCAGTTCAAGACCTGTTTAGTTCACTGCACGAATCCCTGAAAGTCCCTTAAAGCCAGACTTGATTTTAAATAGCTGGTGCCATAATTGACTAAGGTGTGACTTTCTTGAAGCTTAAAAATGCATTTAAAGAACAATGCCTACTTTTTTTTTTCCTTTTTTTTCCTTTTTTTTTTTTTAACTTTGTAATCCCGTTTTTATTTCTGGTGAAAATTCTTTAGAAATGTTGTAATGCTTTACTTTATCATAGGTCATCTCATTAACTTCTCTTCTTTGCTTCAGATGACAATAGTGAAAAGGTTAATGACCAGGCAAAGCTAATAGTGGGAATTGTGGTCGGTCTTCTCCTGGTTGCTCTGATTGCAGGTGTTGTCTACTGGCTCTACGTGAAGAAATCAAAGTAAGAATTTTTTAAAAACTTTATACTAAGCTGGAAAAAGAACAGTGATAAGCAGAGATGTATGTTTACCTGTTTTCCTTCTTCTACAGCATTCCAGTTTTCTGGAGTGGGGAAAAGCTGTTACAGTAGGTGCACTTGATAGCAAAAGGAAACTTGGTACCTCTGATTGGCTTGTCGTAATGCTTGATGGGACTCATCTCCTGGAGGTGGGGTTCTAAAATTTTCATAGATCATAAAAGTAATGAGGTCCTGTTTCCTGACAGCCAAGTCTGTGCTGACTCTTGCATTTAAATATAGTACTTAATCATGGAACTTGATATGTGGAAGTCTGTGTTGCTGTACTGGTGCTAGAAACTGCCTTCATTTAGAAATTGGCTATTTGTTTCCTTTAAAATTGGAATAACATGCAGAATAAGACTCAACCGTCTCAGGGAGAAGAGAGATCCTTAATTGTTTTGCTCATGTGTACTTTGAGATTTCTGAGATAAAATTGGTAAAAATAGAACTTCTGTTGCTGAAAAATCCAGGAGCTGTCGTCCCAATCCAGGTTTTAGACATTTTAGGCATAGAACAGCATTTTCCAGTGAGGCCTGCCTGCTTTCAAGAGTCTCCTTGTCACAGAGGCTCACTTCAGAAAATAAATGGGAAGGTTTCAAGAAGTGACCATGTTGCTCCATCCTTTTGAAGTTGGCTATTACTGTATGCCCCATTTGGTCTTACCCCCATACCTTTGTCTCCAGGGAGAACTGAGGGCAGTCAGAAGCTGGCTTGTTTTCTGACAGCTCCTACAGCTGCTTCTGAGCAGGGGAGGTTAAGTGGCTGTGCATAACATGATCCAATCAGTACAGGTGTAAAAGCAGTCTTAAAGTTCAATTGGTTTTAGTATGATCTTCCATTAAAATTGAATCAAATAAAATCTAAAATATACCAGTGGGATTTTACTATGAACAAATGTGTTTTCCCTGATGTGAAAGTACAACAAGGAATTCTCCATCTGCTAAGAAATGCTCTTTTTTTGGATAATATGTAAAAACTTTGGCTCAACCATAACTGATCAGGTTTTTGAAGTTTATCAAATATAGAATTGTTGTAAATTACCCATGCACAGAACCACACTCAGATACTATAGAGGAGTTTTTTGGTTTTTTTTTCCAAAGCTTATGCCTTTTTTTGGTAAAAAATTAAAAGTAACAACATAGTGCTCTTCCTCCCACACTTTGCTACTGTTGCAATAATTTCTAGGATAACTTTGTCATTCCTTTTCCAATGTGGGAATGTGGAGTCATGAAACTGTGGTACACTGGTTTGGGTTTCTTTGGATGAGGTGGTTTGAATATAACAAGGGCAGAGAGGGTAAAATATCTCTTCTTGCATTGAGTAGTGTGGGGAGAGCTGACAGGAATTGTAGAATATAGCATGAGATGAATTTATGAATTACAACAATTGTTTCTGCTTCAAAGATAGGATATAGCATAATCTAAATGGACACCACTTCTTTTCCTCATGCTCAGCTTCTCTTCCTAAAGCTTAGAGGAAAAATTAGAGCTGGAATTGATTAGACAGGTTCACTGGAAACAAAAATGCCTTTATAGTTAAACAATAGTCTCTGTATTTGACACATGGTTGCTGGCTTACAAACCCCTTAATTGATATATCATCATTGACAATCTCCTGTTCTCTGTATATTTTTAAATTGATCTGTTGTTATCCTCCCTGCTTTCTGCACACCATACTTGCTGGAGCAAGCAGAATGTCAGTACCTGTTCTGACAAAGTTTTCATTATAAATCATAGCCTAGAAATCAAAGTAGACCTTGCAAAAAGCAACTTATACCTCTGGACACAGCCCCCCCATCTCCATCCAGGCCAGCAGGTAGTAGTTATTTTCTGAACCCACCCTTGACCAGTAACTCACCTAATCTCTATCCCCAAAGTGACGCCAAAGGAAAGTCTGAGAAGGCAGCAGCACAGAACTTTCCAAGTCTGCCGAGGCAAGAAAAACATTACTTTTTTGTTATTGGTGTTGTGGTTTGTATAATCTTCTATTGTCTTGTCATCCACACTAAATAGGAATTATACTTGTAGCCTTGGAATATATTCACAATAAATCACTTGTACAGTTACTCACTAACTCAGCTTCACTTGATGGAAAAGCTGATTATTGCCACATATTCTTTTCAGTGTGAATATTATCCCATAAATCAGAGAGTCATCTGTATTCCACATCCTGCAACCAGCCTCCTCTTGAATAAAGAGTTGAGGCTACCTACCCCAGCATGCCTTGTTTCTCCTTCATCTGAGCAGAAGGCCAAACACTTGTTCTATGCAGATTTCTCCTTTTTGCAAAAAGGATGTTGTAAACTAAACTGTACCAAACAGAATATAACTTAGGACCCTTGACCTTCAGAATCCTTCTAAAATTTTTGTCAAGCTTCAGTTGAGAGATTGCAGGACACCCATGTTAGGTAAATGCTTCCATTATGAAATTTTCACCTTGCTAGAAACAGCTGAGGGTACAGCAGAAATGAAAGATTCAGAAAGGCAATAAAGCACTCAGCACCCTGTCCCCTGCTCTCTAGTCATGGAAGTTTGCATGTAGTTGGATCTTGGCCCCATTTTTGTCCCTGGAGTTTGGAGGTGCCCAAATCTCAAGTCACATGAGGCTAGATTAATGTTAAAGTGGTTCAACATCCAGTGAAGGAAACTTCAGCGGAGCCAGCTGAATCACAGCAGCAGTCTTAAAGTTGTTCACACTCAGAGCATATCAAACTCTTGAAATGTTTCTTAGGTCACAGTAATGACAAAGGTTACTGGCATCACTGAAACTGAGCACTTGAAGCACAACAATTCTGCTTTTCTGATACTTTATAGCAAACAAGCTATATGAGTCAGATATGGTGGGCCAAATATGTAAGAAACTCATTATGTTTTCAACAAGACTCAGCATTTGTATTGGTTTTCACTCAGTTCCCTTTCAGAGAGAAGACATAGTTACCAAACATCTCTGAAAGTGTCAGCTCATAACGCAGATCTAACATTAAAGAGACACAAATTAAAAACGGTCACCCATTTCTTGATGACTGGAATATTTTTCTAATATCTCTGTGGATTTTCCTACTGATGGACATTTGAAAATAATTGGAGGAGGTAGAAGGCAAGATTAGAGTAAATAAGGAGGTTGCAGGTAGTCCAGATTGGGATGTATAAAACCATTAGCTCCTAGAAGATCATCTGCAACAGTGCAGTTGAGTGTAGCTTTAATGAAATTCATGGCTCTTGCTTCAGCACCCTGAACTACACAGATGTGTGTCATCTTACCTGTCATTATCACAAGGTTGGGTAACAAGGACAAACAGCACTGCATACTTTCTTCCTTAAATAGTGTTGAGGGCAAGGCCTAGACTTGTGAGATTAAAAGAGATCAGAAATTAAAACCCTACAGCAAACCCTACACCTATATGTAGTCTGTATTTACATTACAGCAGGCAAAATAATCATCATGGAAAACGGTCTTCAGATTACAAACAATGCTATGAACAGTATCTAAACAAGATTCATGAAAATAATGGCCCCACAGCACACACACTCCAAAGAATGCTAAAAATCTCACTTTTGGTATTACTTACAGAGAAATTTTGATTAGGATTCCCTGAGGAAATTATTTTCCTGAAGAGCAAGCATAGATAAATATTAAATACGAGTCATAATTTTAGCAAGAGCTCAGAATGATTCACGATTTACTAATTAATTTAAAGGGAAAAAAAAAAAGAAGAGTTGAGTGAGTAAACTCATATTTATACCACTAACTTTTCACTCTTCAGAACAACACTGTCAAAGGTGTGGGCTTTTTTTGTGGAGCTGCAGATAATGACAGTGTGAGAGTGCTCCAGGTCTGGGCACAGTGGACTGTTTTCCTCTTTGGGTAAATCCTTGGGAATATTTCTATATGTTCAGACTCCATTGCCCAGCTACTCAGATATTATATATATATTATGAGGAAGTCGATCTTGAGTTGCAGATGGAGCAAGCTGGCAGGAGTTAATGCACAAAAATAAGTAAGGAACAACTGTTGTTGAATGTTAAGCTGGAAATGGACCATTTGTCCTGTGCCTGAAGTCACCTCAGGACGCGATGTAAGCCATGTTTTGGGACATTTCTGTCACAAACCCAAGCCACGTCTGTCAAGCCCTGGGGACTGGTGCCCTGCCAGGGGTGGCTGTTCCTCTGCTGTTGGCAGAGCACTGCCACGGACCACACCTCCGTGCAAAATAAATCCTGTGTCTCTTAGTGACACTATCTAGATAGCACTAAAAGAGGCTGCAGCATTTTTTGTGCTGAGGTGGTGAATCTGCCTAGATAATGGTATTTGGAGAACAAAAAAAACCAGATCAGCAGGATCACCAAACCATCATAAACAAACGGCTGCATTTCAGTCTCAGGCACTGAGAATCAAAATCCATCTGATTGTCAGAGATGAAAACTGCTGCTGCTTTCATTTCAAGCAGGTGGTTTGTAACATCCTCCAAAAGAGTTCTGGAGTACCTAACTCTTTCCAAGTTAGTGTTGCCTTTTAAGTCTCCCATTTTTGCCCAGTGTGGCTTTAGGAAAATAAAGGTGGCATTTAGTTTGACTGAATGTAGAACTAAAATAGATTACTTTAAAAATCAAAACCTGATCGCATTTCAGAATCTCCTGACATTAGTCATTGAATACTTTTAACCATTGAATACAACAGACAGTTCTCTCTGCTGTTAAGTGTCAGGTCATATGAGATTCAGTCTGATTTGGGCACTGTAAAACTGGTGATAAGAGGCCAAGAAAAAAAGGATCCCAGTGAGCCACACCAGTAGTCTATCCAGTCTCCAAAAGCAGACATTAGCAGTTGTAGGAGGACAGATGTGCAGGATACTGCTTTCTCACATCCAACGTACTTCAGCTCAGCTAATTCCCTGAGTCCAGATTCTTTTAGCTTTTCACCTCTTCCCCTCTTGTCTCCAATTCTGTGAGACTTATTTATGGAAAAGACTCATTAGCCACATGACAAGCCAAACTATGTGCTCAACCTAAAGCAAACATGTTTTAAATTTAAATTATAAACTTTTTTAATTTTTAAGGGATTTTTTGAAGGGTTGTTTCTTTTTTGTTAGGATTAAAGAGATTTGTTAGCGGTCACTAAGCTCACAGAAGGTCAATCTCTACCAAAGCATTGAATATTCTTCTTCATTGCATTTCATATCCTTCCCTTTTATTCATGTCATGTGTTTCAGGTTTTGAATACCAGAAAAAAATAGATTGTTACTGCACAATAGAAATTTACCACTGTAGAATAAGTTACTTTGTAACACTATCTCAGCACTTTTAAAATTAAATTTGCCTGTAATAAAGAGGAGCTCAGATCTTTGCAGTAAATGGGTTTTCAGCATGATACCTTCCTGCCAGGCACACAAATATAACAGAGGCTCCCTAAACCAATAGCAAAAGGTAAATGCAGCTTTAAAACATTAAAACTTATGGCCCCTCAGGAAATAATTCTCTAAAACCTCTAAAAACCTCCTCCAAAAAATATATTTTAGCGTGGTCCCTTTCAGTGTAGCCTGTGGGATTTGGGATCCAGAATCCCACGCTCCCCTGGCACTCCACCTCAAGCTGGAGAGCAGCATTTCAGCAGCGCTCCCGGAGGTGAGGAGCGCTTCGGTGCATTTGCACTGCCTCGGGAGCTCTTCAGTGACAAGGACCAGACTTTCCTGCCTCAGCAGCACTGCTCCAGGGGACTCAGCCCAGGGCACATGTGGCGTGCAGCCACTCTCCCGGCCTTTGCTCAGACGGAGGATGTGCACAGGAACGCCCCGCTAGCATTCCTGCACGGTGTCAGCGCGACATGTGACACAGCAAACCTGTGTCTTCATTGTCCTTTGCAAGTCAGCCTCACTCCGGGCCCTTATCCTGAAGCAAGGGTGAGCCTATGCATCAATTTGTCACAGCAGACTGTACTTTTCTGCAGGGGAAACAAATTATCTGTAGAGAAAATACGGATATAATAATCTGCTTTGACACAAGGGATTTACTTTGTCCCACTCAAACACATTTGTCCATTTACATTTTAAAAGTTGGGGCCTTCAAAATGTTATCACAGCACTGCAGGAATCTTTCACCTTGGGAGACAGTGAGGCTTCTCACAGATTAAATGAATGGCATAGTGGTTTTATTGTGCTAAGCTAAACTAAGCACTTAACTCATTAATTCATCACCACTACTTGCATTAAGGAAGACCTGCTATTTTAAATGAGGCATACCTCTTTTTTTTTCCCCCCTCCTCAAACATTTACACAATCTCATCTTTACCCAAAGCTTGTCAGTCGTAGCTAACACAGACCTACAAACCAGAGTGAGATTTTTTTTTCAGTGGTGCCAGAATTTTCATTAATTTCTTTACATTTAAAGAGCTTCCGTTTGGCACGGGCTCTGAAAGTAATTTACTACAAATACACAAAAGATTGCTGTGTTGATCAAAATACTTTAGGCACACCTGTAACGTTTTAGTATGCCTTAAAGCAGGCTCGTGTTTATTGAAACAAGCTGCACAATTACTTTGCCAAGAAACATGGATCTCCACAACTGGTTTAACCTTACCAAATGTCTGCTAGCTCAGAATAATTCTGAATTCCTCAAGAGGTAGCTCAAATGCACAGAGCCCTGCTGCAATCCTTCCTGTGGTACTCACAGCAGTGGGGGATCTGGTGTCACTGGCCTATTTACAGACATATGCAAGCCTGTTGCTCTCTGCTCAGAACAGAACTGTCAAAATTTTCTGTTCACTGTGAGGGGAGGAGGCAGTGTCATTAATATGAGTATGGAACAAAATGCTGTAGACATGCAAAAATGACCTTCCTTTACATTATAGGACAGCATCAAAACATGTAGACAAAGATCTTGGAAATATAGAAGAAAACAAAAAACTAGAGGAAAACAATCATAAATCTGAAACTTAAGAGAAAATGTGTCAGTCATCATTCCAGGTAAGCGTTTCATATTACAGCATTAAAATCTCTTTGTCCACCATTTCTCTCTGGTAATCAAAGCTCTGGCTTGGTCTGGTGCTCACCTTCCAGAGGCGAGGCAGTGGGGTCATTTTGTGGTGTAGTTTTTGGACAGACAGACTCAAGCTACTGGCCAGTTAAGAATTCAGAGATGCACATATAAATATAAAAAGAACTCTGACTTAATACTTGGCTTTATTTTAATGCATGTGCTTGAGGAAGTGAAAATACAAATTTGTATAATGTACCACAGTGCATGTGTATGCATGTGTTTATATGAAGAGTATGTTTAGATAGAGTTCAGGAATGTTTACAGGAACTCCTTCCCTTATTGAAAACAACAGTTTCTAAGCCCTTGGTCACTTTTTTCATCATTAATGCAAAGGTCATGAAACTTCCTTCCCTTAGAATAAAACAATTCTCTTAGTCTAGATTTCACACACCTGTACTGCGATCAGTTTTCTCCTGGAAAGAGACACTGTGTATTACATTAGTAACAGGTTTGAAGGTTTCCCCTGCTGGGATCTGTATGAAGTAAACTGTTTACAAATGACCTGGCAGACGTCGAAGTTCTGTTGGGAATTACAGGAGCACTGCAGAGCACCAAGAGCACCACCCTGTGCTCACAGATATATACACCACTGCTGCACCTCTCCTCCTAGCACCCAAAGGAGAGGGTTAGACCATTTTTCTGGCCAGTTCAGGTCATTTAAAATTAACACTGTGATAACACAAGAATCTGGAAGCCAGCTAACCATAGAGAAGTTTGTTGAGTTAGTCATCAACTATTCTTAAAAATGATAGTATTATATGTTCAAGGGTGCTTGCATTGTAAGCTCCTCCCAGGAAAGCTGTAGACAGCCCTGATTTTCAGTGATCTTAAGTAAATAGCACTGGATACCTTCTTGAGGTAGCAGGGGTTTCAAGCATATGGAAGTATATGGAATTATGATATTTCATATTTGCATAACAAGGTTACTTATTAAAATGAATGCAACTGTCAATAATTTCAATATGTCAGTATTGTCTGAAATTTTCAAATACAAACCACAAGTTTTGCATTAAATACGTAGAATGTATTGGATTGTATAAAGCAATTACGTAGCATATAAAGAGATACAGCATTGCTGTAGGCACTTTAGCAGCAATATGACTGTTTTACTAGTTTGGAAAAGGGAATTTGGAATACCAAAATTATGTCCTAGGGAGGATTTAAAGGTGGAAAACAAATCAATTTGGATTTTGAAAAAGTTGCAGTGTAAACACATTGTGTGCCTTCGATGCAATCTTCTACATGATTGCCTTCTGCAATCTTCTGTATTCCTTCAGATCGGTAGTTCATAACTGAAATGAACATAAATCCATTACTTACCAGATAAACTTACTGGATTTACTGGCAACAATATTGCAACAGCAATTCGTGTCATGAAATAAAGCATTTACGTCATTGAGCTGCAGAAGAAAGTACTGCTCATGTAGTTGTTTATTTACAGCTTAGATACTGAGTAGTTATGATGGTTAACATATTTTAAAATATTTAACTGGCTGTATCTTTCATATTTTCAGAGAATACATATAGACCAATTGAAGCATGAACGTGGATTGTATTTAAACATATACAAAGAAGTGACAGCTATTCATGGTTCAAGTATTAAGCAGATCATACTACCGGGTTTTCAAAGGATTTTAGACATAATTATCTCAAGCTAAAAAAAACCCCACAAACTAATTTTGGCAACAGCCATGATAATAGGTCACCATGTTGTGTTCTGTTTGAAATATTTTTTTGTAAATGTCTGCACTGAAGATTTCTTTTTGTTTGCCTTTATGTAAATTTTTTACGTAGCTATTTTTATACACTGTAAGGCTTTGTTCTGGGAGTTGCTGTTAATCTGATGTATAGTGTAATGGTTTTATTTCAATTGTTTTTATGACACCCTTTGAGCAGGTACATGTCTGATTCTGGTTGTAATCAGTGAAGCCTCTGCTTTGTAGCAAGTACCTAGAGTGTAAGATTGTCTTAAAGGAAAATGTCAAACTCCTTTCTCATTCTTTGAAATCATGGTAAAGCAGGAGGATGACAGCTGTGACAAGAATGAACTAAATTGTTAATGAAAGTGAACATTTAAAAAACCATGCAAAGCTAAATGAGCTAGAAAGGGAATAAAGTTTCCCTGAAGAAGTCTGGGTATTGAGTAAAGAACACTATGAAAAATTCCTAGCCTACGTACAGCTGGTGGCTATAAAATCCTTTTCTTCTAGAGCAAGACATGCATTTTATTGATGATTATCAGTCGTCTTTCATGTTAGCATTAGGATAAGGAACTGGAATTCTGGATTAATTTTGATTCCTTTATGTTATTCGCTGCCTTAAAGTACTGTACCTTTTCTTCTTTTCAGAGAGATACCAGTCAGAATTGGAAACTTTTTTAAAAAGTGGTCATATCAAGCTGCATTTTTTCCCACAAAAATAGAATATATATATATATATTTTTTGTGTGTTTTTGTTAACTATGCTACAGATATTGAATGCACCTTGAGATAATTTTAGTGTTTTTAACTGGTACCTAATTTATCAAACAGTACATATAATTGTAACAATGAAATGTCTATGTATCTTTAGTTACATTCAAGTTTGTAACTTTATAAACATGTTTTTTGCTTGAGGAAATTTTTAGAATGGTACTTGATTAGAATAGGTTTTAGGGTGAATGGCCAATAGAAAGTTGTACATAAGGAAGATAAGTTTCATCTTATCTGGAAAGTTAGTTTCTGGAAGAAGGTAACAGGCAGCTTTGATGGAGAGGAACAGTAGAAGTAAGCAGAACATCAGGTTTCCATTTACAAATATCCAGGGAAAAAGTAAGTTTTTATAGACTGGTAGGCAAAAATAAATAAATAAATAAAAGAAAAAGATGGACGTTAGGAAATGTATTTTGCCACTTTTGCATTATTTAGGGGGCAGAAAACACTGTTACTTGTAAATTTGTAAAATGTTAAATGTCTGGGCAGTAGTGACTGATGTCTTAATAAAAGCTTCCTGTAGTGCATTGGCATGGATTAAATACATAAGATGTCCTATAAACTCTATGCTGTATAAAATATTAGAGGGAAATCCTGTTATATGCCTCTAAACTTTAATTTGTTACTGTTTTATTTGGCAAAAAGAAAAAAATTATAATCTTGGTCAATATTTAAACCAAAGTAAAATGGGGGAAAAACCAAAGTAATTTGTTTTGCATGGCTAAGCCATTCTGTTATCTCTGTAAATATTGTGATTTTTTTCTTTTTAGAATTTTGTTAAAAAAATTCTAAAATTTTTAAACACCTGTTTTTCCAAAATAAAACGTGAACACACAAAAAAGTTACTTTATATATAAATATATCTTTTTCTTTTGGTGCAAGAACACTGCCAAGCGATACACATTTTTTAAAAGAAAAAACAAATTCAGTGGGCGTGACTCTGAACGGGAAAAGTTGCACCAGAGTCCTGTGAAGGAGTGTGCATCTACCACCTCTCTTTGTTTATATCACTACAAATAATTCTTAAATACAGAGAGGAATCTTCCAAAGATAGGGAAAACTCCAAAGGGAAAGCATAGGGAAGGGCTGAAAATTTTCATACCACTGTCAGGGGAATATAGGGCAAACAAGAAGAAAAAAATGTCCTTCAACTTTCACAGCTACAGAAAAAGGAATATAAACAACTCCTCGCCTTTTGGGATTCTGCTTGATCTCCTATGCACTTTAAATTGTCAGTCCGAGGAGCTGGATTTTTCACTGCTCCAAGTTCACTATAGGCAAGTTTCAAGAACCAAGAGTGCAAAAGAATTAATGTTTCTATCCATGCCTAAACAACAATAAAACTGAAGTATGTCTTCACTGGCTTGTGTGAAATCTCAGTTTACAAGAACACATGTGAGCCCGTGGGAAGGCGCTTACCCAGAGCTCAAGCTGCTGCTGCTGCCTGTGGTCCTGCAAATACATCCCTGTAGAGTCTGGCTGGCAGGAAAAGTCATGGGGTGGTGGGGGTGGGTTTGTGCAGCTTCTCCTGGGCACGTGGGGACTACAAGCACTTTCTCAGCACAAGCTGGAGCACAAAGCCTTGCCAAAGCTCGTCATGCAGGTCTCTGCTTGTCACCTGGACAAATAATTACCCTAGCAGTGAATTTGGGGGGGACTGTTCAAATCTGAGCGAGGGCACCACAGGAGTTCAACCTCAGATTGCTACACATAGGAAGAAAAACAAATCCTTGCTCACAAATGGTTTAAAAGCATGACAGGAGGCAGTAGAGGAAAGCCCATCCTCTTGCTTTACAGTCAGGAAATAATGTAATTAGTGGTGTCTGTTCATGGCTGTGCAGGAAACTGCCAGTGAGCTTGGAACAAACCAGTGGGTTTCACTGCATGCTGCAAAGGCAGTATCCTGCAAAAATACCCATGGGCTTCCCAAAAAAATCTGGGAGTCCTCTGAAGCAATAATATCGAAGCTGTGCTGCAGTGAATATGAGCTACAGAAACATGATAGTGGTGTGGCCACAAGGTGAGGCCTCCTAGAAAGAAAGGAAGAAAACATTCTTGGGGTCAACACTATAAAAGGAAAAGCATCAGGGATGTTTTGTCCTGGTTCTGGGTACTACAGACCAGCCTCTGCTTGAGGGCTTTACTGCACCTACTGCTGCTGTGCTGCTGGGGCTGGCAGCTGGACAGAGCCCAAGCAAGGGACAATGCTGACCCAGCTGCTGGCCAGGGAAAGAAACCATCCACACCTCATTGTCTGGGTATTTTCCAGGATTTGCCAGCATCAACCCAGATGGTTTAGGCAATATGTTACACCTTTTCCTGGACACAGTTTTCATCCTGTTATGTTTTGGAAAAATACACAAATAAATAACTCTAAATTCTATATTGGTTATTGTTTGAACATTATGAGATACTAATGTGAGTTTTATCTCTTTTAGTACCAGCCCACAAAGACATACAAAGAATGAATAAATCTAAATTTGTTGTCTTTTTTTTAGTGATAAATTCACTAAAGTGAATAAAAAGTCAGGGAACATCCGATATTCACCTAATAGCCTCAGCTGCTGGGCTGTTGCGGTGAAATCTGATTTACTTGTAGTACCACATGTAGCTGGATACCTTCCTGTTGACTTCATATTTAGACAGCCATATGTCTGTAATTATCTCAGCTAACATTAAGCAGTGACCTATGAAATGAGATCATGACCTCCTGTGTCAACCACATCTGTGCCAATGTTTTCTAGGTTTCCTTTTGACAAGAATGGATCTGCATTCAGGTGTCCATTTCCAAGAATTGCCCAATACAGCATTTTCCGGCAGGTCTCTCTTCCAGGCAGAAGGAGTCAGAGGAACACAGGAGGTACATAACTTCCAGTTATGTGTTTCTAACCCCTGAAGGGGTCCCAAGCTCTTCTGGAAAAGGATAACATCCTCAAGCTGGCATAATTCAGTCCAGAGCAAGGCTCACTTCAACCCTCTCTCCCGGTGGTCTGCCAGGGAGGGAGGGCATTGTAGGAAGGGAGGCAGGCAGGATGCAAACAAATCAAGCAGCCAACCCCCCCATACACCCCCCTTGCCTGTGTACACTTCATGTGAAATGCAGCTCACACATTCAGTAAAGATTTGCTGCATTTCAAGTTACTAGAGAATCAGAAACTAAGCCTATTATTTATTATCAAATTATGTCAGAGCCAATTTCTAAAATAGTTCTAACTCCATCCACCCAGCCACTCACAAGTCTTAAAATGTCTTGTAATTCATACATTTTTCTCATTTAGATTCTAAATAGAGACATTTATTCTGTTAGTAGCAAGGCATTCACTTTGATGTAGTAATGAATTTCAGCTTGAAAAGGTAGAGCCTGACAAATTATTAGGAAACTTTGTTTCTTAGTGAGAAAACAGTAATGTGCCTCTGTCACCACTTACCTCCCTCCTGTTTCCCCCCAGATGTTTTGCCTCTTCTCATGCTCCACCTGGTGTTACAGCCAAGGCCTCTGCCAGAGTCTGTTCCCTGTGCTCGTGCCACATCTCCTGTTCAGTACAGATTGATTCTCTGCTCCGTCACCATCACTTCTTCATTTGCAGGACACCCAGTAAATACCAGCAATTTAACACAACTATGGACATGAAATAGACTGTCAAACAGGATAAAAGGTAGAAGAAACATACCAAGCTTCCTGTGCTTGGGCTTCTGTGTGTTCGCATCCATAGTTCTGGAGTCCCCTGGAGCTTCCCTATTTTGGGAGAATTGCACAAAAATCAAACCCACACTCCAAAGGCTCAGCTGTAATACCATAACATATATCCATGCACACCATTGTGCCTTTTTTTCTCATCTAACCCTTTTCCTGTCACTCATAGCAATAGAAATAATGTTAAATAAATATCATTAGGTACTGGAATGCCAGCACAAGTCTTAGGTTTAAGAATGTGACCTTTTTTTCCTATATTCAGTCCATGTAGTTGTGATGCAAGGATTTATTGCATGAGACCCAGCCCTTGACTTGAGAGAACAGAGGGAAGGAACATCGTATTGCTATAAAAAGTAACAAAGTAAATAATATTTAAATATAGTGACTTCCACCCATTTAGTTTTTCTAGTAAAAAGGAATCCCTCTTTCAATACAAAACTATGTTCATTTTCAGATATATTCTACAATATAATAATGGAATAATTACAGAGTGATATAGAATATAGTAATAGAGCAATGATTATATAATAAGCTATATAATAAAGCTTATATTAAAAGAGACCAACTACAAACCCAGAACAATGCTTCCCTCAGATCAAACTCATAGCATCCTAATCCATTTTCCCCCCTGCCCCTTGAGATTTTCACCAGAGGAGTTAAGTGAATGAATGGGCATATCTCTGATGTCAGTTTGTTTTCTCCAGGGCTAGAAAGCAACTACAAATTCAGGTTGTGTTGTAAGTGTTCAGTAATGTCTACACAGCAGATCAAGAGTTTTTATTAATATCTGCATCTGTCACAAGAAGAGCTATTCTAGCATGGACAACAGAATACATTTAAAAGGAAGTACATGTAATTGAATCTAAATTCAGGAAATTAAATTAATTAAAGACTCAAATAAAACTCTTATATAGACAAAATATTTTCACAAATTTGATTTTGTTCATGTTGATATAAGAGCTTTCTCTGGTTTTATTACTCCACATAAAGAAAGATAACACTCATTTCCATGAATTTAGGGAAGTAAACACACACAACAAAGACAACTACCCAAAGTGAGTGCACTTTACTAAACAGAAAGAAACAGGATATGGAAATCAGCTCAGACAGACTTTCTGATAAAATTAAAGCTAGCAAGATTAGCAGTGTGTGGAAAACTCAGGCTTTTTTTGTCAAGTGTAGTATCTATTCTAAGTGCAAAATGTCTTTCTTCCCCCACTCACTGTACTTGAAACAATCCACTGTGCAGTGCAGTCCAGGTTTGCGCTTTCCCTTCTGCACAGCACTGTGTCCCAGATTTTCCCAATCCAAACCACATCAGGAACAACAGTGGAAAAGCAGAGTTTTTTTCACTGAAATTTTGACACATATTCGAGGCAGGGATAAGAACTACAAGTTTGGCAACAAAAGTCATCAGTAATCAGAAGCTCTTGAGAAAGTCATATTTGTGGACCAGCTCCCCTCACTCTGCCTCTGACTGAAAAATCAGTTGTTTGGTCCTTCAAAAAGGGGTGTGGGAGAAAAGGGAGGAGTGATCCTGCCTGTAAATTGGAGCATAACTCACTAAAAGTTACCTTAAATGAAAGCTAAATACTTTTCCAAGTGCAAATCTTCCAAAAATAAAAAAGGCAAAAAAAGAATCTGAGGTGGGAATGTTGCTGTGGTCAGCAGCCCTTAGACAGGAGCACTGCTCCATCCTAATGCTCTCTCTGCTGCTGTCTCTGGAGCGCTTACTCAAACATGTTCTCCATGTATATATGAGACATGTGTACGTTTCTCTGCACTTCCATGAGCTAAAAGGTGCTAATAGCTATCACCAGGAAGGGATCTGGGGCTCACAGCAGTCAGAGCAATCCTTTACAAAGCTGCTACCCTTAGTGGTCATCTTTAGCTCTAACAAAGGAAGCTGCCAAAACTCTCCATGTATGTCCAGAGAGGGAACAGCCTCCAGTGTTGGGCAGAGGTAAATTCAACAATTAACAAATCCATCTAATTCCAGTTGCAGCAGGATGGAAATGCTGAAAGGAACTTCAACCACTACAGAAGGTGTGCAGAGAGTTGGCATTAAGCAGGTTACATTTGCTCACTGAGTTTTAAGGAAGGTCTAATGGCTGAACCAGCAGTAGCAGCTGGAGCAGGACTGGCTGAAGCACTAACCCAGCTTCAACATAGCAGTAGGTACCAAGAGAACTATTTAAACATCTGCATTTCTTCTATCAGTACAATTCAGCTCAGAGATGAACTGAGAGGAAAGAAAAAAAACTTCTGTGGAAATAATTAGGCTGGACAGGATGAGCGTCTTCAACTCCAAGAGACAGGGTAACTAAACCCAAATAGCTCAGCTTCCTCAATATACATAATACTACCTTTATTATAATAATTCCACCCTCAGTGCAAAACCATTTGCATAAAGTAACATTAGGAAAAGCATTAAACTGTGTTTCAAGGTGTTATTAACCAATAACTGTCTCAAATGGTGTTTTAATGCACTCAGTTCTTTCATCCAACTAGATCTTGACACAAAACACGAATGTAACAAGTAATCCAGCATAAAAATGCATTACTCAGCATTCCTAATAAATCCACTTGAAATATTAGGCATGGCCATTCGTTGTTGGCTGGGCACACAGCAGAGACGTGGCCAAAGAAACAGTGATCATGACTGTGGTAAACAGCAAAGGTGACAGAATTTCTAAGGGGGAAAACAGCTTCTGCTTCCACCATCCTGAAAAGAGTTTTAGTGTATTTGTGAAGGTATCACAAATAGCACCCCCATTGTGTATTACTGATGCTCATCTACATGGGGAAAACTCTAAATTCTGGCTAATTCAGAAACTTGCACATCAGGACAGAGGGAATGAGAGAGGAGCTGTCAGGAACCAATGAACCGAGACAGAAGAAATAATGAAATTATTCATAAGGCATTAAAGCTGACCCAAAATCATTAGAAAACAGTCAAAGGAAATTAAATCAGGAATGAGAATTTTCCCCAAAAGAAACTAAATAATATTTCACAGGAAGAAGAAATAAAAGGCTACTCAGGAAAAAAAAATCCTGTCTGCAATGGCAGCTACTAAATACCAAGAGAGATTTGAAAAGCTGATTATAAAGTTCCAAACAAAAATTTGCCAACCCCCCTCTTCCAAAACAGGAACTAACTGAACCAAAAATATTTACGGGGGCATTTGAGATATCAGGACAATTTTGACCATGTAGGAACTAATGAGCTAAAAATGGGAATGAAAGAACTTTTACATTAAATAGATCACCTTGAGGATTGCAGATTACAGTGAAAGACAGTCTAAGTGGGAGAGTAATCAGACTGGTCTTTAACATGTTTACAACATGTTCTTACCACTTTGGGTTCCACAGAGACACAGCCATCTAAGGTCCAGTTTCAGAAGAATCACATGCTGGGTCGTTGTATCAGGGTCTGACTCTCCTCCTTTATATTGCAGGCTTGAGATACAGCTGATAGGGACTGTAATTCTTACTGATTAATCAACATATTACTAATAAATAATAAAACAGTTTAATTAACTAATAAACAGAAAACTGTTTCCAATTTACATTATTTTGCTTGCTATTACGCACAGCTACAATGTTATTTATCAATGCTAAATCCTATTAATTACACATGACTACTACTGAAAGAGACATTACCCTTCCCTCCCCACAGCATTTAACATTAAGGTGCAAGTTATCCCTCTTGGCTCTGCCCTCCCTACACCAGTCCTTTCCAAAGTAGGCCTGGCTGGCAGGCAAGTGAGTTGTCCCAAGGGTTCCCTCTGGCATCCTCGTGGCCTTAGGCCAGCAGGACAGCTACACTAACACCTGTAAAAGCTCATACTCTTATTGCTGGAAAATCTGCCCTCTTTGTTTTTTATTTGATTTTTATCTTATTTTCCGTTTCTCCACTTTTGAACCTGTTCTGTTCCCCTTGTACCTCCTTTCCTCTAGCCATTCCCCTCCCAAATTAATGTGTCTCTGATTACTGCTTCTCCACTGGTCCCAATGCTGCTACATCTGTACCCAAATTCAGTGGGTTCAATAACAGTAATGAAGCAATCTCAGCTTTACTAATACAGTTCCCTAACTGAGGGGGACCTGGCAAGACAAACCCCTACAGCTGCCTGGTTATTTTTAGCTTACCTGCCCTCTAAGACAATTCACTCCACGTGGGAACTTTGATACCTGGATCCAGTTAAGTACAAGGACTTCCCTGTCATCTGCATGAGCAGTGTGCATGTGACAGCAACTTGTCACTCTGTCTCTGTTCACATCATCACCATCCTGCTCTCTGTTAGCTGATGGATTGCGGTGCTTTGCCCTTAGTGTGTCCTTCAGACAATCTACAGCTTTCCTGCAGACACATTAGAATCCAACACCTGGCAGGACATCTGCTCCCCTCGCCCCCATAGGTTAACTCAAAGTGATCTGAGGGAGGACAAAATCCATAGAGGTTATGCCAAAATTAATCATTTGTGTAGTAGACAGAGGTAGCCTGGCTATAACGTAGAACAGAAGATGTCTTTATTTAAATCCACTGTGCTGAAGTTCAAAGATGTAGAAGCATCACTGCTTTGTTCCCATCCCCTTGCCCCCCAAATAAAGTTGAAGAGCATTGTTAATGCTGGTGGTGATGATGGCAGCAGAGCAAAGCACTGCTTAGAGACAGCATCCAAAAAGTGTCCCCAGTGTCTGAAGTAACAAGCAGAAGCAAAGCTTGCTGCTCTGGGCTGAGAGCAATGTGCACCCCCTCACACTGCTGGTGTCTGAGCTAGACAGAGTGAGCATCCTCCAAGGGAGCAATTGTCCTGCTCCTACATATCTGGGGCAGGGGAGCATTTCAGGCACAACGTAAAACACCACACTGAACTTTAATGGGGGTCTGACTGTAGACAGTTAACTTCATTAGCCACAAAGATCAAGCAATCACCACAGATACCCTCAGATACCATTCTGATCCCTAATCATTCTTGACAGCAGGTGGAATTTTGTGTATGGAATTAGGAGTCTGTCTTCCCTCACGTCAGAGATCATTTCCTCCCAGTACAGCCTTGGTGCCTGGAGAACACGGCAGCATTAATAGGTTTCATTTCCCCCTACTGATGCTGAACAGCCTATGATTAATCACACTGTCACTGGATCCTATCCTGATGAGAAAAGTAGGCTAACCGTTATTTATATTTCTAAATGTTAGGCATTTACAATATGGTTTTAACAGTCAGTACCCTGATTTTCTGTGACACCGGTTTGTATGACAAAACAGCAATGGTTCAGTATGTGAAGATCTGCTGGCCATTTCTCAGAAAGTAGCCAGGCTCAATAAAAAATTACAATAAAAAAATTACAAAAATTATTTATTTTCTCCTTCTAAAATCTGTTCTCAGTAAGAACCCAAATGCCATTACCATTCCAGGTCACATCATGTTGGCAGTTTCTCCTTGCATGCAATGAGCCCACTCACGAGGTGTGGGTGACATTATCTCAATGCTTTCCAGTAAAAAGGGTCAATTGTCAGAATTGTTCAGAACTGTTCAGCATTGAACTGGGCTATTCTGCAAATAAAGCCTTGTTCAACAGTGGCCCCCCAGCAGGACATCTGCCCTTCCAACTGGTCACCTCAGGCCTAAACCTACTGGAATTTTCCCAACGTGCAAGTTTTACCTTATTCATTAAAGTCAGAGATTTCCCTGCTCCCTTATTATTATTGTTTATTGTAAATAAATGATTTGGTAGTCTTCAGCCTGGCTGTTTACAAAGTCCCTGTGATACTTAGCAACTGCTCAAAGCCCTGTATCCTGGTCAGAACCTCATGAGGAAGTCAGACACTAACTATAATTCCATTAACAGTTCCTTATTGAAAGCAGAACATCAGACTCAAGCTAATCTGTTCTGTTGACACAACAAGCTTCAAACTCCTGGCTTACTCTTTCGTAATCAGAAGCCTAATCAAATTTTACTTGCTAATATGACCTGATTATTAACTGGCCCAGAAAGGAATCATTTTTCTCCCCTAGTTATTCAAGCCAGGACCCTCCTGGGCTCACTGCCTAAATCCAGACACTGGCAAGTGGTGGTACAGACCTGACATCTTGTTTTGCGGGGCTGGGGTTTTGTCACCTCTGAAATAAAGGTAAAACCAGCCACAAACGAGGGAAAGCCCAGCAAACATCATGCTTGTGGAAAGGCAAGGGCACCTCCATAGGTGGCACTGAGAGCTACACTGAGCATCTCCCACATCAGTCCCAATGTCTGATGGAGCTGCAGGCTTCCTTCACACATGCCTGTCAGAAAGAGGCATGTGCTGGACATGCTCCCCCAACCACCCTCTGCTGTGAGAGAAGTCTGTTGCTGCTTCCCCTGCATCTGGCAGCTGTTTCCGAGTGCCAGATGTGCTTCCCCCTGCTCCACTGCCTCTCCCTGCACTGAGGGGTGGATGGAGCTGCGGCGCACTGGAGGGCAGGTGGCCCGTGGCTTTGCTCAGCAGCACGGGAGCATCCTACCCTTTGGCACTGCTCTGGCTCCCAGGAGATGGCTGGGGGCAGGGACAAGGAGGAAACCTTGTACAGAGGGGCTCTGATGGGAAGATGGGAGGGAATGCCTCCTCAGACACATCAGTGAGCCAAGGGATGCAGGTGACAAAGAGCAAAGGAGGGGGAAATGCACTTTAGAAAATAAAGGAATGATCTGAAACCGCCAAAGCAGGAAACGAGAGGAGAGAGATCTTAGAAAGCAAAGAGCAGACTAAACATGCAAGTTCTGACTAGAAATATAATAGAGGCTGGTGGAAGAGAAAACAGCACAGGACAGCACAAGCAGCTGAGCAAACAGCAGCAAACCATCAGCAACGCTGTGAGACATGACTGAGAAAGGATATCCTGCTCTGCAAAGGTCAGACAAGGAATCATGACTCAGGAGGAGAGAAAAACTTTGCTTGGAGTCTGGGGGAGATGACAGGAGATTAACATCCAAACACTTTGTCTTGTTTTGTACAGCCACTAAATAAATAAATATTCTGCACTGAAAATATACACTAGATTTGTGTATGCAAGCATTATATATTATATCAAAAACATTGTAAGGTGAAACATTACAATAAAAAGAAAATGGAGAGGGAAGCATGAAACAGAGAAAAAAAAGCCTGGTTAATTCTACCTTATGCTTCAGTTTCCATTGGCAAGCACTCAGAATGGATGAAGTGACTTTCTGGCTCTCCTGTTGGGATGATGGTACTACTTGGAGACTGGGGAGGGAGGGGAAGGTCTTCCAACATTTCTGAAAAATGTGCACCTCTTCAGAGCACAATCACTCAAAAAGGAAGCAGTGACTAAAATAGATAAATGAAAACATACTCCCTCCACCACGTAGCAGCAAAGGTAAGCTCTCAATACAAATTACTTGATTTTTTTTTTTTTTGCAAGGAGAATGAGTAATCGCATGAGAAATCCATGTGATGATAGATGGATGTCACCATGGATAGTTCTGGAAACAAAGTATTTTAAAAAATTCTAATTACTGCAAATCTTAGTGGATTTAAAGCATTTGGAGGTCATCCATCAAAATTAAAGCATACTGTGATTAGAGAACCGTACTAAGATGGGATATATCTTGCATTACAGGGGAGCTTTCCAAATAAAAGCCAACATGCAGGGAAAAATGTGATTCCTTTGAGCTTTTACCAAAATTTAGACAAGTTGTAATTAATATGCATACAGGATGACTTGTAACTTGGTAGGGCATGTGCCCTTTTAAAACTTGATAATTTTAATGCCATTCTTATTAATATGATTAATGCAAGCCAATTGGTCTGATGAGAAGGAACAGAAGCAAATCAAAGTTAGCTGTCTGCTTCATTTAAACTCAGATTGGTAGGAATATACACTGCTCCCTGGCCTGAGATACCAAATAGACAGAGGAAAAGAAAAAAATCCTTAGAGAAATGGAACCGTTATTTACTGAAGAGGATTGGAAGCCGTCATGCATTGAACAAGGCTTGGTCAACCAAATCTTGGGACATAATTGTACCTTCTACAAGATGCCAAGATAATGGATAAGGATTTCAAAGGAGTTTTATTAAAAGACAGTATTTTCCAGGCTGTAAAAGGGCTTTAGATTGACAAACATCCTCTGAAAGTGAGCTAGGAAATCAGAGGGACAGTTAATCCACACTGAGCCTTGGTTTAGGCTCACTACACTCACAAAATATCTGCTGAAACACAGGGCTGCCATTTATGATGAATCAAACTTTCTCCTGTAATGTGACACCCATTTATAAATGAGCCTGTGATGCTGCAACTCAGGCTCAAGAAAAGAGGAGACAGGAGAGGTTGGCAACTCTGGAAGCCAAGCCTGAAGTGTCTCAGATTAAAGTCTTGTATAAATCATTGTTTCCACTTCTCCAGGGTCCTCTTGCTATTGAACAGCACTAGAACATGGGTGATGTGAGCATGAGCCACAAACTCACAGTTCACACTCACCCTGCAGCACTGCTCCACTGTGGCTCCCCCTCCTGTGACTGTGCTCTCCCTGTCCCCACAGCTCCCCTTCCCTCCCCTCTGCTGCAGCCATAGCAGAAGTATGGATGGATGCCTTGTGCATGCAAGGAACCCTGCCCGAAGTTCATTTTTCCTGTGTTTGCTGCACAAGATTGCATGCACAGCAACAGTATTATTTCAGGCTTTACCACCTTGACATCACATCTTCCTCACACCAGGAGGACGTGTCTGTCCTTTGCATTCTCCTGTGCACAGGAACAGAGGGATGGACTGAATGTGCAGGGAAGAGGGTGTTTCAGAAAAGCCCTGGGCAGGGCTGTGTACACACACAGGGCTGTGCAGATGTGATGAACTCAGCTTATCAGCAAGCTCCTTCAGCAGATGACACAGTTTTATAGGGCACAGGCTTTCAGTAAGACTCTGGTCAAACAGCTCTGAAGTAAAGGGGAGAAATCACTATCCATATACTGAACTAATTCTAAACTCTAATGAGAAAGTCTTCGCAGAGAGAAAGCTGAAAATATGGAATGAAGGCAGTGCTGAAGTAAGAGCCCACGTTTGCAGGCAAGCATTATAGACACTTCATCAGTATTGAGTCAGCAACTAAGGCAGGCAGTAAAAGTTTGGAAGAAGCACGCCTCTGGATAGGTTAAGTGCACTAGACAGTCCATACTCCATCACCAAAACCATTTTCAGAAGAGCTGTGCATCCCCTGTCAAGCAGTTCCTGGACTCTTGTTTCTTCTTTTACTACCAAACCCAACCACAAGCAGGAAGGTTCTTTCTGCTCTCCCCCTTCCTCTGCTTCCTACCTGTTTATTTTTTGTCTGATCCTGGAAAGCTCCCTGCAGCTATTTTTTCACCTGATAGAAAGTGAAGCAAGAAAAACCAAAATCAGTCTTCCTGCAAAAGTCTTTTTTTCCCTGTCATTAAATTCCTTCAAATATCTCAATTGCTATCAATCTATCCCAATGACTTCATATATCTATCATAACTCTATCCTCTGTCTTCACTGCTACTGCAATTCTACCTGCTTTCCATCTTATTTGGTCATTGGTCTCCCATTTGGTTTTGATCTCATGGTCATGGATTGGTAGTGATGTAACTTCCAGTCTTCCTTAAGCATGTGATTGGCACAGGTAATTAGACAAAAGGAGGAGGAAAGTATCCAAGTTTTTGCTTGACCCACACACTCCCAGAAAAGATGACAGGAAATGAACATGCAGATAACGTGAACAGTGCGTTGTCAGGACTGACAGCCCCCGGGGCTCACACAGCACTTTCTGCACCAGAGAAACCACAGCAGCTGCAGAGCTTCAAACAAAGCACATTTCCAGTAAATTCTTCATTTCCAGGGCAGAGTCAAGACACCAACCCCCCGACAGCCAAACAATACACAAGAATGTTAAAAAAAACCCAAAAATACTGCAGATATCCCATGAAAGAGGTGGCACATCATAAAATAATCTTTTCAAGCAGCCTTGAGCAGCTTAACTACTCCCCTGTGGGGTTACAAACCAGTTGTTACAAGGCAGAAACTGGATCATTTCAAAGCACACAAACATGCCCCATTTCATTATAAAACTTAAGATTTGCTAAAAAGTGGGTTAAAAAAATGTAGGAAAAAAAATTGGTAGAAAACCCATTATTTTCCCAGTCTATAAAATTAGTCCTGTTCTCTTTAACATAATTTCTCTGCACTGCTGCAATCTGCAAGCTCTTACACATTTGAACTGGTTACTATATGCCCAGTTCAGTAGGCTCCTGTTGGAAAGTGAAAGCACATTTTGTTAACAGGGATCGTGGAGAGAAGTAGATGAGTTTCTGTCATTTGCATCTTCTGACTCACCTCAGGAAGACGGCTAGCACCACAGCTTTCCTGGCTAGCACACTTTACCACAACCAGCAGGACACGCTAACATCAGCATTTCCACACAAAAAAAAAGTTACAGAGAACCAGGGCACGTGGGGCTGACAGCAGCAGTCACATTAGCACTGTCTCAAAGAGCAGCCACCATCTGGAGTCACCACAGAGCAGCAATGGCCTGGCCCACTGATGCTGGAGCCCAAGCCCTCTGCAGCTGCACCACTGCCCACCCTGCATGCCTTCCCCCTGCCAAAAGTCTACCTCAAGAGATCCCACATGTTCACAGCCCGAGAGCATCCTGCCTATGGATTAGGAGCTACCATTCAACACCACACTGCAAAGGTGGCAGAACTATGGAAACACACAGACATGTACGATTCCAGCCAAGAAAAAAGACAAACCACTGACACAGTTAAAAGCTTAATGGTCTCAACACAGCATCGATGCTTTGTGCAGACAAGCATCTGACTGCACTTAAAGCCACTTACAGAGCTGGCCAGGTACTTCAGGCTGGCACAAACAGCCGGGGAGCAGCTAATGAACAGCTGCTAATGAGATATTTGCTCACTGTTGAAGACAGAAGGGGCAAGAAAGAAGAGGAGTGTGAATGTCCCTGGGCAACTTAAAAATTGTAAAGGAGGAGAGAGTTCAGAGTGTGACATGTCAGGATCTTGAAGAGATGGGCACAGGCTCTTGGCAGCTGTGGTACTTAGGCTGCAATAGCCAGCAAGGGTGGGAAGATAGGATTTCATAATTTCTGAGGAAAATCTTAGCAATAGAGAAATTGTGCCATAATAAGCAACTAGAAGGGATGAGGGAAGCTTATGAGATGAACCAAGAGAAAAATATAAAGCCTGAGACTGAAGTTGAGGTTAGACTACCAGTCAAACACTATAAGACAGCTGTAAGAGCATAATTCAAAAGTGTGCATCTGCTTTGACTGAAAATGGAATGAGAGAGAAAATGGATGTTCTAATTAGGTTTAAAAAGTTACACAGGCTTCCCCCACTGCCATATTTCAGGGGTTTGCAAATTAAATCTAATTGCATTTTACAAATATCTACAAAGATATCTCAACACTATACATAATTTTGCTTGGTTAAAGTTCCTATGCTACCTTTCACAGTTGCCAGTATAAAATAAATGGTACGTGTCAAAATAGTTGTTTGCTTGTACTCCCCTACATAGCTATTTCCTCAAATTTTCCCTTGTCTTATTGTTATTTTATATTTCAACAGGAAATGCATATATTTTTATATATATATTTTTTATGTTTCTGCCTCACATTAGGGACAAAATTATTGTTAGAAGACTTCTTTTTCTATTCTGTGTTTTCCAGTTTTCCAGCATCTAGTTCACTGGGGCCTCACCACTCTAACATTTTTGTCCAGGATCAGATAAATAGCAAGAAATGACAGCAATATGTCTTTAGTTTCCATGTTTTCTCTTATCTCCCAGATATGAAAAAAAAAAGTCATGCCAAAAGCACTGTATTTAATGTCAACATCCTGATAGTTTCTTCTTCATGGAGCTCCATGTGCTCTGAGGTAGACACGAATTAAAAAACTCTCAGCAGTTAGAATCCTGACTCTGAGGCAGTAGAAATTTGGTTGAGGAAAGGTCAGAGTGGAATAACAGAATTGGTTTTATTATATTAGGAAAAGGCTTAATAGAAACAAGATATGTAGATTAATTAGAGCATAAAGCTCTTCTAATGACTTTGGCCCACATCATCATCTTTTAATTGCCTTTCATTTCAAATCATGAAGGTTTTTGGCATATGTACTATATTTCTATGGATTTCATTCTCAAATCAATAGAAGTGAGTCACATTGAAGTCAGCCTTTACTGACTTCAGTATTTTGATAGAAGCCTAAGAAACAAAAAAGCACACCAAGAGCTGGAGTCCAAACTGCTTGAACAGGGCTCCTTAACCATAATAGAGACTTCTTTGGATCTGTTTTCACATGAAAATTTCCTCCCTTATACGGCCTTAATCACAGAATCATAGAATGGGTTGAAAGGCACCTTTAAAGGCCACCTAGTCCAATCCCTCCTGCAATGAGCACAGACACTTTCCACTAGAGCAGGATGTTCAGAGCCCCATCCAACCTGCCCCTGAATGTTTCCAGGGATGGGGCATTCATCTCACAGCAACCTGTTCCAGTGTCTCACCACCATCACTGTAAAAAACATCTTCCTTCAATCTAATCTAAATCAATCCTTCAGTTTCAAACGTTACCTTGTCCTATCTCAACAGACCCTGTTAAAGTATTTCCTCACACAGGAACACTGCTACTTGCATCACACACAGAAAGTCTGGATAAAATTAAAGAAAAGAGAAAGAATAGTTAAGGGAGAAAGTAAACAAATAGCAGACACCCACATGGTGAGAAGTTCTGTCCCTCAGCCCACGTGAATTTTGTTTTCCCAGCACAGGGAGGCAAATGCCATTATTTTCACCTACTCCCTGAACTTTGCATGACATCTCCTGCTGAACCTGTGATGGTTTGACTCTCCCTTTAAACTGAACTGATCAAGTTCTTGTCTTTGCAAAATGACAAAAAATCACTGCATAACTTAGAAAGAGCTTGGAAAAACAACAAAACTGAGCTTACAATGCTTTGTTCCATCACTTACAGACTGGCCTATCTGCCAATGCTCACAGTCTGGCTGTAGAAAGGGGAAATTTCTTACTCTCTAGAATTGAGGAGAAGTAGGTGTTTTGCAGCTTCCAGTTTGCCATCTCCAGCATTGTACCAACTTTCAAGAGTGCAAATAAATGAGCTACACTTATGATGTGTGTTTAAATTCCAATTATCATTCAATTAAGTTACAACATACTTCTCGAGAAACAATATGCTCTTACAGCATAAACAAAACATCAGCAAAATTACTGAGTTTGTTTCTTAGAGATATAAACCATTTTCATTTCTTACTGCTTGCCACAAGGATATTGCTTTACATCCAAAGGATGCCTCTCTCTATGTATGTGAGTTCCGGCATCACCATTCCTAAAATAGCTTTCAAAGCATTTTTAAAGCTGCTCTTGTGGAACCTCTTCCCCCCTTCTTCTCCCTGTCCCCCCTCTTCCCCCTGAATCAATCTGATAGAGCTTTCATAAATAAACACAGTTTCCCCTTCACAATGGGAAAGGGAACAGAAACCATGGATTTTAGTCAACAGAATTTAAAGGAGGAGAACTTATCTTAAAATATCTGAAAATAATTGTCAGCCCCCTCCCCCTCAAACTCGGACAACCAAATATCCTGTCATTGTCATTATCTGGTATTTTTAGGTTCAGTCTCGAAGTCCAGCTCCTCTCTAAACTCAAAGGCCAGTCCTAGCAACATTTCCTCTTGTCAGGACACGGCTTTGTAAAACTGATTCCCTGGTTTGAATAAGGCTCAATTCATTGATGTAAATGTAGAATGCAAAAAAGTGCCAAAGTCTTAAGGACTTACCCCTTCTTATTCTCCAACCCAAGAAAGACCACTGCCACTACAGCTTCAAAGTAGCTGACATGCATCCCAGAGATCAGGCAAGCATTTCCTAGCTTATTATAGGCTGGTTTTCCGGGAGTCTCCCTCTCTCTACATGTTATTCAGCAGATATGCAAATGAAGTATTGTCCAATTTGTTCCCAAGTTTCTTACAGAAATGCAGAAGCAGTGCTCTCCTTTGTACTCTCCTAAACTGCCCTACTGGCCTGGCTCACAAATTTCTGCAGTCTCTAGATGTGTTTCTGTATTTAAACAGAGTGAAATACACATAAACTGTATTTCCTGAGTGACAGAACTGACACAAGCTTTACTAGTACCACATAAAAGAAAACTTTTGCAAAGAGATCTCACCAAACCTCTGCAGTTTAGAGAGATTAATTATTGAGACATAGAAGTAGAAAGAGAGCACCTCCCTCCATTCTCTCTCCCTTCTGCCTTCTACACACTGGAACACCTACAAGGCCAGAGTTTCTCTGGATAAATAGGTTTAAAAAGCAGCTATGGATCTTGGGTGCACAGGTAGTTTCAAGTGCACTGAGAAATCTTAAAATATGTTGCATGACAAGGACGTTGCTTTTGAAAGTGGACCACCTGAAACTGAGGCATCACAATTGCCTCCCAGATAATTTCATTATATTTGGGCAATAGCAATTTTCAGCATGCCTGATGGCTGTACGGTTTTTTGCCAGTCATGAGCATAAAGCATAGTCACAGCATGACTGCTCTCTAGCTGGAAAATTATTTCCACAACTGCACTGAAAAGTGAAACCCAGATTTCAATTCTGAGAAAAAAACCCCAGATTTCAATTCTGAGAAAAAAGCCACAAGCTCCCATTTAAAAGTAACCTGTAACCTCAACACTTTCTAGATTTAACAGGTTCTAAATTGGGCTTGGATACAAAATGGCCAAATGACAAAGTTTTCTTTGCTTAATCATTCATTTGTAAGACTTGGTAAACTTTCTCACTATCAATTTCAAACCACCTAATTTTGTGAATCTTTCCTAAACTTAGATGTCAACTAAACTTATTTTCATTACAATATAAAGAACAAAAGAAAGGTCCATTCTTTCTGAGACTTGTTGTTAATTTAAAGCAGCATTAAATGGAATTATTAAGATGTATTACCCGCCACCATTTGTGTTTTAGCTGATGATGGTATTTACACTTCTTATTTAGTTACAGAGAAAGTTTTCAATCAAATGAACCCTCTTCTGTCTTCCTTCTGTTTTTTTTTCCCTATAAGGGGATTTTCTTCATCTTTTTTTCCTTTTCTTCCTTTGCAGATACCTTTGTCACATCACTCCTTCCCGTTTCCTCTGAGAAGCCTTTTTATCCTGTTGTCACTGACGTGCCAACAAAAGATTAACAACAAGGTCTTGTTCAAACAGTGCTGAACAAGCACCAGTAAGTTGGCATCATTTCAGAAACTATAGGGAGCAGAAGTTTTCCTTGTTTATTAACCAAGAAACAAACAAGCAAAAAAAAATAGTTGCAGGATATGCAGCTCCCTCAAAGCCACTGCTGAGTGCTAGCACCTTTCTGTTTTTAAAGGCACATGCAATAGCTTCCAAAAACTGAAAAGAAAAACTTCTCCACCATAAAACCTATTCTCTAAATAAATAAATAGATAAATAAATGCTTCTCCTGAAATTCCTTTTCTCCCACAAACATGCTACTAACAAATCAGGCAACTAGACTCACTCCATACATCTCATACAGCTCTCCTGACAGACTTTGCTACTGTCTTGAAAGGGAGACCAGGCAGTCAAGAGGCATGATATTGCTGTAACAGAGAAAGCTCGAATACAATGATGCTAAAGTATCAATAACACAAGGTCCCATAGGGCAGATCACTGAAAAATAAATTCCAGCTCAACCAACCAAGGAAAATCAATCCACATTGCTAAGGTAGTTTGTAAGCATCAACAGGAGTCTGTGTACGAGCTGTTATTCCACACTGCTGTGCTCATCACTAGCAAGAAATTAGCCTTTGTTCTGTGCACCCCATCAGAGGAGATTGTACCTGACAAGGCAGAGTACAGCAACCACTGAACAGGCATGGAAATGACATGGGGTTCAGGATAGGTGCAGTTTTACAGCATTATGCTTGTGACACCACACACGAATACAGCAAGTTACACAGCTACAAAAAGTGCAAAGCATACCTACAACATCTTTGCATTAAGCCAGTCAATTTTAATTTTGTCTCGGGCCTTTACAAATTGTTATGGAATGGGGATAAAAAGGCAACCAAGAGCCAGTCTGATGGCAGGTTCACAGCCTGCAGCGATGCCCTGGTCAGCCAGTATCCTAAAAACAGAGCACAGATACAATCAAGGCTCTGCCTCTCCTGGTAATCTTGGAGACTGTTTACTCAGCAACACCAACCCATCAAAGGAAAGGATGCCAATGCATGAAGACAAGTCTGTGTAACTCCAAGCAAGGTTTGTTTATCGCTAATAGTCCTCCTGCTTAAGCTAAACCTCAAAACACATAGAAAAGCCTCAAAGGGCCTGGAAACCTCACTTCAAATCAGAGGTAAAAACTGTCTCTATGAGAACTGACTGAGCAGATTGCCACAAAGAATTTCTGAGCTGTGCCACAGACCACAGCAAGGGTGGGGGTGGTGTGTGTGTGTGTGGGTGTGTGTGTGGGTGTGTGTGAAGAGTAGTGGTGTGAGGGCTAACACTAAAATAAGGGTATTAGCTATGGCACAGATCACTCTGGAATGATACAGGCAGGAACATGAGGCCATTTTAATGTAACTGTGTTTTGCCCCAAGTGTGGCAAGTAAGATCTCCCCCATCAAAATGCACCCTTGTACACTACAACTCAAATTTCCCCCTCCACCAATACTCTGAAACACTTCTCTAAGTTTGCACCAAATGTCCACCAATCTTTTCTCATCTGATTTCCTTGTCTCCTGTTTCCATTACACAACATTCCTGCTCCCCCAAGATAATCACAGTTCTAGCACCTCTTTGCTCAGCCAGGTGGCACATTCTCAACCCTTCCCTCACCATCCAGCCATCCTGTCTCTGGAGGATCTCGTCCAGGTGGGCAATCTACACTTGTGTGAGACCTAATGCAATTCACCCATTTCTGCTACATTTTGGGAAAACTATAAGGTGTATCCTCCCCTAGGCAGCAGCATGCAAACCCACTATCTTCTATCTTCTATCTCTGGTCATGCTCACAGATCCTGGTTCACCTAAAAAGCTACAAAATTGTCAACAACACAACAACAACATATGGGCAAGGTTACCTGATAAATGAGGAACAAAAGTCTTTTGGAGGCCATTGGTGGAATCATTCAGATATGGTGCCTCTACCTTCTCTGTGTGAGAATTTTCAAGCTTTATGATACTTATTTCTTTGGTTTCAAAGGTCAATCTTTTATCCCAGCTGCTCATGGTAATCAATTACCTTTATCTGCAAGTAAGTTCCCAATTTCACTGACACATCTTACAAAATTCATCCCTTCCACCTGCTCCTCAATTAGTACTAAAAGTAAGCAAATGTTTTCATGAGTTTTCAAGATACAAATCAAATTCATTGGACAAACTTCTTAACTCCCATATATTTAGACACAATTCATCTCAAATAGAATGACTGTTACTAGCAGATGTCATCTGTGTTGGTTTCTTCTCACATCTCAGAAGGAAAACAGGGATCTGCTGAAATAAGAAGTGGATTTCATCTTAATCCCTGACAAGTAAATCATGAAACACAAGAGTGGTCTTCCAGGTCAAGAAGGGAACAGGAAAAAAAGCCAGTGATAATAAAGAAAACAGGCTTTCTCACAGACTTCTCAATCCATTTTGGATGACCATGCTCACAGGGGCCATTTGGATACAGTGCAGAGAAGCTGTACAACCACTGAGACAGACAAAGCAGAGCACTTTATGAGGGACCTCAGAAAAATATACTGACGTGGTTGCAAGCTGAGATGGGAAACTGTGTCATTATGGAGAGGAAGGATGTGCTGGTGATTGATGTCACTGAAGAGATCTGGGGTGGGAGAAGAAGATAAAACAGTCTTAGAGGGAGCAGATGAGGATGCACAATGATGCATCCATTGTGGGACAAAGGCCAGGCTGAACATGGCTCAAGCTGGGATGTAGGAGAGCAGGATAATTTCAATTTTAGTGCATGAGCCTAGGTAATAAAGGTACTATTGACAACAACCATAGTGAAATGAGAATAAAAGCTTTTAAATTAAGGCCCAAGAATTTCATATGGACCACAATAAATTGGTAACAAAAATGTAAACAAGAGAAAACACTTGGGTCACATGTTGAAGCAAATTAATAGGTTCAAAAAACTATCAGTGACTACCTTCAGGTATTTCTGAAAGGCTAATGATGTAAATTTACTTATCTTTGTAAAGAATTTGAAATTCAATGACACTTCATTAGCAAATTAAAAAGAGTTCTCCAAGGGCACTTTCTGCATTGTGGTCTAATGAGAACTAGGGAGCAGATACAACTTTCAGTGCCCTGATCACTACACAGATGCACAGAAGCCAAGCTCTCTATTTTGGAGTAAATGTATGCACCTCCCCGGCTACACAGGGACAAAAACTTGCCTTGTAGAACATAGGTGACTATGGTAGCTTGGCTACTGTGCAGATTCAGCTACTCAAAAGGAGCAGGTATTTTGTACCATGATTACCACATGGTCTGAACTCCCCAGGCTGGCATCATGTAGCGTCCTCTCTCCTCCAGGCTCCACCAGACCAGCACGTACATCTCAGCATACACACACACATCCTTCAAAAGCCAAGATGATGAGCTTGAAAACAGAGGTGTTTCCACTGAAATCCTTATAAAGCTTTTGGTTCTTTTGCTACGATGCAAACACTTTCTGAGCAGAATGCTATTTCACACTTCCCTCTGCTGCTAAAATCCTGGCATCCTGTTTCTAAACATTGTAACTCCTAAATAAGACACACTGTCCTCAGAGAAGGACACTTCTCTGGAGAAGAACACAGTAACTGAAAACTGGAAAAATCATAACAAACACTCCTTCCTGTGCACTAGATCTCCAGGCAATTCATACTAGACAAATTTACATGGCAACAGAAGAGAGGGGCTTGAATTGTTATTACAAAATTATCTCCTTCTGCCTAGTTATCTGCTCCTCTCCCATTCTGCTGGCTACTGCAATAAAAAATGCTGTTTTCCAACCACTACTGTTGTAACTGGACTGAATGATTCCTTCACAGATCCAGACAGATGCAAGCAACCTCACAGTGAGGAGATCACTATTCAATGGGATTATGCTTTTACTTCTGGCAGGTCTACAAAGCAAGAATTTTATTATTCCAAGCCTTCTAAGTTCCTTACAATGTTCAGGATGTTTATGCAATTAAATTTCACAATTTTAAGATTTACTTTGTGATTTAAGATTAAGATTTGGGAATTAGTATTTATCCTGAATAAGAATTTCCACTGCTACACGTGAAATCATCTAAGGCCAAATGGAATGTCCATATGTCGCAGTAACACACAGTGTTTTAAAATCTAAACTTATGAATTTCGTGATGGAAACTTACTGAAAATGATAAATGGAGGCAGGTATCTCTTACAGAATAATGACTGGGTCTATCGAACAAAAATTCCTGAAACATTCCTAGAGCACCCAGCTGCTGAAAGTTGATGTAACACAAGAAAGTAACACCTAATTTTCACACAAGAAGAGTAAAAATGACAGAAATGGGCACCTGTAGTACTAAAGACAACTATCCCAAACAGTTGAATTCTCTAATTAGCAATATGACTAGTGACATACACAGTGGACATGGATTTAACACACTGAAAGAAGTACCACGAAAATCTCAGCATTGTCTAATCCAACTGCAGGGAACAGTGCTGAAGTTTAAACAGCAACACTTGTATTGTCATGCATAGTAGAGGGGTTTGATTTTCTAAACTTTTCCCAGAATGCTGGGATACAGTAATAGAAAAATGTTTTACATAGTTAAAATATTTCTGACATCAAGAGTACAATGCTTGCAAATGTAAATGCACAGGATATTAAAAAAATATCAGTGTCAGTTATTGTAATTTTCTTCAGGAAAAAAATCCTGCAAATTAATATACAGGCAGACTATGTGTTCACCACTTTGGATTCTAAATATTTAATGGTTGTCATCTCTCTGCCATACAACTATTACATGCACATTTCAAAATTACTGATAATTTTAGTACTGAAATTTGGAAATGAGGTAATGTATGGGGATATAAAGCACATGTCTCAATGTAATGATTCACCTTCTTTTAGAGCAAGGCCTCATTTTTTGTGGCTTACAAAACAATGTTTTTTAAGGCCCCTACACAGGACAGGCTATGTTGCCAAAGCATCATATGAAAAGTGATAATATGCAATAACAGAGACAGAGTCTTGAAAAATCACGGGCCAACCCAACATTCTCTTAACATTAATTTTATAAAATACCTTACATGAACAGATAAAGAACTTAAGCATACATAATAACCAAAATTTAAAAAGAATGTTGAATAAAATATAAATTAATTGAACACATCACTAAATTTGCCACATTAGACAAGTTTATAAAAGGCATTTTCAGATAAAATAGTTATTTGAAAGAAAATCCTTCAAAATGGAAACTGCTGAAGTCCTTTTTCAAGAAGTCACTCCTAAAAGCGCTAAATTCCAGGTCATCAGGTAGCACCTGAATTTGCTTTGAATAACAGTGTTCATTTGCTTCAAAATTTGTCATTATTTAAGACACAAATTTAAATGCTTTCAGGTCAGAGTTGTCAGTGCAAAGTAAAGCTTCAAGCTGAAAATGAGAGAAATACACAGAAGAAATGGTCCTGGTACAAAACGTTCTAAATTCACATTGTAAAAAAAACTGTGCCAGATGCACTCTTGAGAAACTGGAGATTAACAAATTTTACCAGTGGCCATTTAGGGTTCCAGACAAGCCATTAACATAGCTAATTATATTAGTTTCCTTTACCACAATTTAATTTTTTCCTGCATATAGCCTTCAGAAAAGATCCATGCTGCTGATGTCCACTTGCTCTACTCAACTTCTAATTCAGCCAATTCAGTCAAAATGCAGTAACTCAGCAAAAAGGAGAGAAAAGCTGAAGCCAACAGACAACACAAGGATGGCCTAAAGACTACAAATGTTTCTGAGTTTAACCAAGTTTGTTCACCCAAGCACTCTCATGCAAGTCAGTCTTCCTTAAAGCTATATAAGTGCATAATACACTGCCAGGCTCAAACCCTTAAGTCTTTCAAAGGTTAAAAATATGTTTAGAGAACTATGTCTTTAGAGAACTAAACTGCAGCCAGATTAATTTATTTTAAGCCTATTAATTCCTGCAGAGTAAACATCAACACTCTAGCAAAGCAATTTTGCTGTTTGACTGTAAAACTACTAACCAAAACAGGCTTGAAACAGTCTGCACGTTCCACTATTTAGAAGTGTTATTAGCACACTCATTTAAAGATTAATGGAAATCTTTTCAAGTTACCACTCAGAATATTGCTCAAGTTTGGTTTTTAACACATAATAAAAAAAAGTGTCACTGGTGGTCACAACCAGAAAGAAGGTTAACTTTAAAAACCTTAATCTATCAGGCAGTAGTTCCAGCCTCTAATTGAAATATAAGGATGCAATTTATACTAAGCTGCTGCATAAAAACTAGAAAATGAGTTCTTCATTGCAATTCAAAATTTCAAAACTCAATCTGCAAAATGTTTGTTTATCCTTGTAAAGTGCTCTTTTCTTCATCATTGCTATGCTGGCTGTTATGCTAGAACCTCATTTCAGTAATTCCAGTACAACCAGAGTGTATAATTTAATAGCCTGAATCATTTTCAATTTATAGCTAGCTAAAATGCTACAGTGACGTTGCAAACAAACCAAATGAACGAGAGGGTTCAATACTACACAAAACCTTCTCCCAAAACAGAGGAAAGAGATTAACTTGAGCCAAAAGCACAGAATATAACTTACATCAAAACTTTTCCTAAGCTGTACTTGAGGAATGAACAATTACAGGAAGATGCAAATGTCTTTTCCTAGAACATAAACTCAGAAGCATTTGCTTAAATGCAAATGGAGCAGCAGCTCTTCCCTATATTCTGTATTCCCCTGATCATCTTTTATAACTGAAGCAGATTAACGATATCCATATTATGCTTCATGATGCTACAAAATAATTTAATTAGTTTTAAGAACAAGTTTTTTGATGAAACAATGAGACTTTGAGATAGAACAGTAATTTCCAATGGGTCTTCTCAGTTACTTCAAATCCTGCAGTTCAGCCACGTGCTGTCTTTAAAAACATCTTTACAACAAATGCATTGGCTGATGAGATCTGATCCTGTAAGTGATACAAATTTTAGCACTTACTCAGAGTGAAAGAGAACACTAACAGCTGAAAGGGAATAATGAATATATATTTCACACCCAGCCTGGCACACTGAAAATTTTCATATACTCGTCACATCTCAAAATGAGAAAAATATTCTAACTACCACATGGTTTTATTTTTTTTTTCAATAGTATTAGAAGAAAATTTCAAAGTGTCCTAAAAAAAAAAAATCAAGAAAGCAGCAACCTTAAGAATTCTTCTGAAAATATTCTGACTCAACTTTGAAAGTACTAAGAACAGAGTTGTCTTCTCTCTCTCTCTCTTTTTTTAAATCATGAAGATTTTTAAATTGGCTTGCATCAATTTGGGCTCAAAAATAAAATGTCAAAGTTTGGAGTATTACTAACCAAGTAAAGCAAAAACATATTTCCAACTAAGCAGTTGGAAAGTGAGTGAATGAATTTGGGTGTTAAACACATCCTTGAGGATTATAAAGTGTACAGGGGAGGGAGGAGGTTACTAAAGAACCTTGCAAAAAATATTGCTACAGTAGCATTAGGAATTAACAGTGCATCAAAGATTTAAAGTTTCCAAGTTAATACAAACTGATCCAAGCCACAATGAACCACAGGATAATCACTCAAACAAAACATTAACCGCATTCTACTTTACTGAATCTAGAACTGGAATTTACCTGAATACCTTTAATATAATTGAAAAAAGATTCCTTTTAGTCTTGCCATGAAGAACTGGTGCTATTAGTGTGTAATCAAAACACTGTATTATCATGTGCATTTGGCTTTTTCTAACATCTGCAGTCAAACACTCAAATTTGAAAGAGATTTTACATGTGAGAACTCAGTATCACTGCTGCATGAAGTGTTTTATTTGTTGGTAGGGATTTTTTTGTGGAAACTGTATATAAAAGACCTTGAGACTACAGGTCATGGAATTCTTGTTAAACAGAAAGCTGCCCAACATTACTGTCAAAATACCTTTAAAAAAAGGCAGTTCACAGAATAATGTGTTTTACATTCAGATACTTCCTCTCTCAAAAGCAAAGGAATCTCAGAAGAACAAAAAATCAGTAGTGAAGGCCACATACTTTTGCATTTGATGAGCTGAAATGCAAAAAACAATTAAAGCATCTTGTAAAAGAAAAAAAAAAAGACCAAAAGAAACACAGAACTTCTGGAAAGTGATGATTTAGTTGATGGAGTGGTCAGCATGGAAACTGTTGGGAATGCTACAGCAGAACTGACCACAAGTACAAGGGAATATGAATAGGACATCGTACAGGCACAAACTAGAAAACTGTAACTTGCCACCTTGTAAACAAGAAAAAGCATTTCACAGATTAAAAGTTCTAGGGAAGTAAACTTTTTTTAAATTACTTTGTAAGTTCAACCCTGATTTTAAAAAGTATGGCTAGCAAAAATACATAAGCCTCAGCATATTTGTAAGTCTTGATCAGAGCAGTCAGGAGCCTTTGATAAACGGCTGGAAATAAACACCCTTCTGCTAAGGATGGAAGAAAAATATCCCATTCTGTTCTTCCTCTCATTCCCCAATCCACACGTGTATCTGTAGAATTCATCTGATCCAAGAAAATCTTGATGCTGCTATAGATTGAGACGTGGGGAGACTGGTGGAGGAAAACAGACAAACTCTCTTAAAATACTACGGGCCACGTCAACATTATTCTGGGCAATTTCAAGTGCCCTCTTGACTTCTTCAAAGGAATAGCCCTCTCCCATAAGTTTTGCAATTTTTGCATCCACATTTTCCGTAGAACTGTCAGAGCTGTATGCTTTCCTGTGATGTATTTCTGGTGCAGTTCTCCGAGGAAGTGGTTTAGGGGGCCTGGCTGGTGCTTGTGAACCATCTGTTTCAAATAAAAGAGATAAAAATTATTATCAATTGGCCTAAGACTGTGTTAATGGTTGGTCAAACCTCATGAAGCTGTTTTAAAAGTAAAATTCTAAAGGAAGATGAAGAAATATTTCAGTTACTCAATATAGCTCATTTAAAAATGTTGACAGAAGCTGAAGTCCTCAAGAACATCCAAAATGGAAATAATGTAACAACATACTATTTTAATATTATGATAGGAACATGCAACTTGCAATCTGGATTATCTGAAGTTGGAACAAAAATAAAGTATGATGGAACAGCAAAGACAGTGAAAATAGCCAGTAAAACTCTTAAAGACTCTCCACTCTCAACCCACAGCTTGAGAACTTCTGAGTTAAAATAAAACCTAAAACAACAAAACAAATTAACAAAAAACCCACAAATAAAAAGCCCAAGAAAAAAACCTAAAAAACAAACAAATAAGCAAAACCCAAACACAAATTTGATCACCATTTTATTGAGGACCATAAGTTGTGTAGAAGACAAATACACCTGAAGGAGAAAAATACTTAATTTCTTGTTCCATCTTCCAGATTCTGTTCATTCAATTGCTATTCAGGTCATGCACAACAGCTACACATAAGTACACAAATAAGTGGTTTCTCCAAAAGACCTCTAGCCCAATTATTCCCACGATGAGAACAGAACACGCTCCTTCCTCTCCAGTCCCCCTTTGGAAATATCTCCCAGTTTCTTATCTTCTGTGGAAAGGTTACCGTCACAGTTAATGCTGGTGACTAAGAATCATGATGTGCTGGTGAAAAAAAGCTAATATTCAAACTTGCTAATCTTCTCAGAGTCAAAAGTTTTGTGCTCAAGTAAACTTGGTACTTTACTGAAACGCCTTTATCCTCACTGATTCCACAATAAGAAGCTTAAATACAAGCAGGCACAGTGCAGAAAACACTTTCAGGAGCAAAGTATCTAAAAAATTAAAAAGTCTTTAATCCATCAAAAAGGGTTTTAACAAGTCCTATCAACAGTGACTTTGATAGATAAATTAGAGGAATTTCTGGCTGTGATACTTCCTGTTTACTTACACTGAGAGCAGTGGCATTTTCCACTGTTAAGTACTTCAGAGACAGTTCTTTAGGCATGGAAGGAATGTTATATTTCCAGTATTCTTGTTGTAACCTTATCATAACATTGGATACAGAGAACTATAATTCAACCAAGTACATTAAACACTTCAGATAAATGAAAGTAGTTCACACGAGAGCATGTTTAATGCAGGTGTATTTTTCTTTCAGGTTAGTTTTTCCATCGATTTGGATGCATGTTGCTATAAAATTTAATTTCACTTATTAAAAAATTCAGAGAGTTAATAGTACCTTTAGCAAGATGGTGATATTCATATAACAAATGGATAAGGGGCTAAGACCTACAGGTACTAAGGGCTACTTAATATTTGATTTTTTTCTCTCTGAAGATAAAAATAATGATGTAAATGATAAACATTCTGAAGCAGATCCAAACCTGCTATGAAGGTGTGGAAGATCCATAAAACACTTGTCTGAGAAATTAACTATAGCTCAGGAAATGTGGTTAATCACTAAAAACTGAATCAGAAACAAGTTCAAATTTCTCACTTCACTTATTTTAGGAAACTCAAGACTGCAAAAGAATAATATTCTTTATCTTTGGAATAATGGCACATCATTTAAAACCAATTGTTTTTCTTTCACAAACATTCAAACTCTTTTAATAGGTACATTCCATTACGGACTTCATTTCTATACAGTAAGAAACAAAATTAAATTTACAAACTTTACATTTTCCCCTGGGCTTGAAGTACAGAAGAAATTCCTTATGCATAAATCAGATTCTTCCCTGTGTTTCTGTTACTTGAGGGTATTTTTGCTTGACTCAGTCTAACACAGGCTTAAAACTGAAGTTATTTCATGTTTAAAACCTTCACTTCACTGAAGCTTTCAAACAAACTTTATTAAGCAATGACATAATTTAGAAAGGTCATTTTTAATTCTGTCAGCAGATTTGAAGCACAGGCATTTTGTTCTCACTACAGAGACATCTCTCTATAGCACAGATACTCTGAGATCTTCAGCACTCTCTCTCAATTCCCATTATTATTTTTTTAGACGCTGACATCTCTTTCAGTATCTTCACATCCATATAAAATTTCAGCTAAAGCTGGGTATCATATTGGATCCTGAGCTTAAAGATACTAAGCCTAAGCTGCATGTCCATCTGGACACTGAGATAGAGGTATTAAGTAGGACTTTCCTTCCCTACTTCCCACCCTCTGATGTTTCAGCCACCACAGATGTCTAACTAAGAATTCAAATAGATTTTCTAACTGTGCAATTCAATTAACAGTTTCTACCACGAGCAGCTTCCTCCACCGCTCACATTTCTGTAATTCAGCACTAGATTGAACCCTTAGGTAAGGGCTAGTATAAAGGCAGACACAGGCTCATTTAATAAGTGTTTAAAAAGCATGGGAAAAGTGGTGAGAGCTCTATGGCACAGTGGGAGAGGCTGTTTGTAACGATGCCAGCTGTCTGTTTCTCTCTGCTGTGCAATGCCCTTCTTTTCTTCCCTTGCTGCTTCTCCTGGACTCCTCCATCTTTCAGCTACAGACTGAGGAGCGTCAGAGCAGCAGGTGACAAAGGCTCGCTGTGGAACAGGGGCAGGCAGCTACACCTCACCTGACTGGGGCACAGGAACAAAGCACACCCAGGGGACATGTGCTCTAAGGAACTCAGGGAGCAGGGAGAAGGTGAGGAAAGGACCCACGCTGCTCCATCAAGCTGCTAGGTACAATCTTTCTATTTTGCAATACTGTGGATTACATTATTTCCTCTAGTGTTAACTGAAATACACCCTGGAATAATATTCTTGTAAAAGGAATACAAATTTGCAAGTGTTTTCATAAGGCTAACTGAGTGAATGAATAGGCAGCAGGCAAATACAGTTAACCAATCATTTGAATCTGTATCTTACAGAATAGCTAAGTTCAGTAAAATAGAGCAGACATCTATTAGAGGCTTAATTTTCTTCTTCCTTTCCCTCTTATTATTGGCTGTGCTTAGGTAAAATACTCTAATTATTAGCAATATCATAGAATAATAGAATGGGTTGGGTTGGAAAAGACCTTAAAGACAATTCAATTCCAATCCCCCTGCCATGGGCAGGGACACCTTCCACTAGCCCAGATTGCTCAGAGCTCCATCCAATCTGGCCTTGAACACTTCCAGGGATGGGAGCATCCACAGCTTCTCTGGACAACCTGTGCCAGGGTCTCACCATCCTCACAGTAAAGGACTTCTTCCTGATACCTCACCTAATCTCTTTCAGTTCTCCTTTGTCCTCTCACTACCTGCTCTTGTAAAAAGTCCCTCTCCTGCTTTGTTCTAGGCTCCCTTCATGTACTGGAAGGCCAAAATTAGTTCACCCCAAAGCCTTCCCTTCTCCAGCCTGAACAATCCAAATTGTCTCAGGCTTTCCTCACAGGAGAGGTGCTCCATCCCTCTAATCACCTTGGTGGTCTTCTCTGGACTCACTCCAGCAGGCACATGTCTTTCTTACGCATCTTACGCTGGATGGATTTCATGGTGGGGTCTCATGACAGCAGAGCAGAGGTGCCAGATTCACCCCTTTGCCCTGGGTGGCATCCAAAGCCACACTGCTTTGGATGCAGCCCAGGAAAGCAGGATGCAGCCTGTTTGGCTTTCTGGGCTCTGAGCACACATTGCCAGCTCACGTCCAGCCTCTCATCCACAGCACCACCAAGTCCTATCTCCTTTTCTTGCTCTTTTTGTAATAATTTTAAAGAGCTGTATATAAGGAGTTTGAGAAGCCATGCCTTTGGGGGAGGGGTTGCATGGCTGAGTACTATTTCTGAAGTGTTCAATAGTGGATACCTGAATTAGAATAAATTACTTGGTAGACATTAAGGATTCAGTTAAACATCACAACAGCAACCTTAAAAACAGTGAAAGTGAAGCAGAGAACTTAAAGCACTGCCCATGCTACTCTAGGAACCCAGTGGCTAAATTATAATTAGATTTTAGAGTGAACTCCATTTATTTTTCAGCTAGTTCAAAGCACCTTACAAAAGCCCTGAAATGAAGAATTTCTTAAGTGAGCTGATTAGTTCAGAATAAATGCAAGACCAAAGTTCTGAATACAGTTACACTCTCTACATTATCTTTTTAAATCATAGACGAAGGTGAATCTGTTCATCCTGCAGCTCATCAGTTCTGTCCTTTGGAATTACTGACACTGTAAAAACAACTTTCCAATTACGAGAATGACATGATCTATCACACAGTTTTCATCTAATTGAAATTAAATGGAATATCTTGCTGCATATCATGCTGATTTAGAATGATATTTATAGCAAAAGCTGACACGTGAGTGTTTTAGAAGATGGCTGTGTGAAACACAGATCAAAAAGTATTAAGTAGGACCAGAAAGTTCCAAGTTCTTAACTAACAAGTATCTTGCAGTAATTTAGGGAAATTAGAAATTGTTTTACCCCAGAAGTGAAAGAACTGCAGTAAAACTCCATAGCTTTAAAAGCAGTTACATCATTGTCATAATTTGCATTACTAGAGAACTCAAAACATCCTGAATAAACTGAGTGAGCATTTTAAGACAAATAGATCCCTCACAATGCCACATACAAAGCATGTGTTATAAACTCTTTTCTTCCAATAATTGGAAAAAAAGAGAAACAGCTATATTTGTAAAGATACCCTCCCAAAAGAGATAGTATTTTCTAAAGGTGCCACACTAATTCACAATTATGCTATTCATTAAAAAATAAGTAAGCCTGAAGAGAGCTACAGAAATTTCTCCTCACTTAAGTTGGAAAAGCATACTCTTTTTTTCCCCTATACACCAGCAGCATGAAACTCTGTATTTCTGAGAAGGAGAATGTAATTACTCCTAAAAAATATATCTTCTTTTTTTCTCCACTTGGGAATGCTGCGATTGAACAATGGTGATTATTACAATTGAAAGATTAGAGAAAAGTCCTTCATGCATAAAAAGTCTTCACACAAAACTATCTATCTGGAGAACGATTAATGGCACAAAACATCATTTGGCTTTTTCTTTGTGTGTTTTCTTCATACAGCAAAATAATGTTGTTGGGCCAATCCTCCCCCTTCCCCATGTACCATGCACATCTAAAGAAAAGAAAATTTGTCTAAAAACTGGTGAAGGTACTTTGAAATACAGGTAATACTGTTATTATTTTTACTCATTTAGTAGATTTCCTTTCAATTTACTATTTTTGCTGCCTGAAAACCATAACCAGAATTTCTTTGGCAGAGGAATTGTTTCTACTGTACCTGTTCTACTGTACTGAATTTTAAGTGGTTTTGATTTTGTCTGTTTTATTAAGAAACATCTTAAAAGTTTCTTAGAAATTCAGACAAACATATTAGTAAAAAAAGACAGAAAATAATACTTTAGAGAGTTGAGCCACTATTTCTTTTGTTTAGGAGAAATGAAACAAAGATGGAAATCAGATGCTTATGCTCCTTTCAGTACTTCTGATCTCTTACGAGCTTGAAAGGTGTCAGGAAAATCTCTGCCTTTCTCAAAAAATAAGGAACACTACAACTCACATAAGCATTCAGTTTGGCAGCTAGTAAAATGGATGCCATGATATATACACCTACACACAAAAAGTAGCCACTTCAACCTCGATTGCAGAACTTAAGTCTCTGTTATCCTTTGATGACTTCATACTATTGTAAAGCAATATTACCATTGCCATTTGTTGCCCAGAATGACAAAAAACTCATTGGACTTTAGGGATGCAAGTTATAGTCTTCATAAAATTGTAATTTTCTAGAGGAACAGTTTTCTACCTTACCTGAAGATGGAGGAAGTTGATCATAGTCTTGAGATGTCCTATTTGTTTTGACATTTTCTCCAGGTGCTCTCCGAGCAGGTGGCAAAGGAACATGACCAGTTATTGGGTCAAAATGGAGATCTGATAACAGAATAAAAAAAATGTCTTAGAATAATCAGAACTACTATTTGAGGGAGGGCTGAAGCATAGAAGGTAGGATTAAAATAGCCTCCCATCATGCAGAGGAACCGTGAATCCAGAGGTGTCCTCTGACAGCACGTGCACATAAACCTCCAAATTCAGCGTTCATAGTACACATATAAGTATGATTTGAAGTGACAAACACAGGAGCACAGCTTAAAGGTGGTCTGTCCTGCACTGACTGTGGTCTTTTCTCTTTGCATCCATGAAGTACATTTCGACCACCCAACCCTGCTGCTGCTGGGACTGTCCCTGGCAAAGCACGAAGAGGTTGCAGCACCTGAAGCAGCACAATTAAAAACATCCCAGCTACTCAGCTTGCTTATGCTTTCATTACACTTCTATGCTTTGCAGTTCACAAAGACTGCAGGGCTGATTTCCTATTCATACAATCCCAGGTATGGGTAAATATTACAGGGACAGAATTTGAAAAATGAGAGAAATAAACAATCCTGATATATCGTCCCCTCCTTTTCTTTCTTCTTTGGCTACCAAAGATGCTGCTGAGCGAGTGCAGCACCATCTTGGATCTGGCTTCTGCTCTGGACTCAGTACTCACAGAGTGTTTGTTTTGTATGTGAGTGCAACTTTTCCCTGGTGTTGATGATGAGATTATTATTCTAATCTGACAGGCTCTGATGGATAGCTGAGAAATCACCCTCAAGACTTGTATGGAAACCAATCATCAAAAACTCATCATAAATCTTCTACAACAGATTATGTGACAAGATGCAAAGTGAGTAATATGGCTTTAGAAATACCATATGAATAAAAAAAGAGCAATTCACACAACCATGCATGCCTAAGTAGATGCAATACACTGCTAAGATTAATGGGAACTGCTGCTGTACGACTGTATTCCTTATGCAAATATGAAGAACAATACATGACTGTAGATACATATTCCAGATATTTATTTTAAAGCTATTAAATGTTTTTTTAACACTATCAGTGATGTTCTTAGATTATTTGGAAGTTACACTTAAACATCTAAAACTGCATGTTTCTGGGAACTGGGCACAGGCAGATGGAGCTTGTGTGCATCCATGTGTGAGGTCTCCTATTTTTCCTCTCCATTCCGATCAGAACGGAACAGTACAGTGTGTGTTTCTGCATCAGATGATACAATGGAGGCACCCATTCAGACTAGAGTGCTGAAGATTACATTGTTTTTATTTTGAAGCATAGAAGATAAACTACACTGTATTTATGAACATCAACCCTTAAATTCTGTAAGGTGCTAAGTCTTTTCACCTGGATGCATTCAGCAACTTAGATGAGAAAGTAACTGAGTTGAATTTGAATTTTAAAATACACAAAGCTTTAGCAAATTACTCAGTGTCAGGCCTTGACTGATAGGAAAACATACATAATAAAAACATTCCATAAAAGGTCACTGCACTTCAACCTAAAGTAGCTCCCTTTCCCCCCACAGAGAGTTTCACTCACACAAGTCTGCCAAACACCAGAGAACCTGTCAGGCCATCATGCAGCTGCACATCACATTCTGGCCTTGTGTGAAACTATCACCAAAACATTTCATTTTATCCCTCTCCGCAGAGCTTCTAAGAAAAACATCTAACCCCAGCACAAGGCAGATCATCCCTGACACAGAAAAGGTAAATTTAAGACACCAACATCCTTCCACAGAGAAAAAAGCTTCCACAGAGAGAAAAAAAAAAAAATTACTTCACAGATGTGTGCTATAACCCACAAAAATCCTGCTGTATTCTGTATCATAATCAGCAAATATGTTCAACTTCATTAACCTGAACATCAAACTCTTTTCAACTCAAAGACAAAAATCAGGAATTGTAAACACAGTTTTCATATATTTTATAAGCAAAATACCAGACTGAATGTATCACACTGATTTACAGGGAGAGATAGGTGAAAACCTGACTCAGCAAAAAGGTTATGAACCCCAGGACCTAGCAACTGCGTTTACAATATAGTTTTGTAGCAAAAATTTACAACAGTTCTAACAAAGCAGAATATTCTTTTCCCTTATTTTACAACTTCTTTCAAAGTTTCAACTTGAAAATAACCCCCATGAATTATGTTTTACTATTGAAAACAATGGAGTTGACAAAAAGATATAGACTAATATGACAGATTACAACAGAAAACTACAATTTAGAAACTTTCTATCCTGGTATAGAAATACTGACCTCATTTTATTATTTTGTTATTATGAAAAGTGAAGTCTTTCTATCTTCTGAGTAGCTTCATCACCACCATTTAAAATTTTGATTTTTTAATATTTTGTATAATGAGTTCTGAGGCCTGGTGACAACTTTATCACTGAACAGATAAGCTTCTAAAGTAAGGTAAAACAAAATAAAACAAAACATTCTGTTTCCTCTGTATTCCTACCAGAATGAAGGAACAGTTCATGTCCTGAAGAGGGTCGGCTCCCTGAGCCAGGAGGTTTTGTGTGCTCAATCATGCTGTGCCGAGCAGGTGGCGGTGGTGGAGGTGGGAGTGAGGGAGGTAAGTTATCAAATGCATCTTCACCTGCAGTTTAGAAATTAATTATTAGATGATCAAAACTTCATTAATAACTGCAGAATAAAGAATAAAGCTTAAACTTTATTTTTTTTCTGGCTGCTGAGGCCTTTAGTCCTATGGTTCATCTAAGCAGTTCAGTGACTCCAGTAATGAAACTGTAAACCTGACTGTTAATATCCACAGTCCTCTTCTAAAACATATCCTGAATGACCTTTTGCAGTGCTCAGTTTCTTTTCTGGGATGGAAGGAGAGATTGCTTTTAGTGACTCAATTGCCAAGAGTGTACTACAATGAAAGCTTCACTGAGTAGCATGGTAGAGTAACAGCTGTATTTCAGTGGCTAAGCAAGTGTATTTATATATAAACACCAATGATGACGGCACTGAATCACATTTATACTCTGGATTATCTCTATCTGCTGTTCAGAAGTTCTGACTCCAGATATAAACTGAATTTTCTAAAGGTTGGCAAAAGAATGCACCTCTTATACAAAGGTAGTGCAAGCAGGATTAGAGTTACCAAGCACCGTGATTTTTATGTGTTCTTTTGCCTTCATTTCTCCTGCATCTCAGGAACACTGCAGGGACAAGAGAGAGCATGGTGCAGGAACAAGGCAAATGTTCAAAAGGTTTTATGGAACCAGAAATTTGGATGCTGACACATACACACAGACACAACCATGCAGCTGAGTTTGTCAATGAAGGTGTGGGTGGTCCCAAAGCATAGCACCAATATATATGCAGTGATCACTGATTTTTGTGTAGGAGAACAGAACAGAAATCAGGGTTGGAAAAAAGAGCTTTTGGTGACTGTAGACAGCAGTGAGTTTTGAACTGTCCCTTGATGGGGGAAAAAATCCCAGAAATTTACTTATTACTTTAATTTAGTGGTTTCATTCTTTTACTCAAACAGCATCTCTTTGTCATTCTTCTTGTATTTGATAAAATAAATGGAATTATTTAAGCTACAGTAGGAAAAATGCTCCAACACCACATTAAATTGCAATGCTCAAACTTCTTAGTAAGAGACAATTAAAATTTATTTTAGGGAAAATGGTTTTTGCTTTTCTGTATAGCTGCAATACAGATTGAGTATATCTTTTCATCTGCCTCAAGTGAGACCTTACAAACAGACTCCAAACGACATAAATATTGACTGAAAGCTGTAATATCTAGCTCATAGCCTGTTTGGTACTCCTGACATACTCAACACTGGCTGTTTTTCAGTAAACATGGCATTTAGTTCATCTGGGCAGTGTTAACCATTACATGTAATCAGCAAAAAGTCTGCAACCTAAAGGGGGCACCAGAAGATCATAATCGGAGGGTGTCCTGTTGAGCAAAGAGCTGTGTTTGGGGCTGTCTCTGGCAGGAGGCCGTGCAGGAGGCAAAGGTACCGGAACAGTAGGTGCATCATAGACATCTCCTGAACGACACAACCACAACAAGTGAGTGTTTTCCTGCTGCACCCCTAGGGCAGCACAGAGCAAATCTTCTTGGCAAGCAATGAAGAAATAAAGACCTACCTGACTCTGGATGTTTAGATTTCTTTATCTCGGAAGTAGCACCGTGTGTTCCATTCACACATTGACCATTCTCACACACCCTGAAGACAAACATTAAGCAGGAAGCAACCATTAGCCAAGCAGTAATTCCCTAAATGAGCAGTACCTGGTAGTTCATTATATGGAAACAAATCAGAGACAGTAAGCCGCATCAATTTTAAAATTTACATTTTTAGATATTGAGAGCAGATACTGGTTAACCCTCATTAAAACTGCTTTGAAGGATTATACTGCTTTCTTGGTGATGTACTGACATGGCTTAAAATAAGCCATGTCAGTACATCAAATAAAAATACTGACAGACTGCAATACAAGTTAGAGGAAGAACTAACATTAAACACAGTCCTCACTTCAGAGCTCAGGTCTTTACTTTATTCACACGGTTACGTCACAGGCTCAATCTTAGTTCACCTTCACAGATGTTGAATTTTCCCTAGCAGAATAATGAGAAAAGGGAATTGTGGATTTTTGTAATTGTTCACACCAAAGCATGCCAGAAAAACCATTAAACAAAATATAAGTCCATGATGAGCCCAGCTAAGTGATCGGTTTACAACAATGCTGAAATACCTGTTTATCAACAGTAAAAATCAGAAAAAAATGGCATCAAATGAGTACTACCAAGCAAGCCTTCTGTCTTTTCCCCTTTTGGAAAAAACTTTATTAGGAAAAGACAGCAAATGTAATAGTGTAACATTCTTCTAATAACAGTCTGATTAGTAATGCTGAAATTCTTTCCTTTTATCTCTTATTCCTGAACTGATGTTCAGCAGTAACAAACCAGACAATTAAATGATCCGCCAGAGCGTAAGACTGTGAATAATTTTTTGTATTATTCTTGAAATACTTTTAGCACTGTCATATCTACAGGTAAAAGAGAGAAAAGGCAACATAAATTTGGGAGCAGGATGGAACAATTACATAATTCTCAACTACAAAACATTCTGACAAAATTTTTGAGCTCTTTAGCTTACTGAAAACTCCAAGTACTATCCAAGAAGTGAGAGACTAACACTTTGGAAAGAGATAAGAGAAAGTGACACTGGAGGAGAAGAACTGAAATGTGCTAAAAATTTATAACATAAAAAGAAAAGTTGATAAAAGTTATGATGAACAATAATGAGAAGTTAAGTTTCATTGAAACAAAACATCCCTCCCATGTTACTTAATGAAATGCATTAAAAGAACACAGCATCAACCAGGAAACAGATTCTTTCTTGAAAACTTTATCTCAGCTTTCACATCTAAGCAGTGACATTATCTAAAAGAAGATATTTTAAGTATGTGGAACACCAGACTATTTTTTTAATGGTTAGGAGAATGGTTTGAGTTAAATGCTTTATCAGAATGTATAATAAGAGGAGTTGGTGGTTTTAAGCATGGAGCAACTTGAATAGCACACTGAGGTATTTTATCTGTAGCAAGTCCTGAATTCATGTAAAAAAACGCACCATATGCACAGTAAAAACTGGAGAAAACTTGGAAATCATCTTTCTGTCTATAGCCTCTATTAATAATTCTAAGGGTCTGGTGAAATACTGTACCAGCCAACTGAAGGCACTCAATTATTTTTTTTCTCTAAAATAAAAATTTTAAGATTCTCTTTCTCCAGCTGCTTATTTTCTGAAGAGTCTTTCAGTTTGAGTCTATTTGCATCATACCCATTCAAAAGCACAACATGATCCCATAAAAATGGCATAGGTAAAAAGGATTAGGACCTTGGAATATTTTTTTTTCTTGTTTCCCATTTTTATGCTCAGCCAACACAGTTTTATTTACAATTGATTTTTTTTAAAGTCTCATACAGTAGATAAAAATTGTAGTACTTGAGTTCATTAAGTTTTGGCAACTGCACAATATTCATGTCTATGTAGCGAAGCCTGGATCAGGATTTCTAAGACAGAATTTTCAACCTGCATTAAAAGAATGATCATATTATGAGCTTATTTCTACTTGTTTTAAATTCTGACTTAAAAGGTCTAAAAATCATTATTGGCTAATTTTGGGGTGAGAGATATGTTGAGCTTTATTGATCGTGGGTTCTCAACATCACACTCTGACAGAGAGAGGAAAAAAATGGCAATATGTCATGGAATTTTTTAATCACAGGAAGGTCTAAATTTTTTAGACCAATACTTGATTTTAATATCATACTTGTGACCTACAAGACCAGTAAAACATTTACTCTTTTTCCCCCTATGAGTCCAGACTTATTGCTTTAATTCCAGCCATTCATATCTTTTAAAGGGGCAAAGTTCAACAGGAATGTCACAGCCTTCAGTTGCCACGCCCCTTGCTCCAAGTCTCCTTGTCATAATCCATTAGTAATTCTGAACAGTGAAAGTTTGGAGGTATTGTTTCAGAACACATTTAAAGCTAAGGAGACATATTCCACCTGTATTTAAAAAAAGGTTCTCTTCCTGAGAAGCACAAAGAAAATATACTGCCAAACAGGCTCAAAAAGCTAAGAAGACACACTATACATTGGACAAAAAGAGAATCAAAGTATGTACGTACAGCTGCCAGTTCACATACTTGTCAGTACCACATTGCTTTTAAATTGAATTATATAGAATGTGAAAGGCTACGAATTTCAAAGCTGACTGGGAACTTCAGTCACACAATTCTGCTTAAAACTAAATTTGAAAGAGTTTTAGAGGTTGAATCTCCTGGTCAGTTTTGAAAACCTCAATGTAAGGGGAAAGAAAAGACCCCAACTGCAGAAATGGTATCCAAAGGCAAAAAATACCCAGTTCTGACACAAGAGAGATTCAATGATGTGAACTTCATAGGTTTATATCTGTGGCAGTGGCCAAATGAAACAGAAGCATGGGTAATCCAAGCTTAGGAGGCAGGCAAGCTTAACCACCATTACAGACATTGAATCCGGTTAATTTTGGAAAAAGCAGAAGTTTTGTAAAAAAATTTCTTTCAAGGCTGCTAAATTACCTTACCGAGCAAGAGGTTTTATATTATGTCCATGAAGTGGTTGTGAGCTCAGTATTACAGGATGTGAAGAAGGAATTTTGTATTCATCATCATCATCTGGGTGTTCCCTTGATTTATCACACAGAGAATTTGCTGAAGGACCAGGGCACCTAAGGAGATGAGAAAAATATTGGTTTATCTTCAGCTGTTAGGTACTTGACCTCAGATAATACTGAAAATACTCTTCTTTAGCCCAAGCATCCTTAATACATCTGCTACATATAAGGAGACAAAAGCACCATGACAAACAAACTTGTAAGGTTCCTGACTTTTTGTCACTGAGAATGCACAGAGCAAAGGGCAGCTGCCCTTCTAAGAGTTAAACAGCTACTTTAAGCAAGCACAACAATGCAGAGAATTGCAAAGAATTAGAGTACTAAATAGGCACTTGCAAGACTCAGCCTGTTTGCACTTATCAAAAGCACTAAATAAAAGTTAATTCAGGACAAAAGGTACTTAGCAGGGCTTAGTGATGCAGAGGACATTCACATTTTCACTGGCCTGTCAAGCTGTGAGTAAGGACACGCGATGTCCTCTCACATGTCTGGAACACCCACGTCAGCCCTGCTCCTTCTGTCACCGAGAAGTGCCATGCCAAAGGCTGATCCCGAGGGAGACAGCAATTCCAAGCCACAATTGGCCTCAATGGAACTATGACTTCACCTTCTAACTAACTCTGTTAGCAAGAAACACCTTTTGGTGCTACTTTTCCCTCAACTTTCTCAAGGCAACTAAATATTCCTAATATATTTAGAGACCACAAAAGGTGCTTGGAATTGGATGCGTCATTACATACTCAAAAATGGATCCTTCCTCATGCAAGATGTCACTGAGGTTTATGGTACTTTTGAGACAAAGAGTCTGCTACTGATGTAGCAAAATGGGAGCTACTCACTGGAATGAAACAAACACTATTTAACTTGAAAATTTTGAAGTTTTGGGGAAAAATCACTATGTATTTTTGACATAAGAGTTTTAGATATCTTTTCAAGAATGAAACAACAATTTGATCAAAACTGCTAAAAATGTCTGACATAATTACAGAAGTCCAATTAAAAATAACTACTTTTGCACGTCCAGTCAAAAACACAGGGGCTGACTGAAAAATAAAAATCAGATGTGCAGTTAGCAAGAGTCCAATATTTCATTATTGAAGTTTATAATAACTACTTTAGTAAAAAAAAAAAAATCAGCACTATTTCCAGAAAAAAAAAAAAAAACAACAAACCTCCAGTGCTTTTCAATTAATGTAACTTTTTAAGAAAAAGCAAAGTCATATTTGTAATATTATATTCAGTAAAAGCTGATAAAACAATTTAAGCAGGGACATTTTAGAATTGTGAAGTTTCAAGTAAGGGTCATTTTGCCTCCTTGTTATTTAGAGTAAGACATTTTGTACATTATCAATGTATCCTTCAGTCAAATGTTTGGAATTACAGACTGATTATAACAGCTAGAAAGAGCAGAATGCTTTGGAGCTATATGAAACAAACCAGCTCTCAATCCACCACACTGCACAGATTGGAGAGCATGAAAAAAATGAGCAACTTGCTCAGATTAATTGGAGTAGCACAGTTGTGAAAAGCAAAGTATTTTGAATCAAGTACAGTTCAACATTTATGAGTGCTGAGTGCAGTCAATTCAACGGGAGGAAAAATAGACTGTAAAAATATTCTCTCTGACGTTTCCAAATAAATCAGGCTAGATACTATCTGAGTTACATTTTTGAAAGCAATTGTTGTGGTTGGTAGAAATTGCTCTTTTTAAAGATTTTTTTCCCTTCCTCCCCAGCTTTTCCACCTACATATTGTCACACAATATTATAGATTACTGTCGTATTTCCCAGTGGTGACAAAAACTTAATTTTAAATAAACTGAAAGTAGACATATTAGTGTTAAAAGAAAGAACATACAATGATCAATTTTTATTTTTAACAATCATTCCATGTGATATTTTAGTAATTAGATAATTTGAACTTCTTACTCCTAATGTTATGTATTGATAATTTTACGTTTTAAAAATCAAAATCTAAAATTGCCTTTTGTAATTTTTACAAGGTGTAAGTACAAAGCCAAAACAGAAACGAAAGTTATTTTCTTCCTCACAAATCAATGGAGTTTGGTTTTCCCAAATGAATGTTTTTCCTTCTTCCTGGAATTCATCAGTTTTCTATTCAGAAATCTTCAATTAATAAAAGAATTTATTTTGACCAAGCAGAAGTCACACATTCTAGTTTTGGATTGGCCCGACGTGGATTTTGTGCTTGTGCATATTGTTACAATATTGTGTGGAGTTTCCAATGCTCTGTGTATACACTGTACTTTGGTTCTAGGCTACAGGAGTTTCCAATGCTCTGTGTATACACTGTACTTTGGTTCTAGGTTCTGCAAATATCTGACTGAAAAAAATGGGATTCTCATGAAGTAGGATGTTTTTCCATGTTATGAAATACAAAAATAAGAATATTCCCCTCTTCAGATTTTCATTGTGTTATGAAATAAGTAGACTAGAAGGGAACTGATTACATGAGGTATCCAACTGGTACTCCTCTGAGACTATATGTCCATCAGGTTACATCCCAACATTTAATTACAGGTATGTCTGGGTAATATTCTAAAATTTTCTTCTGAACTGAAAGTAGGCATGGAGAACTTCACCTCAGCAATTTCTCCACCTGGAAACAGGCTTCTAAATAAAAAAGTTAATGCTCCACTGCACCTTTATTGTAGTGCTCAGGAAGAAAAAACCCAGCATATTAATAAAAAGCTGAAATATATTTGTCTTCTATATTAAAGTTAACAGAACACAAAAATGGAATGAGAAAGTTCTCAGGACTAATATGAACTGACTGTCCAATTATATTATTTAACAGCAAGAATCATAAGCAGAACATTGCAAAGAAGTTGTAGGCTAGCATTATGGTGATATGCTCCAATTTCCTTGCAAAAACACAAAAAAAAGGACAAACCACATTATAGAACTTCCAAGTTTTCAACTTTAAATATATCTTGTTCTGTACAAAATTCTGTGTCATTCAGAGACTGAAGATATGACAGCAACATCTTTATTTTAAAAATAAACAGTCATTTTACTGGAAGACAAACAGTAGTCTGCACTTGAAATGACAAATCTTCCCATATTCTGGAACTCAGGAAGGTTGATCATATTTAAAATTATATAAAACGGTTTTGGTTGCTTGTTTTTTAGCCACAACAAATAAGAGATGATAGTGTGAACTGTGGATAAAGCTCCACATACTGAAATCCCAGAAAGCCTGACTAGATTAGGGGCAGAACAGTGACAGAACACATTTTTTAGCCCTAGCACTTTCCTTAGAATCTGTCATCTCCTGTGATAAATAGCTCTGACCACCCTTCTGCTGTAGTAATAGAAGCCAAACCAGACAGTATCTGCTCTCACTGCCAAATTCCCATGAGCAAGATCTGCCACAATTTACCCTCTCTCCCTATACAAACATGCTGTGTCCAATTAACATTAAGACTGCTCCCACTTAATCAATACTATTTACATTTCCTTTGTAAAGGCACATTAAAATTCATGGAAAGCATATCAAGTTATATGAGTTAATTTTTTTTCTTTTTCCGATTTCTTCTTTTAGCACCAGAGAGTCAGTGCCTAACATTACCTAGCACTTTTCTTTTATAGATAAAGTTGACTTACTTTATACTAGGGATGACAGAACCAGCTGGAAGAGGAGGTGAAAGCCGTGGAGGAACATCATATTCTTCATTTATCAGATGACCATTTGAAAAAACCTAAAAATCACACAAGTATTACAGTGGGTATCTCCTTCTATCACCATGGATATTCATCAACTAGGTATTGCACAACAGACTTTGAGAAGCCTGTGAGTAAAGGCTTTCCCAGTTCACACCACAGAGCTGTCTCTGAAGTGACTCTCAGGCCTGTTTCAGCTCACTCCATTTCGGAGCTGTAGAACACAGTAGTTTAGAACTTCACCAAAAGAAGAAGTTTCACATGACAGTTACTAGACAGACACTCAGTTACAGCTGAACTGGTTGGGGGAAAATTAAGACTTCAAGATTGCAAAGTGAGAGAGATGAAGTGTAATGGCAAAGCAACAGGTGCATCATGCTAAACATATTAATTATTAAAATGGTGATACAGCGCCTGCCAGAATCCATCCTGTACCCACAGGATTGTGTTCCCAATTCTTGGCTTCTACCAATAGCAAAAGGTTTATATTACAATTGGTATATGAATCAGGGAAGAAAATTCATTCCGTGTTTCTCTCATGAATGTAAATACAGTCTGAAATGGTAATTCAGGGTTGCTTCCTCTAATCAAATGGTTCAGATCTACAACCTGAAGATGACAGTTCAAGCAGTACTTGGTAAAGATCTGTATATGTAACTTCTCCAGACTACACTTCCACACTGACTGGGTATTCTAATCTCCAAAGTATTCATTCCATCAGCTTCAGTACTGTGCAAGACCACAAGAATGCTACATGAAGGTACTGTTGAAGATATAAGCCCAGAATCCTTTTAAAATCGATAGAAAACCTGCAGCACTTAAACAACAGCTTAGTTCTGGTAAAATTTTGGTGCTTTGCCTCAATGCTGAGAAAAGCATTATATAATAATAATTTAATTATATGTAACATCATAGATGACTCAAGTACCTTTCATCACATATGTCAACACCCCTTATCAATAGTAACTAAATTTCAGTAATGTACGTTCAAAATAACCAAAAACCCCATATATATATATATATATGGGATGATACTTGCTATATATATATGCACAAAAAAAAATTAACTGGAGATAGAAAGGTTAAATATCTTGTGGTCTTGGGAAAAGCAAACAGATTAAAAAAATGATTTCTAACTACCATGACTTGACCACAAATCCATCCGTCTAAGCAAGAGCTATGTAGTCTTGCACAAGCTGTGTAGTCTTCAAGCAAACAAAGAGAGCAGCTTTGAGTTAATAACCTCTATGAATAAATTATTGAGCTGCTTTGATAAAACTGATTAGAGCAGAACTATGAATTTTTCCTTAGGACATCACCATTTGATGTCTTTTCAAAGCTAAGGCTGACCAGCTGTAAATGGCTTTGCAAGTGCCTGAAGCTGCTAAATGCCAGAATTCACCTCACCTATAACAGAGCTAACTGGATCATCTACTATTTAATCAGAAAGTGCATACACAGTTTTGGCATATGACAGTTCCAAAGTGGACTTGAGATGCTATATTATTACAGCATAGAGGGATACACTGTTATCGTGGATAATTTGCTAGAAGAATATAGCAAATCTAGAATACTTTCTCAAAGATATTTTTCGAAGGTTTTATGTGAAAATTGTAACTCAGACTCTCATGTATTGCTGCTTTATAAATTACAGTATTTAACAAATCATTTCTTTATGAGCAGCTTATTATTAAGTAACAACAGAAAAGATTCAGAAACCACAAATCAACACTGTCCATACAAACAGCGTGTTAGCCAACGCAAGACAATGCTGCAGCAGAATGTGAATTTAGGATTCATACTCTACTGCAGCAGTAGAATCCAGCTCTACTGGATTCCAGTCCATCAGAAATACCTTGGCACCTTCTGCAGGCAGCTCGTGCCGTCTGTGTTTCCTCATAAATCCCTGCTCAGAAGCCATGCGGCCGTGCCTCCCGTTCACATTGGAAATGGCGGTCAGTCCTGCTTTGGGGGAAGCGTCGCCCCCGCCTCGGCAGCCCACCAGCTGGCTTGTCCCAAACGCGTCCCTGGGGCACCAGCCCTCGAGGGGCACGGGCTGGTCCCTGGCAGGAAGGCTCTCGGGGTGGTGCAGGTGCCTGCCAGCCCTGCTGTCCGGCAGGACGGGGGGAGGCCGCTCCGGCGGCGGCGGCGGAGGGTCTCGCAGGGGAGGTGGCGGCGCTGGCAAAGGTTTGTCCTGTTTCCTCACCATGCAGGGAGAAGACTAAACAACACAGGAAGTTACAAAAAAAGAAAAGTTACACAGAGGCATGAATGTTGCTCATGAACAAGTACGGCTTCATCATTTCTGAGAAATTTTCTTGGCACCACAGCGGTACTTGCCAGGAGATGTGCAGGCCTTGCCAGCATTCTGCAGACAACCTGGCCCTTCTTCAGAAAGCATGCCCCCATTTCTGATGTTGCATGGGTAACCCAAGTAAGGAGTGGAAAGCAGAAAAAGACAACTCAGGCAGATTTATGTGACCCATAGTTTTTTCCAGTATCCTTTGCTTTGATCATTTGAATCACTTACTCATCTGCTGAAATGAATTCTGTGGAGTGTTTGGAAAAAACAGGCTTCCTGATGTGGAAAAGAAACCCAAAACCCCAACCAAAATAAAATCCCAGAGGAGTAACTTGTTGACAGCAAAGGAACACAAAAAGCAATGACTAGAGAGCAAGCAGAAGAAGAAACAATTATTTAATTTTTAATTATATACCTAGTGATGACTCCAATCTTTACATGACATGCACTGTGCTAGAGTGCCGAATCTGTTTGAACTGCACTTCAGTTTTTCAGGTAGCAACCTAATTAGTTTGTAGTTTTACTTGCAATTAGCTTATCTGCAAGCAACATTTGTCAGAATATTTGCTTTCTAAGAATTGAATTATATAACAAGTGGTTAAATGGGGTCTAAAATTATGTATGCTAATACTAAAAAGATTAAACCGATGTTATCAGGAAAAAAAAGTCATAGCTGCACAAATCTGAGCACAAATCTGACAAAACCAAAACATTTTCATTGCGACTGAATTGCTAAGGGCAATTTACAAAGCAACAGTTGGGCCAAGTCTTTACAAATGTTTTATCTCCAGCTACCATAAGAAATACAGGGGAGACTATTTTCCTGGGAATACATAATTTTCTTGGACTTTGGTAAGTCTGCATATTATTATCACTTAAAGAAATAGAGGTCACTGCACTTTTAAAGTAAGAACAGCATTTGTTCTCACTTCACTTAATAGCCCAGCACTATTCTTCAAGCAGTCCCTCAACACATGACTTGAATTGAAAATAAAGTTATTCTACCTACAGGCCTATACATATTAAAAGGAAGTAAACTAAATAAAGAATTTTTAACTCACTTGCTAGTCAAGCAAAATAGTTATTTTTACTGTCAACACAGGAAAATAATACCCTGATCCAGATTTTTTGTTATACCTTATAGTTACAAATTATAGTTTTTAACTTGAGCAAAACAGAAAAGTCGTGGGTTTTTTCCCCGAAGGAGAAATTTTGGCAGGACTAAAAAATCTTTTTTCTCTTAAATATAAGATTTTTTAATGTATGAGATTATTCTTTGTTGCCCCCATCCTGTTTCCCTTGCACCTCACAAATTTTTTTTCCAGGAAAGGTTTCACGTAAAAAAAGCATTTTCAAAAAATTAAAGCAGCATTAATGCTATTCCTGGTTTAATTTTTTTTAAAGTCGTGAACTCTGCAAAAAACCCTATTGTAAAACTAATTTTTAATGGATGTGGCATATGTTTTGTTGAGAAAGAAGATTAAAGAAACTATTTAAACTTCTATTTTTTCTTCTAAATGATAAACCAATAAAATCTTAAAAATATACTGATTTTCAACCTTAAAGTAAAAACCTGACAAAAGAAACAAGGTAGTTCAAACTGGATTATTATAAGCACATAGGTTTCAAGTCATGTCCTGACCTTGAATTTGAATTAATCATATAAAAATGAAAAATTTTAATCTAACTCTCTCTCTATACAGCAATTACAATAAAACAATCAAATTGTTATAGAGAGCAACAAACAATATTTGTTCTCTTTCATGCTTATCCACTCAAAAAATCATTGAATCTTTAGTATCACTAATTTTACAAAACACAGCATACAATCTTATTGGCTATAGAGTCATTATTATTTCCCTTGAAATTTTAGTCCTATTACATACCATTTAAGGTTTTGAAAGCAGTGTATCTGCACATATTTTTCTTGCAAGGACACTGTGGAAATTGAGCATAAATCATAATGAAAGGAAAACATATAATTTTAATGAGATAATGACCTTTAAATCTATTTTCAGGAAACTTTAGCTTCTATTTATTTTCATTAATCAGAGTTTGTTACAGAACTGATCCATTTCTGCAACATCTTTAAAATTCTGACCATCACCAAGTACAATATAATCATCAGACAAACTGAAGTCATATTTAACCAACACATGCAGCCAGAAACATTTAACTACATAAGGTATTATGGAAAGAGAAGAGACTTCATCAATATGGATCTAATCTAAAGTTTCTTTAAACTAGAAGGAATTAAAGCTCTCTTGGGCAGAGCAAAATCCTGAAAAAGCAAATCCATGGAAAGGTTTGAAACAGTCCACTTTACAAAACAAACAAGAAGCTCACCTTGGAAGAAAGCAAATGCAATTTCTCAGAATTCTTACATGCAGAAATAGAGGTTCAGTAACACTTACCTTTGGTGACCCGGTTGGGCTGGCACACGGTGACCTTGCTACTCCCTTCTGAATCAGATCCAGACGGGGAGGTACAGGTGGAAGACTAAGATGAGGGATTTGCAGGGGGTCTGGAAGTGGTTTTCTTCTTTGTGCAAGAGGGGAAGATCCTGGGGAAGTCACTGGTGAATTCTGCCTGTCATTGCACTTCAGGACAGAAAAAAATAAAATTACCCTTTACCTGATGATTAAGTATACAACCCCTATTCCACAACTAAAACACTTGACACTTATCAGATACTTACTAAGAGTCAATTATAATAGTCATTTTTCCTAATGGACATCTGGACAGTAGAGCTCATCTTATAGTTACTGAGAATGAAGTCTACAGGTCATTCTACCTCAAAATTAAGACCTGTGTTAACTTGTGATGAAAATAAAAGAATATATATTCCAGCAATTTGTATAAAAACCTAACAATCACTGCCAAACATGAAGAAAAATAAAACATAAATTCTACCGTAGCACTGCTACCCTTGACAACCTTTTCATTAATAGAGAGTACTCAATTTAAAGTTCTACAAATTACTTTTAAAAGCTGGACATCGATGATATTGCCTGTTACTGCCTACTGCCCATTTTCAAATCATACTTCCATACAAAACAGAATGTATGTCTTCTGAAAATTACTAATCAAAGTCATCAGCAAGACATTAGGGAAAGAAGTGAAATCAGCAAAAAAATGAAGGGATTATAAAAATAATTTTAGAAGAATTTAACCATTTAAGCAAATACTGAACTAATAACACAAACATTTAACATCCCCCTCCAGCGACAAATTATGATTTCTTTTTTCCTTGACCTGTCCTTTCAGATTAATCAGAACCAAAAATTTCAACTCTCAATATAGGGCTCCACCCAATTTTGTAACTAGTTCCTACCCCTCATCTGGCTCAGTTTTAACAAACAGAGCTCAGGGGTTTGCATGGATCAGTTCAAGTTATTTCTGTGAACTCACTGTACGAGTTTCAGTGCACTCTAATAAACCTGAGTGTCTGTGCTGTTCCGTGCTTTCCCCAAGAGTAGATACAAGCAGCTGGAAGACATTCCCACCAAGGATTAGCCTTGCGCCACTTGTGCACTGAGGCATCCCACTGTTCTATCACAGCTTGCCTAGAGAGGCAAAAATGCACCCGTCTTTGGGCTAAACCCCTTGGATAAAAACTTCCCCTTCCCTTCATAAGCTTTTTCTCATGAGTGCTGAACATCCCACAGTGATAAACTGGGATGAGAGTAGAAAGTTCTTTTAACAAGGTAAACAAGTAAGCAACGCCACCTTTCTTTACACACAACCATTATATTAAAGAAATTGGAAACTTCATAAATTCAAAAGCAGAGTGAGGAAAAGGATCTAGAGCACTGACTCCTTATCAATGCTCTGTACTACAGCTTAGTTTAATAACCTGTTCTATACAACAGGGATTGCTACCACATTTCCTTCAAAAATAGAAGCCACCACAGTATTACTGTCAACAGTGCATGAAAATGCAGGAGAGGGGTGAGAAGATGTTGAAAGCTAGAAGGGTAACGTGCAACTCCATCATCAGGATGAATTTTTTTGTTGCTATTTAGAGTCTTCCCCACTTTGTCTACATGTGCAAGTTCAATGTCACAACTAAACATTAAAATTCAAGAGACAGAGCAGTTTAAGATTTGTGGTCTTCATGGCTACCAGAAGTTTCTCAGTTTCTCTCTTCAATAAAGAGGTGGTCTCAATATTCATATTAAATGCCTTGAATAAAGTCTTTAAATTTTCTTTATTTCCTTTAATTGGTGAATGACCCTGTCCTTGACTGGAAGACCATAAAGATAAGCACATGAATCACCAAAGCATTTAGCCTCACAACATTAAGGGAAGTTGAATAACTAAGATATGTATCTTGCAAGCACGCCTGAGCAACCGTAATTATAGAATTACTATAAACTGAATGTCAATTCATTTTCCTTATCAGAAGGTATCTATCAGTTAAACAGCAAAATAAACATTATATCATTTAACAGCATTAGTTTTCAAAGTTTAGTTACAACTCCATAAAGCATCCCTGAAAGCCAAGAACTATGCAATACAGTATACTCAAAGGATTGACTTCAGCAGACACAAAATTAATTTATTTCCCAAATTACCTGAAATAGAACCAAACAAGCAGGTTACACCTCCAAAAAGATTCAATTATTTAAAATAAATGAAAGTGATATAGTTAAGTCACAGCATTTTATGGTGCTGCACAACATAATGCATTTCAGTCAGCAGGGAATTGTTCCAGAAGAGCAATCATATACGTGATAGGAGTAGGAAACAAAGAGTAAGAAAGATAGGAAATACTGAAAACCAATTATTGGACAGGAAACATTTGTTCGGAATTTAGGATGTTCTAACCGTCGCATCATCAAACTAATTAACACAATTTCCTGAGAGAGCAACCTGAGAGTCTCAAGTGGGAGACTGCCTGGAATTGTACAAATCCCAGCTAAGTGAACAGCACTGTGGTGATATCATTTTAAGAATATCCATCTCTGGCAAACCTCTCTTACACAGCTCTGCTCTAAAGAATCATTAGGCAAAATGATGCCCTCTTCCCTCAGTGTGCTCACTGGTTCCATCCATGTCAGACTTCTTTTCTCCGGCTGCAACAACGGTCTAGCTTTTGCAGTAACAAAGATCATTGAACATTCACATTTAAAACCCATTCATTTGAAAGTTCAAGATTCTTAAACCCTGACATGCTTTTAAACCCTGTGAAGCTAGAAATTTAATTTATGTGATAAACCTCTAATTCCATATATTAGCTTGGTATTTGGCTACCTCTATCACATTCTGCGGACAGTAAACCACAACTAAAATGGAAAATTTTTGAAGTAGTAAGTGTGTGAGAGGACTTGAATTTATATCCATGCCTTGTTATGTCTTGTTTCAAAATAGCAAAGTAATTTTTTGGTCCCCTGGACTACTATGCTATACTACAGCCACAATGCTAACAGAACATACTGCGATCCCAGAGATTTCAAGAAGGGAATTGATTACGGCCAACAAGTTTAAGAGTAACGTATCAGGTACAATGAAAAAAAAAAGTTAAATAGCTGCAAGCAAAAGCAGCTTTTCTCCCCCTACAAGGAAGCTTTATCTGTATCACCACTTGGTGCTAAAGTAAGAGCAAAACCTTTTCTGGGACAAACTAAAAATGCTTTGTCTGGATCCACGAATACTAAATAAAACAAAACCAAATATTTTGCAGCAGCAAACAGTTTTTCCTTGGCATTCAGTATCAGATTTCCATCATAGTCCCATTATTAAAATCCTGTATTTTTCAGTCTACCCCCATCCAGCCTGTCCAGATGCATCATTTGATGTGTGACAGCTAGGCCAACAAGGTGGCTGCATCTCATATGGATACCAAGGCATTAACAGACATACTAATATCTACTCTTATTGGCACACTCTCCTAAAATTTCTGTTTGTCGCCTACTGGAGATTTCAGTGTCTTCTATACACTGGGAAAAAATGTGCAACGACAGAGAACAGTGACAAAAAGCTAAAACAAGCAAGTGATTAAGACAGAAACTAACTGAAATGAACTGGCAGTGACAGAAGACAGACCTTCAGTGTACAAAGGAGCTCTGCTGCACCACACAGAGACCTGTGCAATAAAGATGTAATTAAGGAGAAGAACACAGACTCCTTTGTAACAACATGGACTTCATCTGGTTGTCTTGACTGCTGCCAAGGGAAAAGCAGCTGTGCCTTACTTTGCAGTTGTACTGCAGAAGGGACCACACTTGTGTTATTCCATCAGATATATTTGTTACTGGGATATACTGGTATCAGTTTGCCTGTAGCAGTTGTGAATTCAATAAAAAGCTTGCTCCCAACACTGATTACAATATCTAGGTATGTCTACAATGTCAAGGTTTTTGCTGATGGAAATATTAACAGCCAGGCTACTGAATCGAGAGTTTACAAATACTTTTATGCCAGATAGGCACATATGAAAAGCACACTCAACATAAATCCTAATGATTGACTCACTGACAAATACTATCCTGCCTGTTAATGTCCTTGGAGCACACTCAAACTGCATGAGACATCTAAGAGGGTCAAAGCAGACCTACACCAGAAGTAGTTCTCTGAAGTTTCTTTATTTACAATCAGGTAAGAGTAACTCACATATTGTTATTTCTTGGTAAGACAAGATGTCACCTAGGCAGAGATGTATTATCTAGGCTTAAAAACTCATATGAGGATATAAATTTACATCACTTAACACTGATGACTGTAAATACGTTTTTGAAAAGACAGATTTATTCTCTTTATCTTTGCTGACCCAAGAAAATGCATGTGAAGGAGGGAGAGAGAGTTAGGTCTCAGAGTCAGCAGCACACTGCCAAGGGAATCAGTAATTAGGGGAGGCACACTGCCTCCCAGCATTTACACCCTTTATAGCCTTACTATTACTAGTAAGTAATCAGTTAAGTAAGTCACTTCTGTTGAGTGACATGATCTTAATACATTCCACCAACCAGGTGTACCATTACGTAGGAAGTGATACGTATATATGAGTTCAGGTACTGCCAAAGGGAATATCTGGATACATATTTCAAGTCTTATTTTACATATTTTTATATTTTATACAATGAAATGAAAAACATTATTACTATGCAATACATGCCTTCTTCCAATACCAGAAAAAAGTCAACTTAATAATATGGAAATGAGTGAAAACAGGCTCCTCCCATATTTTGAGAGCCAAGGTATTTTGTCATGATTTACCAAATTTGACTTAACCCACTTGCTGGAAGAAGCCTAGTCATGGCAAACTGTCTTTCAGCTTTGACAATTTCCTATCATTATTTTAAAGTACAGTGTGAAACAATCAATCAGGGTTTTGTGCATTCAGATATCTAGGAAATTAATTTCAGAGACGACAGTAACACCCCAGATGGGGTAGCTTCATCTACTTTTAGACAAAAGTGTTTATAGACAGTGTTAATTCACTTTAAGGTACTGAAAACCTCAGTATCCTATACTGGTAGAGACCTCCTCTGTGTTTCCATGGGATATTACTTGGATCAAACAATTACCTTAAGCATTTATGAATTCAAAATTATTTGCTTTTAGTAAGAACTGCACTATCCATTTTCCTTATTTTCTTTCTTTTTAAAACACGTGTAACAAATTATGTCTTGTACCAAAGTAAAGCGACAGAGAACTCTTCATTCATTAGGAAAATTAAATATTGAACATTATACAATAACTAACATACTCTTACTAGAGACTCAAATGCCCTCTTTAAAAATTAAAAAAAAAAACCAAACCTATTTTCAATGTTTACCTGAGCCTGTAATCTCCACTTTTTTTAATGTGGATTTCATAATGTTGTGCTTTGCTAGAACAAAAGCTGAGAAGAGGAACATTTTGGGCAATAACCGCATTAGCTAATCTGATACTATGGGGCTGAAATTTCTTGGCAAGGAAACAATTAACAGAGGCTTTTGGCACCACTCTTCCTCTTTCTTTCATTAAGAAATATCTGTAGACAATTTGGAAACTAAAAAAAATAAGCTGATTGATGAGGCAGATAAACAGCCTAACTGCAGTGGATTTCTCCAAAGCCTCTGTTAGAGTTGCTCTGCTGCTACTGCTGACTCATACACAACGCCTAGCAAGAATTATTCATTTTTCTTTATGTGTATCCATTTACTAATTCCTTAAAGGAATTAGTAAGGAATTTATTCTTTTCCTTAAAGCAATTTCAAGTTTGAGATCTTTCAGAAACTTAATTCAGACACCTCTTAAGAGTTTCTGAGTACAGTTCAGGGGTAAGAGTGATAAACTGCAGAACTGGTATTTTTCTGATATCTGATTGAGTACTTCCACAACACACTGTGAAGCCCTACAGTCACTTTCATCAGAACTTCATGTCCCTGAAACTCTTCTCTTCTAATGAGTTTCACAGCCCAGCTCACTACTAGCCAGATTTTTCTTAGAGTGATCAGCCAGGTGATTTGACACAAATGTAGCCCATTTGATTTTCAAGGATTAACAGATTTATGTTGAGAAAGCTTACCACAGACCATGCAATAAAGCAAGAATTGAAAAATTTGTTCACCGAGATTACAAAGTTACAACAGTACCAACAGGTTGGCTGAAAGCTCTAAATTACTGTCTTTGTCACCTAACTTCCATAATTTCAACAAATTAGGTTACTACAACACAGTCATTATGCAGCACCCCTGCTCATATGAACAGCATTAATGACAAAAGAAAGAAAATTTCACAAAGAGTAAAGTTCTACATAATGCCACAGAGCCAAATACGATTTCTTTAAGCAGGCTCCAAAGATACACTGATTAGCAGGAAAAATAAATAATGGTTAAAGAAATAGGTAAGTCTGACGAAGACATTGCTAACGAAAAGTATATATAAACAATGCCATATTACACAGAGGTGGTATGGTTAAGACCATCACTGCACAACCAACATGTAACAATTTTAAGAAAACAGAAGCTAAAAATCACAAAATGACACAAAAATTCAACAATTTCAAATAGTCTTCAAGAGGCTGGCAGAGTGAAGATTTCTTCCACTGAACAATGAAATCAATGAAACAAAAATAGCAAGGCACAAAAGCACTCAAGCACTTGGTGGATACCTAAAAGAAGACTTCTTATAGTAAACCTATTGTTTCTTCTTTTGATAAAGGCATAATGCGTTTTTGCCTTATCATGGAAGTGATAGCTTTATAAAAGCCCATCAATTCAAGGCTATCTCATAGAGGTCATGCTGCAGACTGCAATTTAAGTCCAGGAAGGAAGGATAAACTGTTCCCAAGGGTAGAGCATGTTGTATTACGTACACACCGCACGAATGATTCATAAGCCTTAAGAGGTTAGGAAGGATATCAGAAGCATGTATATTAACTGACAGATATTCTCAGATATGAGGGTAAAGAACACTTTTTTTTTTAACAAATACAGTGATAAGGAAATGGAAAAGTAAGATGTTACAAAATTAATTCCAAGGCAACAATTCAATCTAGATGACCTTAGTATAAAGTAAAAATCTAGTAAATGCTCTGTCAAAATCAGTGTTGCATGGCCTCTGACAATATCTATTCCAGGCTACAATACAGTAGTAAAAACTATCACCATAAAATAAACTTTTGTCAATGATAGTGCTTATTTATCGGTAATAAAATCTCCTGCAACAAGATCAGAACTTAACATAGAGCCCTTTCAGGACAAAAAACATCCCAAAACACAAAGTCACTATGGATAATCTCAAAAATACTTTTCCCAGTAAGAGTATCTAATACTAAAAATTACAAAAAAAAAAATCATAGACAACTCACATGAAACATAACTAAAAGCTACTTGTGTGCAGTATGAATTGGCATCAAGTCACTTTTATGAAGTAATAATATTGAAAATTGTTTAGAAACTCAACATTAATCCTAAAACATTCTATGCATGTGTACAAATATGTGCAGAAAATAAATGCATATAGGAATTTTTTTCTTTACAAATAAAAGTTCAGGGAATTGTCCATACAGCATAGTTTGGATAAGAGTTTCAGCTGGTATAAACTCATGCTTCACCCATTATAAACTCAGTTCACATCAGCTGAGAACCTGATTTTTTCCTCCAATTCAACTTCAGTTTTAATGCATTTGTATTTCAATTTATTTGTATTTAATGTATTTTGTTTTTTCAACCCAACAACTGCTCAGTGAGATGCTGTGAGCTAAAGTATGAAGTGCAACCTGCCACTGCTAAAAGCTACAGGCAGCTTTGTTTACAAGCCTCTGGGTTTAGGCGTTGTGCAGAGTTTGAAAAGTTACCTTTCGGACTGAAGCCAAACGATTCATCATTAGAGACTCTTCTCTGTCATCATCATCATCCAAGTCCAACATGGGCATACTAAAGCTATCCATAATACTGCAACACCTGGAATTCTCATCCCTGGGATCAAAAGGGTCCACAATTATTGGCTCAGTCCCTTTGATTTCACAGCGGCAGAAAGGGCAGCCTTGGCCATCTGATTCCTACACCAAGACAAAAAAGTAGATAAAGTTAACAAAAAAGAAACAAAACCAGCAATAATTTTAAAAGTAGGACTTACACCTTTTACAAAGGAACATCCTCAACCCATCTCTAAAAGCTTCTAAAGAAGGACTGGAGTAAACAGGAAACAGATTAACAAATACTTAAGCTCTCTCTCTTTAATAGATTAAGCTTCACTAAAAATTACTAATCAAAATGTAGCTATTATCTCTACAAAGCACTAAAATAGTCTTAATAATGCAGGTCAGGAAGTAACATGTTTCCTTTCAGGCTTACATTTTGCTATTTCTTCTAGAGAAAGAAGGTGAGGTGTGTAGACAGAGATAATGTATTTTGTTATATGCCTTTTATATTAACCATAAAGTATTTCTTTTTCATTTGATGTTAGGAAATGTAGGCAAGCTTTATGGCATGCAGCTCTTCTTGGAAAAACATATTCAGTCCATCACAGCTGAAGTATTACCAGCATTCAAAACACCTAAAGCTACAAACAGTTTTCTTCATATTTACATAAAAAAATCAGGACTTAACTACATTTTCAATAAATTATATAAGATAAGGAATTACTTTTACATATTATCAGGAACAAGAACTACTTGAATTTTAATTTTAACATTCAATTATTTTCAAGCAGCCGTATTCAATACTTTTTACTTATTTAGAACTGTATTTTTTCTCATCAGAAATAAACAAAAACCGTTTAGATTCAGACTACTAACGAACAAAAATCAGCAAATTCTTTCAAGCACTTATAGAAATATTTCCATCAAGAAGTACAATATAAATTTGAATTATAAAAAAACCAAAACAAAAACCCACCACCAAACAAATAAAACCACAAACAAACCCACACCCAGAAGAACCACAAGGTTTTGAGAGTTCAAGATAATTCAAATGAAATCAGAAATCACATTATGTTTTATCTGCAGTCAGGTAGACAGACAGCTGAAGAGATATGAAAACCAAAATTAATTCTAAACAACCTACTTATACTGAAATATAACCAAGCAAGGATAGGTTTTTGATTTCTCAGATGCAAAAACAACTTCAACGTTTTTCTAGCATTATTTTTATCTTGACACTTACCAGTCTTACTAAACTGACAGATGATTTTACAGTTTTTGGATGAGCTGTATCACAAGGTCAGATAAGCATAAATGATTGCCTCCTGACATCACTTGCAGGATTAGTACTGCAGGATTTTCATTCTGTATGGAAAGACACATCTACTCTACTTTCAGCACAATAAGTACAACTAACTAGTCAACGTTACTACCTCAAAAAACACCTTCAAATTATATGGCCCTACTGAAGCAGCTACGGTCGAGTAAACAGAAGTCCTCCCTCACTCTATACAACTCCTTATAGCTTCATTTTCTAAAAAAACCCTTATCAATGAGGCACAGAGCTTTTAGTTTTCAAGGCTTTCTTGTACCTGTGTTCTGCACTAGCAGTTTTCATCCTTTCTTTTAAAAAGCCTTAGCAACCAAATACATCAGCAGACTCGTATTCAATAGCATGAATATATACCCGAGATGTCTATACACACTAATACACACACTTATCCATGCCCTCAGAAAGGTTATTTAGAACATTACTAACCTTACAATACAGCCTATATGCCCATATGCTTTTAGAAAACATGTAGACAGACATGTTTTCAGACAATAGACTTCTGTGGTATAAAATGACATTTTACTCCTGTTGCATAATACCAAAATCAAACAAGTAAACCAAGTCTTATTTGAGAGACTGAGACCCATAAAGATGAACAGCTCAATCATCCTTAGTATTCTATGCAGATCTGATGCTGCTTACTCAATTTTTTTCTGCTTAGTGAAAACATCTGTATTGGATCTCTTGAGGCATGCCTAACGAGCCATTATGCTGCCAATTAAACAACCCACCAGAAGTTAACAACAGCTGATGCTGTTACAGTGTAATACTTCTTCATTGCCTCACTAATTATACAAAAGTTAAATTTGTAATGAAGTCTGAAATGTACCTGACCAATTACAGCCGGCAGCTATGTTCTGATGAAACCTGGCGCATTCAAACACATCAGTCTTCTGAGCCTAAAAGGCTTTGTCATTGTCTTCCTGAATCCCTGTCCCCTAGACAAGTACTGGGGACCTCAGCTTCTCAAGTCTCCAGAATCAGAGCACATCACTGGCCTAAGACTGCAACATGCTCCTACCATGCCACAAGACACCCTACACTCAGAAGTACAAACATTTCAGTCCTTCTGCTTAGCCCTGTCAGCTGAGCCTAAAACCAACAAAACTACACACCTCTCAGAATTTTTCAGAAATTTTTAATTCAACAATTTATGTGGTCAGACCTCTTAAGTCTGTCATTCAGAATGAAACTTGAAAGAATAGAGAAACGGTACTCCTGAAATGAGAAACATTGTTCCAGCTCAGCAGCTGCTTACTAGTGAAATAAATATCCTTTTATGGGTATGCCTCAAATGGAATTTCCTCAGAATTTCCGACCTATGGCCAATTTGAAAGGTTTGTGTTGGGAACATCAAACTCCAATTTCACAAAAAACACAAAATTGGAAACTGAGAGTACTTCGTTTTCAAGAAACCTTTATTACTAATGGAAGAAAAACTCAAATGATACTTCTGATATATTGTGTTGGTTTGCCACTGAGGCTTTCTTAATTAGGTAGAAAATGTCCTAATTAGAAAAGGAAAATTATAGTACTTGAAGGCATGCCACAAATGTAACAGTGAAAACACATTGATGGAGGTGAACTCATTTAAAAACAGGTCCGTAATGGACTAGATTCAAGGATTGTTTTGACTCTTCTCACTACATTTGTAAGCAAAAACTAATTATTAAATGTGGAACAAAGTCCTCTCTGAGAACTGGATGAACCTTACTTCTCCCCATAAAATATAGGTATGAAAGAAGGGGCAAGGACGATGCAGAATTGTAAAGAGGAATGACCTCAGCTTTAGACATTACTTTTTCAGTCAACTGCCCTGAACTAAGGGTGCCCATTCTCCCTTTTCCCACAGACTGGTCCATCCATGAACAAGATGGACAAAACACATCAATCTGGGTCCCCAGGAAGTCCCTGGGTTTTTTTAGATGTTCCATAAATGAGTTTGAGCGAAGGGAGTTTCCCCTCCATTCCATGTCTTACTCCAACAACCATTTAAAGCCATCTAGGTGTTTCAGTGCTTTGCATGTTACTAATGTGAAACACAGGCGTTCTAAAAGCTTAATTTTCCACAGGTCAATTCATGACCTCTACTACTGAGTGAATCCTTCTTTAACCAAAGATGTCCCTTCTCCTTATAAAATGCTGTCTAGTCAGTTATCCATTCCCAGCAGCTATGTGTCCTCTTTGTGCCTTTTAAATACATCATGAAGTGACCTAAGTGATTGAATTGGCACTAAATGCCCAGATTGTACTGTCTGAGTAGGTACTAGACTCAGGAAATAGTTTCCACCCAGCAGCAGTCAGCAAATGGCCTTGGTAAGACTACAAGTCCAGACTGCAAAGACTCCTGGAGCTTTATTTTTCACAGATTTCTAGTTTGAAAAATGAGGAAGTTTATAATTTTAAATATATACATCCTTGCACCTGGAAAAGTAAACAAAAGTAAACACTGTAAACACAAAGGTAACAGAAATCCATCCTCTTCCCCACCAACTAAACTATGACAGTACCTGCCATGCTGTAAGACAAGAAGTGCACATAAGGTGTCCACAAGGCTCTATCTTCACGTCCTTGTCATTCTCTGCACAGATTTTACACAGCTGGAAGGTGGAACCCATTTCACAGTACAATTCATACTGCTCCTGTAACAAAAGAAAGTCAAGCGATTATTTCTTTCCAATGATTTGTTCACAAAGAATATACTTCTCCAAATGCCCTGTTTTCCAATCTGCTTTACTTCTTAATCAAGGAAACTCTTGCTACTGATATGTCTGAAAGCCACACTAAGATTACTGAAACAGCTTACATTTTTGCTTCTTCCAACCTGTGATATACTACAATACATACCAAAAAGTGTTAAAAATATCTGTGCCCATTAGATTTTGTACAGACTTCTCATATGTAACTGCTATGCAAGGCACAAATCCTGTTTTTTTTTTGGTTGCAGCTAAAAGGAAGAAAATGAACATATGGTTCTAAGTGAAAAATTAAACAAAGAATGGGAACAAAACTGGGATTTTCATTTCTAGGTATGAATTCAGGACTAAGAAGATTATTGGATTGAAAATTGACAAGCAAGAGGGCTTTTTACCTACAGCAAAGATGTTGTACAGCAGTATGTTAAAGTACACAATCCTTGTGACAGAAGAACACGCTGCAGGATAACTTGGTAACAGTCATGCACAGATTATTCAGTACTTTGCATCCTTACAAGACTGACAGGAAGGCAGAACACCACCAGAAGGTAATAAATACCAGAAGGTAGAAGGAATAAATAACAGACAAAACTCAAGTCCAGAACAGTTTTCTAGAATTAGTTATTGTTGAAGAACTGACAGTTAAATGCATTTGCATTGAAATAAGCTTTTTAGCCTTGAAAAACCAAATTTTGAAAGCCTAAAGTAAGTACAATCCATATCACAGGAAAATAAGCAGCTACTGCTAAGTAAAGTGAGGGGACATGAGGCTAAGAAAAAGAGAAAACAAAAGAGAGAGCTTGTATCTGCAGCTGTAGTCAGTGTACTAAAGATGCTTACAGTGGAGCTCTAGCAAAGAATCCATCTGCAGCAATCTAGCCCTGCACCACTTTCATACCATCTTTCCATAGTTTAAGTATAGTGACAACTCTAAACCCCTTCAGTTATATATTATTTAAAGCAGACTCACATTATTCAGACTCTGAATTACCATCAGAATTAACTATAATGTCCTCATAACTACACGTGCAGAAATAACTTGATTCATTCAATGGATTCAAAATAAAATATGATTGGCTTGTAGTCAATGACAAGGTAGTCATTGACCATGTGCTGCTTTTCCTTTCTTTGAGAAAAAGTGAAGATATAGGCTGGAGCATTGCTCTGCACAACACAAATACCTGATAAATCTCCATTACGCTTTCATTATCATCTTAAGACTGGAGGGAAAATATGGAAGTCAGAGGAGTGGAAGTACTCAGGTTTTCTTCAGGTAATTGTTTTTAGGAATTCTTTTACTTACAAAACAGATATATTTGTAATGGTATTTCTGATAATACCGTAGATAGTGAAGAACACTTTTTTTTCTAAAATACTTCTGGAGTGGAATGCACATAAAGCACAGAAGATGCAGCAGGTCATCCAGTCTGATTTGAAGAAACAGAAGACCATCTGGAAAATGATGGCTTGTATCTAGTCTGATGTCTTTCTTTGAACATATCCTCAAGTCTTCCAGATGTTTTCATCAGGAAAAATGTTCTACACAGTATTCCTTAACCTTCTAGTGTTAATTTCAGCACCATTTTTAATCAAGCATTTGTCTTGGGGTGGCTACTTCCTACTACTTGACTATCAGATATCTGCACAATTAATCACATCATCACTTAACAAGACTATAAACACAACTACATATTCTAATTTTCTCTGCAACTCTCTGCAAAAGTGACTCTGTTGAGGCATTCAACTACTTCTGCTATTTTCTGTGATCTCTCCCTCAATTTGCACCATAGACAAAGAAGAAAGGAGAGAACTGGATACCCTGGAACTGGTATTTTTGCGATATATGAACTCTTCCTCCTGGACTTGCCAACCACCTATACCATTCCTATTCAGGCTTCAAAACTATTATTTGATCCTCATTTTGCTTCTATATTCCCCTTTGTTATTAGCAAGGAAAAGATAAGCTACATAAATCTGTTACATAAATATCAGAAAAACCTTTAGTAGCTGTTTGAAACACTTCTCACTTGGAAAAGGCTCACAATAAACAAAACATTTCAAGACATGCCATCTGCATCACCATCCATCCTACAGTTTCAAGGATTATTATCCTGTTCTTCACCTAAATCCTTCTATCAACAGCATATTTTCTCTCTTATGAACTTTTTACTCACATTTTAATAAAAGCTTATTATTACTGCTAGGTGAGATACTAAGGGAAGTCAAGATTACAAAGTAACTCAAAACTCTGCCAACATACCTGCGTGACTTTTATGTGATCATGTGGGGTGGGCTCACATAATCCTGTCAAATCAGGATTATAACTTCGTCCATCTGGGAACAGATAGCTGAATCACAAGAAGATTATTATTAATATGCACATTTCTTTAGCTTTATTAGCTAAATCATACTTACAAATTTTCAAGGGGGCAGAATTAGTTACAGTAGACATGAACTAAAATAAATCATCTTTCCTCAGCCATCTATTTTATCTTTTGAGTGCAACTGAATTGCTACATATTCATTTTGACACATGCTCAAGCGTATTTATAAAAGCAGAGGAAAGATTTTGACATCACTTTCATAGCTACCACCAGAATGCACCTGAGTTTTGATTAGCAGATAACCTTCTAGGGGTAGCTCAAAAGAGTATTATTTCAGATCTTTGTTTCACAGTGAGCTCACACTTCCTAGTGATTACCCCACTGGGAGCATCATGCTCAGGACTCTTTCAACTATTTCAAGTAAAGCTGCAGAAAAGAAAGTAACACATATGTGTGTATCTGTATTGAGACATATATAATATTATATATCTCACAATATTATATATGTGCATATCTGTGTATATTATGACAAGACTCTGCACTGAGAACTTCTGATGCACACTGGACATTAGGCAAGAACCAGTGGGAGCATTTCAATCATGTGGGAAATTAACAATAGGTTAAATGATATTACAGCAACTGTAAGTTGCTCTATATTCAGGTTTATGTTACTTGTAATTCGGAAACAGTTTCTTAAAGGTCATGTACTTTTGAGTCACATACTGAAAAAGTTATAAGGTACAAAAACATCACTGCATAAAATAGTCTCAGCTCCAGTTTTTGTTTGCTCAGTTTTTGTCAGAGAGAAACACTACCAATATAAGTGTGTTTTCATTACAGGTATGAAATCATCATACCTGAAAAAAAATACTAGACTGTGTAGGACTGAGAAAAATTACAAGACTGCAAAAGATTGATAATCTTTTTTTTGAGGATTGATCAATTGCCTTTCCTTTTTCTTTCACATTATATATATTTATATTAGGTATACCAAAATATGTATCCCAGTGAAAAGATTCTGACACCAAGTATTTGTCTGTTACTTCAGCCTACCTAGCAAAAATGTACTACTTCTCCCCTATAAACTTACATTCTCTAATAATTATAAATCTTTTGAGTAAACTATTAGAATGTGGAAAATGTTCTGGCTGCACAATATATAAAAAAGCAATTACATAGCTTTCGAATCATTGTCCACAGTTAGACACATGAGTAACTGGAAGAAGTAAGTGTTCAATAAGCTTAAGTGCATTTGGCACTCTTGGGGGGCTGCAGGGGGAAGGAGGGATCAATGCAACAGCTGTCTCATTTTATTTTCTCATGGAATTTATTTGCTATGAGATATGACTTTGGTTAACTTTCAGTAACCCTGGTTAACGGAATTAACTATAAACAAGTGATTTTTAAATGAATTAAATGGTCCTTAAACTCAGAAAGAATGCTAACCACCATATTCAGATTTTCTGTTTTAAACATCTTTAACTACCCATATAAGCATTAAGGGAACAAGCAAATCAGGGTTTCATAGCCACGGTGGCTGTAAGAATTTATACTTACAATCCTTCCCGGCTGCCATCAATCAAAGCTTGAAACAGAGGCTTATTGTGAGGTATGGTCTGCAGGATGTTCCCATCGCCAGTCACATACCCAATGGCCCACTGGCCCAGGCGAGTGCAACTCAGTCTGAAAATGTAGCTTGATAAAAACAAGATGCATGAAAAGTCAGTGTAATCCAGCGTTCAGCAAGAGAAGTGAAGAGAGCAACTATGACCTCTAGTTTAGACACTGAATTAGGTTGCTGAATGTTTGGGTCAGGTTCCCAATTCTGCCACGTTCTTTGTACAACCTTAAATAAATCTGACTCTTCTACACTGTCAGTTTCTCATGGGCAGAAATAAAGAGTAGCTGCCTACTCCCTGCTTTTCATCTGCCTGTGTTTTAGTTCTCAGAGTGAAAGCTGCCACCACATTCACCACCATGAGCAGTTTCACTCAGACATGTCCATAAACCTCTTCAATAAGAGTGTATGATATTATCCAGTCTCCATAGCTACAACAGACACCTTTGTGCATATGCAGGCCAATAACCTGAAAAAGTGGAAGGAAAAATATAAAGCATCTTTAGATGCAACAGAAACAGGAAAGATGAATGATAAAACCTGCTCTATTAGAAAATGGTAATTTCGTGAGCCTGTGGAGGTGAGCAAAAGAAATATCACTTCTGTTTCAGAAAAATCAAATATTAACTACACAATTGGACTTAGATTTGAATACCTCTCTGTGTTACAGGTGCTGGCTGAGGGTATACGTAATGTAGACAGAGAGCACAATCAGAAGACAAGGAAGATTACAAGCAACAGGATTTGGCATGTATAGAGCTTCATACTAAAAACTCTACTCCCTTTCATGTCAGACACCATTTCACATACAAAAACCCCACTGAGAAAAGCATCTCACAGTGAAAGATCACAAACTCAATTCTGTATTATAGAGCAGCTTTTCTTAATTACACATCAATATTTTATTTCGTTTCAAACTAACATGAGAAATCTAAGCCTCTCTGAAGTTTGACAGAGCTCTTACAACCTTCAGTAGGGCCCACATTACACTGAAGTACTAACTATTCATCTGAACAGAACCTTGTAATTTGCAGGATATTTTAGTCAGATTAAAGAAGAAATTGCACTTCATATCCCCTCTTTCACATTCCAGCATTTCACCTAAGCAACTCAGAAAGTAATTTTCTGATATGCAATAAAAAGCTATCTTGAAACTAACTGTCTATTTACAAGGAACATAAAAGCTACATGGGGTAATTTCTCTATGACAGCATCAGGATCAATAACAGAGAAAATACTAAATGTATCAAATGCTCTCAAAATCAACTTAGTTATTTGACTTACGTAGTAGTGTCTATGAGTATCAAGCTAAAAATCAGCAGTGTTCTGTCGGAACCACAAGATTTTTGTATATATTCACTTGACTACTAGGGTAACTTAAGATAAGTATACTTTTTACTAAAAATTGAAAGAAACCAAGTACAGAATATGGGTATAATGGCTGGTGGACTTCACTAATGAGTTTCAAAGCAGTGCACTTTAACTATGTGCTTCTGCAAAAGTTTCAACAAGGAGACATTAGGGAAAAAGCTTCATAACTGTAAGATAAAACTAGCAAAATAACTGGTAAGTAATATAGGATTAAATCCACTCTTGAACTTTTTTTTCTCCCAAGTGAAGAAAAAACCCAGGACAACAGTGACAGTGTTAAAAGCTCAATTTGAATAATTTACTATGCACAGCACCACCTAAAAAGTATTTAAAAACTCTACATGTCATGATCTTTAATCTGACTGACTGTTTTTCTAGGTGAAGAGTTTATGATATAGAATGATACAGGCAAAGGAAAAAGAAAGATATGAAACACAAAAGGAGCACAAAAGCACAGGTTAAATTTATAGCTTGAATGTTACCATGAAAGATGTTAAGATGATTTTTGCTTTGCTATTAAGTAAAAATTCAATGTAAATTTTGAAAATCAAATTATATTTTAAAATATGTTTTTCAAGAATGCATTGCTGGTTTTCCCTTATTCAGAAGAAGAAAGAAAAAGCAATTTATTTTCAATTTCTTTCTGTTTATCTTTACATATTTAGACTTCAGTGTGCTAATACGATATTTTTTTGCTTCACTTCTTCAGTGCTGCAGTGAGTGTTAAATAAAATGAAAAAATATGCAAAATAGAAGTATGAACCTAGCATAATTATGCAGGATCTGAGACAGCAAGTTTATTTGGAAAGCAATATGCAGTGAAACCTCTCACCTCCCAGGTTTAGTGCTGTATTTCTGCAGCCTTGCTTTCACTTCATCATATGTCAGGAATGCCATATATCCAGGATGTGTCACAGCTAAGAAGTTCCAATTCCTTAAGATTGAGCCCCATGGCTACAAAGAGAAGACAAACAAGTAAAGAGGCTAAGCCAGGTAGTTCTGTATTTCTAATAAAATTCAAGTCTGTATGTCACAGACATCTGAAGTGTTTTAGCTTCAGCTGAAAAATACACACTTTTGCTTTAGGCCTAAATGGTACAAAGGACTGTCCTATACACCCAACTTTGCTACAAGTGTTCCTTCAAAAAAATTATTCCAAGAACACCAAGCACAACTTTCTGGATAAAGATTTTGAAGACCCTGAATGTAAGAGACTTTCTATCCATAGCTACATAAAATATTAAACACCATTTAGTTAGAACCTGGAAAATATGACTCCATGATGGTTTAATAAAAACACAATTAAGCATGAGACGTCCTGAAGCACTTCCATAGTTAACGATAAGTAACACTAACAAATAAATTGTAATGAAGCTGCTAATTTGCGCTGTCATTCCTTTTTTTATTCTCTACTTCTTGATTTCTTCAGTCACCATAATGGCATTAAAGCCAGAAAACAAAACAAATACTGATACTCCACCTGAGTATTTGGTAACCTGAATAGCAAATGCTTCAGAAAACTCAGTGAAACATGCCTCATATGCTATCACTTCAAAGAATACAGAATAGTCCACTACTGTAAATGAAGGATGATTTTTTTAAGTAGTGGATTAATACAGATACATAAATGCCTGTTGCCAGCATTTGTGAAGTTAAGAAACTGACTCTGAATGGTTTGCAAATTTTTAATCTATTTCTCAAGGCAGGTGAAGCTAAGTGACACAGGACAAGAGGCTTGTGTTCTTATGTGCCCTGCAAATTCCCTTTAAAAGAACTTCTAAGGGCTAATCAGGCAGAGATGAAATGCCAGTGTGACATGCTTGAGCAGATTACCCTAACAGTTCTGCTTGCGAGTGTTACATTTCCCAGGCAAACCCTAGCCGCTACCTAAATACAGATGAATACCTGTTTATTTTAAAATCAATACCTCATCAAGTTGTACACATGGAATATAAGACAGGTTTCAGCACAGGGGCCATAAGAAACCTGAAGTGTTTAAATTTGTCCAAAAGCAAGGAAGAAAAAAAAAAAAGTCCCAGTCCTAGAGTCAACACTGCATCCTGCCAGCTCCTTCAACAAGTTCAAGAAGGCCAAGTGCAAGGTGGTCCTGCATGGGGTTGGGGCAATCCCAAGCACAAGTATAGGCTGAATGGAGAATGGATTGAGAGAGGCCCTGATGAGCAGGACTTGGGTGTGCTGCTGGATGAGAGGCCGGACACAACCCAGCAAGGTGCACTCCCAGCCCAGAAAGCCAAATGTGTCCTGGGCTGCACCCAAAGCAGTGTGGTCAGCAGGGCAAGGGAGGGGATTCTCCATCTCCTCAACTCTAGTGAGACCCCCCTAAACAACTGCATCCAGCTCTGGGGCCCTCAGCACAGGAAGGACATGGACCTGCTGGAGCAAGTCCAGAGGAAGGACAGCAAGATGATCAGGTGGATGGAGCACCTCTCCTATAAAGACAGGCTGAGAGAGTTGGGATTATTCAGCCTGGAGAAGAGGAGGCTTTCGAGAAACCTGGAGCAGCATCCCAGTACCTAAAAGGGTCTACAGGAGAGCTGGAGTGGGATTTTACAAGGGCTTGGAGTGATAGGACAGGGGGGAATGGTTTCAAACTGAAAGACTATAGGTTTAGGCTGGATATTTGGAAGAAATTCTTCAGTGTACGTGTAATGAAGGCACTGCAACAGGTTGCCCAGGGAAGCTGATCCACAACATTTCAGTTGATGCCCCATCCCTGCAAGTGTTCATGTTGGACAGAGCTCTGAGCAACCTGGTCTAGTGTAAGTGTGTCCCTGCCCATGGCAGGGGGTTTGGAACGAGAGAATCTTTAGGGTCTCTTCCAACCCAAACCATTCGAAGACAAGAACCCATAGCTCGCCTTGTGTACACAGAGTCTTACCAGAGCAGAAGTGCTAAATGGGACAAGATTTGTTCCCTTTCTCTCCAATGGAAGTATTTTCACACCAAAGGACATGTTAACAGTAACAGATTGAAGTTCCTGCAGAGCATCCAGATATTCTGCTGTGCTAAGCTTCTCTCTGGTCAGGGAACACAGCACTTAAAGCTGTGCATACATACAATGGGGAGGCAGGGGGAGCAACTTCACTTTCACAGCATCTCCATAAAGCTGAGTCTTGCTTTCTTCTGTGAATAAACACCATTACAAATGCAGCTTTTCTGTAACATAACCCACAGTTGGCAAAACAGTATTTTGATTACTTAATTGGGATTTTCTCTCAGTGGGTGTATGCACACGCAGTTACAGAAGCTGTTTAAAAACTAGAGAAGTAAAATGTAACCTCCTGGGAGAAGTTCTCAGACCAAGTTCAGTGCAAGTTCAGTTCAACAGTTACACAGCTTTTGCACTTAATCTGTTTGGCAAAACATATCTCTCTGCTTCTTTGCTGAATTAGAAGTTAACCCTTACCATTCGTCTCTCTTTACACGTATCAGTACTGCTGATCCCCTTCTAGTACAAGGCACAGTAATGAAACAAACCAGCAGTGGCCTCACAAAGAAAATAAGTGACCAGTATTTGTGGTTCAATTAAAAAGAGATTACTGAAACCATTAACATTTGCAACTGTGACACTGTTTTGACTCAGAATGGAGAAGAGATAATCAAAATCAAAACTCTATATACTAAAATCATTAATCCCCTCCTGCCAGATTTTACTATTAACTTCATAATGGCACCCTTTCCCACAACAGCAAAACTAGGACATCTAAGCAACAATTAGCACAGAACACAATTAATTATGTGGAAAACAGAACAAACATCAACCCAGGGTTTGATGTAAAATCGATATTTTGAACATATCTCCATCGGGCTAAAGAATAATGACATATTCTTATAGGTTGGAAAAAGACCTTTAAGATCATCGAGTCCAACTGGTAACCCAGCACTGCCAAGTCCCCCACTAAATCATGTCCATAAATGCTTGACAATCCTTTCAGTGAAGACACTTTTCCTAATATCCAGTCTAAACCTTCCCTAATGCAACCTGTGGCTCTGTACTAATTTACTACTGTAAATGGTAAAGAAAATAAATTATCAAATAAATGGTTGTATGTCTCAATGGTTTCTATATACAAAAGAAAGAAATTTCTATATACAAAAGAAATATCCAAAGTGATAAATTCAGAAACAGTAAACATCTAATATGGATGCAAACCAGTACAGTCTTCTATATTGACTAAAGTACCTTGTGTTCTGTAGAAGAGACATGAGGTTAAAATAGACACAACACACACGACAAGGTTATTTCAGATAGCTATTAACAATAATACAATTAATGCTATACCAAAATATAGTTCCTTGTTGTAAAAAAATATATTCATAAAGAAAATAGTTAGGCCTACATTTAGCTCAAAAGAAAGTAATATGTAACTGTCCTTATGTGTTTGTAGAAACACCTCATATGTAGATATGTAGATACGAATGCACAACAAAAAACACAACTAAAACTCTGATTATCAGGAGGTCTACATTTCTAGGAATGTATTTAAAAATAGTGAAAAATAAGTAAGCAGCAAACACAAAGCTATGATGTGCATTGTGTTGATGAGTGCAGAAATGAAGCAGGTGTTGCTGGATGCTTTCAGTTTCTCAGATGTGTATGTTGCTGCCTCAAACACCTCTGAAGGACTAAAAGAAACGCACAAGTTATTTCTAAATCATAACGTTTTAGTTCTTTCAGTTTTTAAAAAAAGTCTGATTCCTTGCCTCAGGGCACTAAGCTTCTCAAATTCACACAAGTATCTACAATTTTCAAATCTTACCTGAAATAATCTAGTGAAGATATCAAATTCAAAAATTGAAATGTAGTCATTGCAGGTCAAGTCAATAGTAGATTTAAGAGCCATTGCTTCCAAACCAGAGCTAATCTGATGAACTTCATGAAGGCACTGCCTGAACACTTTCCATGGCACTATAGTTCTGTTAAACAGGTAGAAAAAATAAATTCAATGAAATAACATATTTAAGATTTGATACCTCATTTAGACACCAAAACTGACCTTTTAAAGGAGTGAAGTGTAACAATAATTTGGTTTCTCTACAGAGGAAAAAAAGCCCCTACAAGTTAAGTTTTCTGAAAGCAGCCTAAGCAAATACAGGAATGGCTTACCTTCCTTTAAACACAGCTGAAGTGTCATTTATTTCACAATGATAAATATTTAAGCTTCCTTAGGAGTACAACAAAAAGAACACTGCAGAAACCAAAATACCCTATCAAGCAGACAAACAATCTCACACCCTTTCAGAGATAATGTAAAGGACCAGCTCTATGCCTGTTAAAGAACACCTTCCTTCACAGCCTCCCTTGCCAGAATGATAAGCATCGATTTAATATCCACAATTATGTGATTTTTGCTATAGCTAAAGCTCATGAACAGTGGTCAAGTAACATGGCAGCAATCAACCAGACACCACCAAGAGTGGTCCAAGCCCTGTCATAAGCCATGACAGTTACATTAACTTTAATAGACAGGAAATTAGAATTATCCTTTCTAACACACAAGGCCGTGTTCTGTCAGATTCAGTTTCTATTTGCACAGTTGAAGATAATACAGGTTAGTTATTTTACCAGCTGAGTACTTTTATTTTGAAACTGGGATAAGGTTGATCACTTGAATGTGCTCCATCTTGTCACTCTCAATAACAGCAATTCTTCTTGTGTCATTAGGGTCAAATCCAAATTTTGCCAAGCCGTAACACCTCTTCCAAATGTTCTGTCACACACTGAGATCAGATTATATGGTATTTTAAAAACATTTTAATTAACCAAAATATAACCAATGCATAATTATTCAGGACAAGATCTCACACATTCATAGTGATATTTTGTTAATAACTACTAAATCAACAAAAGACACAGGCCTCACAAACTCAGTAATATTTCCTGTAAATTTTATTAGTTCAAACTACCTTAATTTTTCTATTTTCTCATGCAGAAATGTAAATTACTTAGTATGACAGGGGGAAACCAACTGTATTGAGTTGGTCCTGGGTAACAAATACTATGCAGTTATCCTAAATTAAAACAAGCAGTAATTTGAAGTACAACACTAAAGATACACTCCTGTATTTCTACTGCATAAGATATTCACTACATTTCTAAGTGCAAAGAAATCCACTTGTTACATGCAGGCTTGTATTGAGAAAGTCATAAATGACAAAATGAGAAGTTTAATAGATCTCAGCAGATACTTTCATCTGTATATGACAAACAGGAAACCACAAAGAGCTGAAGAGAGATACCACATCAGATGCCATTTATGAAAGAATGCACATCAAATTTTCATTAGGGTAAAGAGAGAATAAAACACTGCATCAAATTCAGACAAAAAAAAAAAAAACTAGAAAAGTCAGTGCTTTTGTGGTGTTAAAATTGTCTTAGTTCAAGCGCCTACTGCTTATTTAGCTCCTGTAACCATGGCTCCAAAATGTTTTCTGATTCTCTTTATAAACCACCCTAAAGGGCTACAGCACTGGGATCATGCTGAAATTGGGTTAGAAAAGTTTCAGGGTTAACTGTGGGTTTTGTGAGCTTTTTGTTTGGTTGTTATTTGTTGGGGTTGTTTTTTTGCAGGAGCGTATTAATTTTATTGCTTTGAGTTTTTTTAAAGGTTAAGACAATAACCCTAAACCAAAAAGATAGAGCGTTTATCAAATATGATCACAGCCATACTACACTTTAACGACTGGCTTTTCATGCCTTGCACAAGACAGTTTCCTAGATGCAATTAATAAGTAGGATCTTTGGCTATCTATTCACTAACACCCTGCACCCCCAAAACTCCACCAGCAACACAGAAAACAAAAGTCTTGAGGAGATTATGTTTTTAGGGCTCTGTTGGCTAGTACTTTGGCTAAGACAGAAAACAGATGCTGGAAAATGAGTGATTAGCTAATGAAATAACATCTAAAGTTATTTTTTGGGATTTCTCCAAGAACAAGTACTTGGAATAGTGGTGGCCCAGATTGAAAATAACACCAAATTCAGCAAGTCTTTTCTTCTCTGCAGCTTCATGGGATAGGTCTTTTATCTTCTGCTTTCTTTAAATAAAGGTGTGAATTGATTGTTGAAACCTGTTAACCTCCATTTCTCAGCAGCTATTTTATAGAGTTATCATTCCTAAATACTTTGCAACAGCACCAGCCAGGAATTATTTCTCCCCCAGTGTCTCTCTCCAGTTTATCCACACATATGCTGAGCTCTTTGAGACCTTGCAGACAGCACACACCCACTAAATGCAGGTGTTACTGAGTCTTCACTAGGTGCAGGTTTCTGCAATGTCCTCTCCTCCTGCTCCTACATCACTGAAACCCAGTGACCTTTCAGGGACCCTGAGAAACAGCTCCTCTGGCAGAGATGTGGGAAGGGTCACAAGCATAAAAGAAGCTTTCAGAGATGGCTGGCAAGTTGAGTTTCTGTTTGAATTAACGTTTCACTGCTCTTGCTTTCTTGTGTTTTAGGGGATACACAGCCTTTGAAGGCACCCGTTCATGACTCAAGTCTAAACAGTTATTTTAATTTGGGTTTGGTTGGTGGCAGAGGCGGTGGAAGGGGAAAGAGAACAGGACCAAAGTTGAGATTGACTCTGTCCTAGTTAATAGCATGTTTAGACTGTTATTTAAATATGTACATATGTTTACATATATATAACACCTGTTCTTATAGAAAGAAAAAAATAAAACCCTGTTTGCAATGAAATCACTGTCTGCCACATTCAGCTCCTGAACCATTGAAGGCATCTCCTATAAATATTTTCAGGGATCTTTGTCTTTGTAATATTTGTTGCATCATGTCCTAATGATACCTTGCACTACAGGCTGGCAGATATTCTGCACATGCCTCATGCTATTAGGCTGAACCTGTGGACACTTGTCTAGGAGATGAGTCAGTCAGCTCTGCCTCAGCTCATCAGCAAGATGTGATTTGATGCCTTGGTAACATTAGTTGTCTACAGAATTAGGCTGAGGAAGTGCAGGTCTCAGTATTTCAGGTATTTAATTTAGTTACATAAGCTATCCCTTGTAGAAGAAGTGCCCATTACTGACTCCAGCTGAGACAATGTTCTGGGGAGTCTCTCACACGAGAGGATGGTATTAAACAGTGACTGTACTTCCCTCAAAGGTTTGATGCCCAAAATTTACAGCACTACCGCATATGTACACATTACAAACAGATATCCCCAGAGGTTTGGTAACAATTTCTCTTTTTATAATACAATTTGGGAAAAAAAAAAAAAAAAAGAAGAAAATCTGACTAAATTACACGTACATACTGTTATTGTGGTCCACGTTAATTTATTGCAACCCTCTATCAGTTCAAAAGTCTTCAGAGAGATAATATTAGAAGGAAACAAAAATATAAGAAAGTCATGGTGTACATGATGTACAGCAGTAAAAGAAGAGAAGGACCTTTTACAAGGAAATCCTAATCTCTACCTGCCAATCTTTTAGAAAATACACGTATTTTTAGAAAATACATTTTATACACAACATGTCCTTGTACTGCCTTTCCTCATCATTAGAGTAGAAGCAAGCCCATGCCAATTCAAGGAAAGAAAACAAAATAAAACAAATCCTGAAAAATATTTCCTTAAGAGGTTTTCTGTGCATCTCTCAAATCAACAAAACTATCTGGATCTTGGTATTTAGCCTGGGATTGTTTTCTTAAAGAGTCCTGTCAAAAACCGTAAAATAAACCATTTTTCCTTTCAAAAACACTAAAATAAGCCATTTCTCCACAGGCCTCTCTAAATGAGACTACCTCCTTTCTTCTGCAATAGTAAATCTAGTAAGTATATTTGAGAAACTATGAATTCTAACGTGTTCTAACTGAAACGTAAGATTTTAAAAATACTGTTATGTAGGATGGTATCTATTTACTATTGTTGGAACACATCTAAGTGGAATGTGACACTGTAATCTCAAATACAGTGTTTTAAACACCACCCACACAACTTCCATATGCTTAAAGGAAAAAGATTAGTGTCTAGCATGTGATTTTCAAGCAATTTAGCACAGGAATTTAGGTCCTCTCTTCCCTCCTGCTCTGATTATGTGTACATGGGATTTTCTTAAACTTCTCAAATGTTGCTACATTACTAAAAAGCAAAATACATTAAAATAAACGTGGAGATGAAGCATATATTTCCCTAGCATGAAGAGTACATCACTTGTGTAAAACTGCAGAGATGCAGCTACCCTGGAATGTCAAGTGACACTGCTTCCATTTGAACCAGAGCAGACCACAAGAATGTCTAGGGAGGCAAACATGTACCTGTATAACTTACACTTACAGTGAACATTTTTGTCTGCAAGCGACTCTCTCAAAAGTTGCCAAAAAACACACCATGCAAAGGCCATTACTGTTTCCAGAGCAATCTCAAAAATATTCAAGCAAATACTGACCCAGATAGAAACAGCATTCTTTGTAAGTCTGCAGTGAGCAATGTGGATTTTGACTTATCACCACTGAAAAGAGCATTTTTTTAAGACTGCTGCTTCAGTTTTAAGTGAGAGGCCACATGTTTCCACTGCTTCTAAACTGCAAAGCAAATAATTGACACAAAGAAGGCTTGAGAAGTTCAGTCCTAAGGGAAAAAAGGAATTCTGCCATATCACGCCAGTACAATTGCTAAATAGTGACATCATTCCAAACAAATGCACATGAATCTAATGAGAACAGAGAAGGTAAAAGAGAGAAAATCAGCCTTATGAAATGGAGAAAATATACTACCAAAAAAAGCCATTTCCAAAGTCGTGAAACTGGACATTGCTAGAGAGACAGCAAGCTCCTTAAGAGAGACAGGAACTCTGTATTTCCCCAAGTGTCCCCAAAGGGATACACTTCTCTATGTTTTCAACTCTGATCTCCAATCACAAATCCAAAGCATGCTCATGCTTTTGCACATCCTTTTATACTTAAAACGTTGCCTCTCTTGCCTATCCATGGAGAATGTGTTCTCCTGTCTCACAATCTCATGAGCCAAGTATCAGAACTTTCTTCTGTCTTTTGTACATGCCATTTTACCTCATCCTTAGTTACCCAGAACAGCTGTGAAGACTGCTCTTTTCAATTTCCTAATCCTGTCTTGCAACTTTCTACTGACTTGCTTTTCTCTATAACATTACCTGTTGTCTTATTCAAACTTTTTCATCTTGCATTTTTAAGAAAGAGGTCTAGAGAGATTCCTGTCTCCCTAGCACCCAGAGAATGGTACCTTCTGTATCTAGAGAAGTTTAAACTAGTTTATCCATAAGTCTGTGCTACTGCTCAGCCGAGGAAGGAACCACACTCCAAAAGCCCCGTTTCTGTTCATCTCCTCCTCTTTTAAAGTTCCTATTGCTAAAACACCTGTCTTGACAGTGATGAAGGCGATGGCATTTGGATCACTGCCTCTTCTGCTTTTATCTCTGTCTTTGGCTTCCCTTTACACTTCAGTTCATACTCAGATTTGAAGCTATTTTGGCCAGGACCAACTCTTCAGCCTGTATTTTAACACTGTTCAGGCAGTAATAGGGCTCTTGGGCACTGTCAGCGGCAAGAACAGAAAATCAAGTAATAAATTAAGGGGATTAACACGGTGTTAAAACTTAGCTTATCTGAGGTCTCTTGAACTTGGAAACATTTAACTGTCAGATAAGTTGTGCACTGTGGTCTGTCTGTTTTACTGCTTCTTCTGTGAACCCAAACCACTGAGGCTGTGTCTGTTCTATCCTGAGCCAAAAAGCACTGACCACAGCAGAACCACAGCTACTCGAAGTTTAGCATGTCAATTTGAAATGCACTATTTAACTGCTACAGAGAAATCAATAGCCACATTTTTTCATAAATTCCAATAAAAAATAAATATATTTCAGGCCTCATCTGGAAGAAAGTACAGGAACATTAAAATATTAATGTCTTCGCTCCCAACAGTGAAAGAATTTCTATTTCCTCAGCAACTAAAAGGTGGAGGGAAATCAATTTACCTGAAAACAATAACAGAAATGCTTTAACATTTTAAAAGTTCTACAATAAAGAATAAAAAGCTTAAAAGTTAAATAAATGGCAGAACCATGGAAAAAATTAAAATCTAAGAATATAGATGTTTTGCTGCTGCTTCATTCTGGAACATGAAGACAGACACAAATCACAAATTTGTGTAACAAATTATAATAGTTACCAAGCCCTGCATGACTTTTGTAGTTTTCAAATTCAGAAGCTGAAAGATCTGTTAGGTCATCTTGCCTACTCTCCTTCTCAGTTCAGGATTGCTCCCTGTGGCATTTTGCACATTTCTACTCAGAAAAAAAAAAAAAAACAAAAACCAACAAAACAGTAAAAGACGTAAGGTGCTATTAAAATGAGTGAGAAATCAAGGGAAATTCTCATCAAGCACTATACAGTAATAAAATGTTGGTAATGAAGATGCTATCAGATTATGTTTTATATGCATATTTACAACCCACTGGGGGGTTGCTAAAGTATCTGTAAACAAATGTAACTGCTGATTACATGCCTTACAATTTCACAGTTCCACTGAACATTACTGCTTAGCTGTACATGAAACTAGCACTAGCTTCAGCACAACTGTAATGGTGAACCAGGGGTGAAGATTCACTCCATTAAAACCACTTGCTCCAATCATTGTACTCTAGCAATCGCTACAAATTTAAAAAAATCGCATCTTCTCAACTTCACCACTTTCCTGTTTTTGACATTACCAAGTTCTTTCTTGGTATAGGTAAAGCTTGTGTCAATTTATTTCTTAGTTCTTTTTCAGTCAGCTCCTTTATATTCTTCAAGAGGCTCTCTTTTTCCACATAGCCTGTGAAAATGCCAGAGACAACCTATTCTAGGCATTCAGCCTTCGGAATGTTCTCACTCATTCCTGATTTTTGCTTTCAGAAAGCAAACAGTCTATCCCCCATCTCCCCGATATCTTTTCTCTGTCAGCTTCTTTAACAAAATCCATACACCAAAATAATTCTGGGCGTTCTACTGAACACTGCTGACCCCCTCACCTACTCCCCAATTTGGATACATGTTTTACTTTGTCCTTGCAGAGAAATCAACATCTCCACTTTTTTCCTTCATACAGCTATTAGCACCCTTCCTCCACCCAGACAATCAAAATCTCATTCCTGATTTATCAATCCTCCCCATAACTTCTAAACCCCACATTGTGTCTCCAGATCCCTTCCAAACATGCCATAACTTCCAAGGTTTCCCATTCTCCTCTGTAACCTGCAATACTGGAAAAACCTCACAATTGTCATGTGTGCTCCTTTTACACTTTCTGCCGTGTGAGGGCTGATGTCCATTATTGATATAGCTGCTGCTCTCACAAAGCATTCTCTCCTAGATAAGCTTCTCCAACTACTGGCATTGTCTAGAAGTTTTTTAGGGGTGTACCAGAAATGTGAAAGCTGAGAAGGTATTTGAAGGCCAAGATATGTGGTTATCTCAGCACTTTGCTCTGAAGGAGCCATTCAATTGCTTGCTGAGTTTCAACAGTTTCAAATTGCTTGCACAGTGTTTTCAACAGAAATCCAAAGTGCAGCTAGGTGTATGATCCAAAGAGCCCAGCCATTTATTTTGCTCATGAGTTTGAAGCCACGTGAATTTACACCTGACTAGCTCTAAGCACAAAAAGAAAGACTGCAAGCTATGACATTTATTAGCGACACGATAAATAAACTTAGTTGCAGCTGCACAGTTTTGCAGCAAGTGTTCAGACAGACAAGTGTAACCAACAAAATTGAAAGTTCCCCATTCACTGGAAAAGAGCAGTGGAAAAAACAATCCTTTTTTTCCTTTTTAAAGTACAAACAGGACTCATGAAAAGTGTATGTATTTGATTTCAGTCTTCAGCAAACCGTACTATGTTGCTTTCTGTAAAAGGAAGCGTAGGTCACATTTTCAAAAACTGAAAACTAAACAGTCAACTTAAAAATGTAAATTACTATTGGTAACCTTCTTGCTATTTAAAATATTTCAAATTAAAAAATAAAAAATGTAATATTTCAGAAATAAATGAGTGCAAAAAGTTGATTACATAAAAAAGCATCCAATTCATTATGTTTAGAAACAGAAAGGTTTTTATGATAACACTATGTTGAAAAAATTGTAAATTAATCTAATACTTCAAATTCCTTCCTTCCAATCAAATCAAACTGCAATAGAAGTATTTTTTGTACTATAGTTTACCATCACAAGCCAAGATCCAGGACAACTTATTTTTTATTTATGCTCTAATCTTGAGCAGTGTTAGTCAGTGACCCAAAGTAAGGGCTACTGTTCAGAAACAAGTGAGGGGTTCAGGCTTGCCCTGCAAAACAGAGCTGCAGCCAGGGAACACACAATCAAGTTCCTCCCTGTACTCCTTCCTTGCCTAGGTAGAATTGGGGGTTTCAGAAAGTCCTAGGGGCCTACCTTTAGGTGGCCAGGTTAGAGAAAGATATTATGAGTCATTTGCAAAACCTTTATGCAGGCTTTGCTTTTAGGGAAGTGATACCAGCATATTTGCAAACTAATTTGTCACAACAGGTCTGTTGTAAAGGATGTGGCTTAGAGGTGTATCTGCCATATATTTCTAAAAGGATTAGAAAATAATTCATGTTTAAAAAGCTTCAGGCATTTTGTTTAACAAAGAGATTAAACATAATGCCAAATAAACTTTTTTTCTTATCTGTTTGACATATAGGCTGTTACATGTTTTATAGTTACTTAAGCACAGTTAACTAAACCTGAGGTAATGGCAAGGCTGCCAAGCACAGATCTACTGCTCCTTGCTTAGAAAACAGGCATCAAAACCAGCTTTACTTCATTGGAGAAGAGCTGGGAACACCAGTAACAGTGCTTATTTACTTGGTCTGAAAGTAAAGCACCTGACCAGAAATAACTCAAAAAACTTCTCAGGCTATATTACGAAAGTAAAGATACATATATTTAACTGCATGTCACCAAACTGCTTTGATTGTTAGACATTTTTGATGAATTGATATTTTAAGCAAAAAGCCAACAAAACCCATATATCCAGCCACCCTCCCTAAAAAAACCCACCAAACGAAAAACCCAAATAGAAAAAAAAAAACCCTATCAAAGTACACAAGGGAGAGCAGAGAAAGTCAGAGGGTTTGTACTGAAGAGTCATACTTAAAGTTGCATTCTATGCAGAAATTTACATAAGCAGTAAAAAAACAAAGCCTAGAAAAGGCATGGCAAGAGCTCTGGGGCCATGAAAGGTTTTAGAAATGAGAGGTCCAGGAGATGAGTCAGAAGAGGTAAGAGTTAAGTGTGCGCAAGAAAAAGACAAGGGTGGAGCAGAGTTGTTCAGATGAAGCGATGCAGTTGAAAGATTCTCCTTACCAACCTTGTTCTGATAAAAACTTACTAATATATTACAGTATCCCACTGTCTGACACCTCAAATACCTATCTATTGTGCCATCTCCCATAGGAAATTGGCAGGACCGGACCATTGGAAGGAAACTTGAAGGAAATCTCTTGAAACTCACACAGACTGTAGAAGTCAGTCAAGAATCCCAAAGAGGAACAGCACAGAGAAGAGGGGAGCTGAGGAAACTGGTTCAGATGAAATGATAGAAACAGACAGCAGCTTGCAGAGGAGGAGATCTGTAAATCCCAATGACAGAAATGCAATTTGCCATCAAGACATATGCTAAAGGTCATTCAAGGACAAGAGCCCAACAGGAGAAGAGAAGTACCACAAGGAAATTTAAATTCTGAGAGTTCCTAAGCAAATGGGAAAAAGACAGGAAGAAAAAATAGCAATACTGAACAAACATGATTATTAGTCATTTTATCAAAGATCCTGTTTTTCTTTGCTTGACTGACATGTTTTTGAAAAGCCTTGTCTGATAGAGAACCCTACATGTCACTTAAGTTAATCCTTCAGAAAACTTCAGCTGAACTTTTGAAATTATTTTGAAAATTATATTCACATTAAAATGGGTAACAGCACACAGTTAAATTCCTTTTCTCTAACAAAACAGAGGACTGATATAGCAATTTCATCACACTCTGACATTACTTACATGGGAAAGAAATTACCAGAAAACACTACCATGAACCCAGAAAGAGGAAAGCTGACAGTGAGTGTGTTTAGACGAAGAAAAAAAACATGGAAGTGAAACTTGTAAATTCACACTGAACAGAACTGATTTGCAGAAGTGCCAACCTACTACGCTGGTACTCTAAATAAAAAATGACTTATTTTAAAGAGCTGTTTATGCTCAGAAGATGCAACAGATTGTTGCAGAAATTATCCTGCCTACGTTGTGCAAGATACCAGAGCTGACGACCATAATGACTGCTCTGTTATAATGAGAAATACACCAATCTATTGCCTCTGGCATTCCTCTTACGTCGCTGTTACACTTACAAACATTCCACATGAGAAAGTGAACAAGGTGCACATCTTCTACTAGCTTATATGTGTATTCAAAATTGATTTTCTTCTCAAAACAAACCAAAAATCCCACATATGCCTACTTTTACATTTTCACTATTGCATTTTCTCTATGGATTAAATCACATATCTACACTTCACACACTTTATTCCACCAAATACTAGTGGAATGAACTAGTAGTAGGTAGAAAGGTGAGATAAGGAAACATACTGTCCATGGAACTAATATCAAGTTCCTAACTCAGACTTTAGAGTTTTCGTTTGTAGAACATATATTTATTTTTAACATGAAAGGACATGATTTGCCACATACTTTGTGAAAGCAATGTATTATCTGCACCCTATAATGGAACAAATAAACTTCTTTCAGGAAGACTGAACTTAAGTACCCTTGGCAAAACCACCTTTGAGCAAATTACAGCATTGGGAAAAAACCCCCGCTAACAATGAACTCAGCAATTTCAGCCAATTTAAAGACCTAGATGAGAAATTATCTTCAAAACACCCACCAACCCTTATTTGGATTTGTGAAAAGTTCATTTTTTAATGCTTATGATTAGAAAGAATTGAGGATTTTACAAAAGTTACTTACTTATCTCCAAAGAATTTTCTCCAGAAATCTGCAGCATCTGCTTTGGTGATGCGAAAGTTATCACCCTGGAATTGTCCATTTGGAAAAATAGCCTTGATTTCTGCTAACATGTGGCTGAAGATGAGAGACAGCTTTGTAAGGTTTCTCCTGCAGATATAATAAGGAAAAAAAATCACATCAAATCCTTTGAATTTAATAAATTTAATCAATCTTTCAGTATTTCACATATCCCATGTATTTGTGTAACTATCACTGTGTGACACAAGAAAAACACTGAGCTTTCAACTGAAAACACAAAGAAATACAAATCAGTAGTTTGTGTTTCCATGGACTTCTGAGGACATATTTATCATAACTGTCCATGAATATAAACCCACTTTTTGGCAACAGAACAAAAAGAGTTCTCAGCTGCATATTCAGATACACTTCTTGTGCATTACACTTGCATGTTTCTATTTCATTTACTCATTGCAGAAGCAAGAATTTATACTAATTATACAGCTTATACATAAAAAAAAAACCCCAACCAATAAAGAAAACCAAAAAACTACCCCACACTCAAAAATCTAAAATTATAGCTTTGTATGTGACAACAAACCTTCTTCATTCCAGGTTTCTAGAAATATAAACACGGCATAGAACTGGATTTACTCCTTTTTCCTATGATAGTTTTATTCTTTTTATTCTTTCCAGCTTTCTCTTACTCTACCTACTTCTTATTCTCCTTTCAAATGCTCTCTAGTTAAAACTTGCTTTCCACTAGCATATTATAAACAAAAACCTAACTTGTTGTAAACAAAAAAAAAAAAAAGAAAATCGAGCTTTTTTGTTATCATCTAATTTCCATACGTTTTCCAGGCTTGTATCAGTTAATCAAAAATTATTTAGCTTTTGTCACAGAAATCCCATCTATTATAGTGCAAAGAACAAAGAATCCTTAAAATGCAAATAATTCTTTTGTATAGAAAAATCTGTGGGAAATGGTGAGAAGAGAAGAAAAGAAAGAAGCAAACTTTATGAGAGCTTATGCCTGGAGATTCCTTGATGCTCCTTGCAGGAAAAAAGGGCCATTTGCCAAGCTAACATAAAAAATAGAGGAGACCAAGTAGTTTATGATGAAGAATTTGTATTCTTGTGAATTCCACTGGAGTATTTTCATGTGTTAGAAGTGTCCTATGTATGTCAAGCCCATTCAGCTTTAACCATCTCAGGTACGACTTAAAAATGACTCAAGCAATTTAATGAAAATGACACTAAAATGCTTATCAATCATGTAATTTATAGTCTGTTTAAAGACAGTATTTTAAATAAATTCAAACTTATTCATAAGTTCCTTGACATACGTAAAAATATTAAGATAGACATTTATTTTAGTTGAACATATTTCCTGGGGTTTTCCTAAAAGAACGCTCAATTTAGCACTGAGGTGGTAATTATTTCAACTACATTTGTGAACTTTATAATAGAGATTTCTGTGGAAACTGTGTTGCAGATTTACTATAGGTTTTACTACCAAGAACATGATGGTAAAGTTGTTGTGAAAACATAAGTAATTTAAAACAAACAAAGCAACCCCCAATGAATACACTCTTCCTTCCCTCAAGATTAAGAGTAGCTACAAGACTAAGTCATTCAGAGTCCTTCAGTAGAATCAGATGTCTATAATTATGATGCTCAATAGTTCCTTGCTATCCCCCTCCTATTTCCTTTGTATTTTAATTGCACCCATGTGTTCTTTATTATTTTACTCCTCAGAACTCAAGCCTGATGCAGAGGAGCAAGCAACAGCTTTTTTCATGTGGCTTCCTCGGTCTGCCCTTGACCCAAGAATAGACAAGAAGCTTTCTGTACTTGGGACAGATGGGAACACAACTCGGTGCAAGTTTGAGCAGAGCTCTGTCTTGCCTGGCACCATCAGCGTCCCACATTAATGGGCTGTGCTGCAGAGGCTCTTTTCAGGTACAAATTCACCTAGGGAGCTTGCTGGATCCCTGAGGAGCTGCAGTGAATTAAGGGGTGAAGTCACACAGAGGTGCCATCTGGGGCACCTCCTTGCCCGGAGGGCAGCGTGTGTCTGTCCCTGCAGAGGCACTGCCTGCTGGGCACAGCTGCACAGGACGTGGCCAGTACCAGCAGCTGCTAGGATGTGGGCAGTAAATGCACAGGACAGACACACACCCAAATGGCTCTATCTGAATCACAAAGCCTCTTCCTTCCCTCTTAGAACAGCACCAGTCACTAACTGCATCAGGACACTTTTGTTCCAATATAAAAAGTCGCAAGGAGAGGAAAAAAGTAAATTTTTTTTTTTTGCATTTGTATAAACAAGAAAAAATATTTTAACATCTGAAACAGCTTCTTTTTATCTGATGGCAAAGGTGAAACTTGAAACTAACTAGAAGCTTGTCTGTGCTTGAACATATACCACAGCACATACAAACAGAAAGTGATGGCAAATTCCTGGTAATTTATATGCAGGATATCTGGTTTTCCTCCTTCATTTTGATTCTTACTCTATGAAATCATTATCTCAAGTCCTTCTTTGGTATCAAAATGTCATGATAAATCATGTCTCAATTTTTCACTTACATATTTTTTCTTTAGAACAGCAAAGCACATATTGCACCATCTTTGCTCTGATATGCTTGTGATACCAGATCTCAGCACGTTCTTGAGGCAAAGATACAAAACTCACTGATTTCAGAAATTGTTTTCAACAATTATGCTGCAGAGATGGTGGCAGTGGGGTGGGCCAATGACTCTCCCTCTCTGGGCATTTCACCTGCCTGAAGATGTCTATCCATTTCAGCAATGTACTTTTCCTGTCTTGGGGAGGGCTTTCCCAGGACACTTCAAGAAGCACGTACTCCACTTTATCAGACCTGGCAGTCTGTGTAGCTGCATTTTTCAGCTTAGGATGGTTCCCTTCCTTCTCCCACATGAAGGATGGAGCAGTGTCAAAAATTTTCCATCTTACTTTCCATTCATAAGTTTAAGACAAGGTATTTAGGTCCTATTCATTTGAAAAAACAACAACTAAAACCATCAAGGTTTGGCAATTTGGTGAATAATTCTAATGGAAGCCAAAGAACTGTTCAATCTGAGCACCTATTTTAGGTCTCATTGCCACCATGAGACTGTAAAAAACCAGTCTGCATCTCCTGCAGTAATTAAGGCTTTCTTCTCCAGGTCACAGCAAAGACTGATGTAGTGGCAAAGGTACAATTGCACTGGCAGCCCAGTGGAGCAGAAGAGCTGAGCAGATAGAGACATGCTCCAAAGACCCTTTGACTCGCTGGATTCCAGCATTGGATATATCCTCAGGGATCAAATTAGAGCTACAGCTCAAAACAACACCATCCAGATTATACAGAAACAGTGGTTTTAATGCCTCAGGAGCCAGCCTTCAGGGTTTAAAGTTTTAATATACTTTTGCTGACAACCTGGGGCCGGTTAGAGGTGGAACTTCTTTCCTTAGCTGTGGAACAGAGCACAGACATTTTATTTCTGCAGAGAAGGGATTTCATGTTGATGAGAAAAACCTTAATTTTTGAAAATTAAAATCAAATAACACTGGCTTATACAAAAGTGAACCAAGATGATAATTCTCCAGTATATAATAGATATTGTGGTAAAATATAAAAATATTTTAACATTAAATGATGTTATATCAACTGCATTTTATGTAACACATGTAGGTCTCATCCATATTACTTCCAACACCTCCTAGCTGATGTTTTTCTTATGATTTAAGCTTAGATTTTGCTACCTTCCTTTCACCAAGTCAAACTAATGCCACACAGGTCAAATCTCTTGTAGAACTTGATTTCTGAAGTACTACTTTGTCAGTCATAGTCCATGATTTGTTGCCAAACATCTTTGCACATGACAGATCTGCTGAAGAACCAACATGGTCTGAATTGACCCCAGAACACCTAAGATACAAAGATTAAAAACTGAATTTTTATTTTGTATAAACTTGTAAAGATCTACTGAATCAGTAAGCATCTTTTGGTTAATCAGAAAGATGCATTTTTTTAAATTTCAAAATGAATCTGTCTTTTGAAGTTATGCCTCATCAGCAAGATTTCTAAATAGAGAGAGCACAGCCTGAAGACAAGAATTTTGGGTTTCTTCACTTCTCAGCAAATTACTATATTCTGAATCAATTTTCTCTTCAACTGTCATAGGTGGGGTCAGGCTGGAGAATGCTGCAAAGATTTAATAACTGAAGGACTTTTTAAATACCAGGCATATGCAACGTGAAAACAGGGCTTGATAATGGAGATACTACAACATCCCACCCAAACCAAAACAGCAGCAGCAGCAGCTGAGTAGTCTGAAAGTAGTCCTAGCCTCCTGATCTACCCAAAAATGAAGTGGAGCATGATCAGCATGCAATAACACAGATAGGTTTTGGCTGTGTCAACTTTGTAACCACTGCATGAAGTTAATTTTACTTGCTGGAAGGCAGTATGGTCCAGCAAACAGGACTGGACAGGGAATTAGGCAGTGTCACTCCCTTTCTGCCACTGCCCTGAATTATGAGGTGGAAGGAACACCTGAGTCCTGCATTTACTGCAGGACATGGATGAACAGAACAAAATGCTCAGAGAGCCCCAAACTTGGAGAGTTCTAAACAAAAACACATGGCAGATCCAGCCTGAGCATAAATACACAAAGCAAAGCATCCATCTGTGCCCTGGTCCTTCATAATTATTGGATGTCACAGACAATAACCAAGACAAAGTAATTTTAACATATAGACATGTATGTATAAATACATACTTGTTACTTCTGCAAAAACTTGAAAATATTCATATCTACCTACATGTTACACGTATATATAATTTCTACTTTCATGCCTGTATAGTACCATGCCCATGAAAAAAAAAATCATTTTACAACTACAAAGATTTCTGAAAAAAAAAAAAAAACAGTCTAGAAAAGAAGTATGAATGCATATCTCTGCAGTTATTTATGTCACTCCAAAAATTAGGTTATTGCTGGATTTCCTTCTTCATTGCATCTAGTAAGTGTTTAATCTTTCTGCATCCACATTGATGTGCTTTGTTAAACAATCACCTGCTGTAATAAGCTATACACCAACTTTCCAACTCATAATATATAACTCAATCTACTGGCATGGAAAAACAGTCTTTAGAGTTAGAATAAAATCTGTTTGGCAGCTAAGAATATTTTCCAGATAGATCTTTCACAGAAGTACACCAAACCACTCCTAAATAACAGATAATTCCTCTATAATCATCGTATAGAATAATCATACAAAGACAGCTCTCTTAGCTGGCAAAACTGCAAATCATAACTGCATAGGAACTAAGATGAAAGAAAGTTTGAAATATTAATTTCATAAGGTGAATTGTTTATTTTGACTTCTAAAAATCCATCCCCCCCAAATATTAAAGCCTCAAAATCCAGAGCATATGTACAGAGCTCATTTCACTTAATTAGTCCTATTCAAAACAGATTTCTGATCCATATGCTCGATTGTGGTAAAACACAAGAATTCTACAAAATACATGTTACTAATACAAAGGAACAGAATAGAGTCTTGTGATTCAGGTACAAAAGAGTAAAATGAAGACCCATGTTCTGAGTTCTGTCACTCCACTTCCTGGAGTTCAGAGTTTGCATTTTGTGACTCAGATTTCCATTGTGTGAAAAAAGCTCTTTAAAAATTATTTCCCATTTTTATTTTGCCACCATGAGGATAATCATAGCTGTTCATAAAACCCCTTGACAGATGATACTTCTGCCATTAGCTACTGATAAGTGACTCAAATAGGAATGCACTAAGTCCAGGACAAAATACAGAAGATAAAAAAAAATCTGAAGAAATATGTGAATTTTTTAAGACCTCCAGAAGACATAGGAACAAGATTAAAAATATACATGCTGATAAGTGGTTCACTCTTGATAATCCAGTATAACCCTGACTCATTCATCCCTCTTCCTCTTACAGAACTTCCCTTCTCAGAGACAGGAAACATAGGAAAAAGAATCAGTAAAAAAAAACCCACAAAAAAAAAAAGAAAACAAACCAAAAAAAACAAACAAAAAAACCCACCAAAACAACAACAACAAAAAAACTACATCAAAAAATCCCCCCAAAGCAATAACACTTCCACAAGAGAAAAAAAAGGAAAAAAATCTACAGGTGTAGAATGCAGTCAGATAATCTGAACAATGGAGTATTCCTTAACACTTTAGAGGAAGCAAAGGAAACCAAAGGTTCCTGTCGACATGCTTGCAGAGAAAAAAAAAAATGCCTACCATCATCTTTGGCAATCAGAGCAACTCTGCTTCTGTGCAATGATTATTTTTAAAAGCTATGTAAGGACAGGGTATTGTTCAGGGACCAAAGCATATGAGCCTATTGTTGGGATGAAATGTCCCTGGGACTAAGAATAAGCTGAGCTCTATTTCCTACTTGTGTCGCTGACTCATGGAAGGAACACATACAACTAAACTTTGATGTGTTGTAGTGTTCCTCATCTGTAAGCTGCCCCACAAACAAAACCTAAAACCTGCCTTAACACAGCAAGATTCAGCAAATAACTAAATTTATCATATATTAAGCATAAAAAACCCCAAGTATAGAATTTTAAGAAACTAACTGGAGGCAACTATTTCATTTCTTTGAGTCCTGGAGGAACTTGGTTTATCACAGGTAGGAAAGCAGCATCCTTCCTTGAATGGCTCTCCATCAGCCTCTTTGTGACAGACACAAGGAATATGGTAGAAGTCTGTGATACTCACAATGGATACTGAAAGGAAGAAATGGAAGGCTTTGGGTAAGGATTGGGCAAGGACAATTGGGAACACAAAAGCTGACTCCAATGTCACCTCGAATTCTCTCCTCCATCTTCTCCTTTGCTTAGAAAATGTATCATTTAACCTTGATACATCAACTTTCACCAGCAGCCTGGTTCCTTTTGTTCTGATATTTTTAAAAAAATATATTAAAATGGGGGAAGGCAATGCTTGAAGAATTCAAAATTTCATTTCATCTTGTGAAGCTACTTATCAGCTGTCATTGCTCTTATAGCAGGTATTTACTGCCCAATTTATACAAAAACAGAGAATTAACTTAATATACAACAGCTTAGTAAAGGAAGTGGAATATAAACACACAGGAAGGAAGAAGGCCAGGGTTTTTGCCAATCTGTAACACTCTACAAACTGATGAGTCTGTCTATTCACTGCTCTTTCATTTGTGAAGTGGCATGCCACTGTGCCATCAACATCTCTTCAGCAAAGTTCTAACCAAGGATTATGTTTGCTTTTTGCTAAACAAATGCTCCATACAGCAGCAACCATGAATAGCTCTTGTCAGCTGGGCTTTAGCCTCTACAGTCCAAGTTTTGAAAATTTCATTACTTCCAGCTCTGTCCAAGGGGCATTTATCCACACAGATAAATGTCTCAAGGTACTCCTAAACCATTTTAATTTCTTTCCTCACTAGCCCTCTGGTATATGAGGTAACAAATGTAACCATAAAATGAAAACCTAAGGAGTGCTGGCAGGAGTAAGAAGTGACAAAGGAAAGACAGTCTGCATAAAGCAAAATGTGAGTCGTCAAAAATAAAGAGGTGTGTTGACAAGCTAAAGATTTAATAATTTTGCCCATAATTTTTATCTAATTATTTATGCAGAAGGATAGAAGTTACAAAAAAAAAAAACAACCCTCTAGAATGCTACTCTGAGAGTACTCTGAAAGAAATGTGCGTAAAACTGATCTGAATATTTACAAGTACAAATACTTTGTGAAGGATAGTCAATCCTATAACATTTTAAGTAGCAATACAAACTAAGAGCTAACAGACTTATTGATTTTACTACCAAGACTTTCAATGGACCTACTAGATCATCCTTACAAAAGACATGGTTTAACATCCCTAATCTAACACCTACACAGATTTAAAAAAACGAGGTGGACACTGGCTGTTTAGTTTTATTTTCTACTTTTTAACAGTTCATTGCTTTTGCACTATGGTTCCACTCATCAGTAACAACGTGTTGTTCAAGCACTGTTTGCTTTCTCCAACCTGCTCCCATAGACATCTTTGTCTACAATGGTCCAGTATTATTTAACTGAACACTGACTTAAGTCTAAAGGCTAATATCTGTATGTATAACTGAAACTGAAATTGTCCCAGAATTCCCCAGGAAAAACAGTAAACTCAGTCTTTGAAAAGCTGAATTAATTCATTGAACACAGAAATACAGAAAACTTGTTAAAAACACGAATTAATTCATGTGAAACATAGAAGACTGAATTAGCATCCTTCCACCATCTTCTAAAGCTTTGAAGTAGAAGAGATAATCAAAACAACACTTGGCCAAAATAGGCAGTCTTAAAGACAGAGGTGGGGTTGGCATAATTTTTTAGTACCTGATTAGGCCAGTAAACACCTTGAATTTCACTGCAAAGTGAGGTCACTACTATTATTCATACTATCCATGTACTGGAAGTATAACTGATACTACCAAAAGGTGTTAGTATTTCCCCATATAACCATCTTCCTGGTAATTCTTGCAAGGATCACTTGGTTTGAAGATTATTTGCACCATGGATGGACCACATCTGTGCCAGGCCAAGCAAAATTGTGTGCAAAGAGGGACGTGCTACATGGACCAATTCAAGTGACTCCAGAAGGGGTAAGAGGCTGAATTTGGCACAAATCCTGCCACAGCCAACACAGCAGCCAAAGGCCAGGGATGGCACAAGGAGGTACTGATGTGGCTAAATGCTTATCCCCCTGACAGTAATCAAGCATGAGCAAAGGAAAGTGGTTTAGTTCTGTGTCATGCTTCATCTAGCTTGCTGTCATGCAAGAACTCAGGAAACTCAGTGGTTCTGAGGTGCTAATACCAACAAAGCACGTGCGCCATGCAGCACCCTGAGCAATCCTCTTCCTGTGCAGGTCTGCCTCCCATCTGAGCAGCAAACAACTGATTATGCTTCACTTCACTGGTTTGCAGTGTGCTCATTTCCTACACAGAAATAGTCCAGGACATATACTCAGGCTTCTTCTTCCAGGGCTTTTTATTCAGACTATTCTCTCACCTTAAAACATGCTGTTACAATGTTTTCCAAGTAAAATAAACTAAAAAGAGATTCATGAGCATTCTTAGTGACAGGCCAAAAGTACTTTAAATTCAAAACCTACCGAATTTTGCAACAGTATAGTTTTTCTATGAAGAAAAATATTTCTGATTGTTAGAGAGTGAATCCAAAATTTTTCAGGCCTACTGCTCATCACACTATGTGACTGCGGAAAAAATCTGCAACACAATTTAGCCATATCTGAAAGCAGGACTGGTAAATACTTCTTTCTGACATTAAGGACTTTTGGCAAATGAATATCCATACGCATCTTTTTCCATTTATATAATTCTCAAGTACCTAAATCCATTTTTGATATTTAACAGGAAATGGCCTTTGGATCCTATGTGCCTCCCAGTACTCTTGGTGAGAGACTGACACAAGTTTGGCTAAATTATGAAACTGAGGGAAATATTATCCAAGAGGGCCCAAAACAAAATTCAGAATCCTCAGCTCTGAATTTTGAGCTTATGGTAGTTGCCTAAATATATCAAACACTTGCAGACAAAACCTAAGTTTGAGGTAGCCTGCAGCTGTGAGGCACAACTCTAATTCTTACACAGGGGGCTTTTAACACCAAAAAGGATAGAATAAGAATTTTATTCTACATTTCTCTCAGCAAAGCCCACAAATGAACTCAGAAAGAAAGATGAGCTGTTTGATTCAAGAGCAAAGAGGACAGAAGATAGAGAAGGGAGATGGAAAGAAATAGATGGCAACACTGTACTCAGAGAAACTTTATTTACAAGGTATGATAATGGAGAGCAGCATAGGAAAACCCAGGAGAAAAAGCCAACGCTTTTACAGAAAAGTTTGAACAGCATGAAAACATTAAACTATAAGGAGATGTACTAAACACCAGGAACAAATGTAACTATTTTGCAGTTGTTATCTAAGTGAACATTTCTTCTATGCATTCAGGCCTAGCCACAAAGCCATGGAAAAAGAAAATCTCATACTGTATTTAGAGACAATCAAAATGCACAAATCCAAAGGCGATCAGCCATGGCCGTACACAGAATCTTATTCCTGGCAATTCTTTTGAGACCTTACCTTTTCAGTTACGATTTTGGTTTCTTTTGGATGAGTGGTAAGAAGTACAGTAGTATTTTTACTGACTGGATCTTCTAATGCAGATAAGGGATCTAAGGAGAAGTTTTAAAATAACATCCACTTTCTCACATTAGGAGTGTATAGGAGTATCAAAACTGCTGTATTTTTAAAAGTGCTGTAACCTGCAGAGATGCTTAGTACCTGCTGTGTCACACATGATTTCCACTGAGTTTAAGTTAACAAGCTGTCCCAGCATTCCTAAGAGCCTGGCCAAAAAGGAATTTTCCTGGCTGAGCTGCTTCTGAGACTTGATCAAGAGAAAATACTGAGCTGCACCTTTTGCCCTAGAATTCAACTTCAGAAAAAGTCCTTGGATTTTACTTTTTGAGCATCTTGTGCATCATCACTTCTATTTATTTGTTCTGTGGCAGTGATAGGAGCCTCTCATCAAAAGCAGAATTGTTTTACAAAAATGAACTCTCTTCATCCCATATAGCTTCCTGTCAAAAGTATCATTAAATGAGTAGAGAAACTCTCCAACTCTACACTTTAACAAATATATTTTTTCACAGACCTTCAAATATATAGGAATTTTGACCCTAAGCCCTGAAATCAGAGTCCATGTAGGCAGATGCTCTCATTACAGCATTCTAAGCGCTGTCACTAAAGCATTCTAAGAGTATTTTAGACCACATGAAAACACGTTATTTATTCAAAATGGAAATCCAAGTGAAAGCTACATAACCCATCAAGATATAATAATCAGCTTTCAAACCACGTCTCAAATTATTGAATTCCTATCAAACATATAACAAAAATTTCCATTTCCTCGGATGCACTCTAATCAAATCCACCTGAAATCATTCACTGAAAATGATTTAAACATTACTTTGAGCCGAGATGCAGCTTGTTTGCAACATTCAGGTAACAGAAATCTGTGTCCCACAGCTAAGCAGTGTCACACAAATTCATATGGCACAAAAATATACAAAATAAGATATATGAAGTACTGAAACTGGATGTGGGTCTCAGAATAATCACTGGGATTTTATTTACTGAGAGACGGTAAAGTGACTTTCATGGTGAGAAACTACCATCTCTGGCCAAAACAGTAAACAACCTACCCTATTCCCTTTCACATACAGCCTGAGGCATTCAGTTGCCTGGCCTCCTGCATATGAGGAGCACATCTAAACCATTTAAATCCAGATACATTGCTGCCACATTGCATTAGGAGTTTTATCTGTACAGGGAGAGAACAATCAAATCCTTGGTTCCAAAATGCCACTTGAAATGATGCTGTACGTACTTAGGGCCCTTGAGGATCAGGTCACTGTGTATCCAACAGGACAGTTAGGAATAATCTGGAATCAACGGAATACAGCACAGACCTTGGTCAAAGTCCAACAGATTTTTATAATAAGATATGTGATTTCACACTAACTAGAAAAAAGTAGAACTGGCTGAAATATTTTCATCAGTAATTTGGACAGCAAAAGCAGGCACTAAAACCCACGAGGATATAGCTAGACAGTAGGTGTGTTTCTCATGTAAACAGAGGCAGAATCTTTGCCTTCAGGAAGTACTGATGTCAAATCTCAAAAAAGAAACTGTCCATACAAATCAAAATAAAGCATTTTGCTTCTTCACTCCTTATCTCCCATGAAAAGCAAAGGAAGAGAACAGAATGAAAAAGATTGAGATGTTATTTGCAAAAAATTACTTTACTTTTTTTGGTCTAAAGTACAGTAACTAATGAAGAAATTTATACCCTGATCTGTTTTTTTTTTTTTTTTACATGAAGCTATTCAAAGGCTATAAGGCTGACAGATAACTGCAAATAGCTGCAGAGTGACTGCACAACAAAAACAGCAAATGAAGTTCAATATACGTGAAGGCACAATGTATTTGAACAAAAAAATCTTGACCTGATGTAGAAAATGGCAGGCTCTGAGCTGTCCATTGTCACTCAGAAGCAAAATTTTCAATTATGATAAGTAATTCCATTTAAATATCTGCTCAGTGCTCATCAGCAATAAAAATCCAGATCAAATATTATGAATTATTAGCAAAAGAAGAGAGGAGAAAACCCAGAAAACATAATTAGGCCACCACGTAGAAACACAGTCGCCTGTTATCAAACCAGATATATAAGAAACAGAGATACAAGATACACTGAAATACAAGTGAGGTTACCAAAGATAAGAAATGGATACAAACTGAGAAGGAATGAAGTATGGTGGGACTCTTCATGCTGGATGAGTAACCACAGAGGAACTCTATAGATAGAGATCTACGAATTGCAAGTGACATAAGGAAGATGGATGAGGACTGACAGTAACTAGAACATTTAGTGAAGGTGACAGGAAGCAAGCTCAAAAAATCCCTGATGCACAGAAGTTGTTGCCTAAGGATATTGAGGAGCCAAGTTTAAATAGGTTTGAGGGGAAGCTGGGAAAACACCAGGAAGAGCTGCTTCACTGAAGGTTACTAGAGTAACAAAGCACAACAGGTTCAGGAAATCCCTTAGCTAAAAATGGCCAAAGGCTGAGACAGTACTAGGGAAATGTACTAAATTATACCTGTTTGCCCCATTTATTCTTCCTTAGGTATCTCCTTATGCTCACCACTGAAAACAAGAATGACTATAATGGTTCAGATCAGGCTCTGTCTTAAAAACAAGTCACAGTACTTAAGAACTAAAGCAGATGGTTCATGGGTTACCCCCAAAGCTCTTAAGTTCATTTATTTCACCCATACAATTTGATTGCACAGAACTTCTAACACCTGATCACTCATAAATTAATTTTGCATGCCTTGGTGAATGGAAGCATCCTACTGTTGACAATTCATTTTCACCCCCATAACTGAGATTAAAAAGTTGAAGTGGCCCAAATCACAGCCCGTATCATGAGTGTGGCTACCTGTTTCACTAGGAGAGTAGCCTGGCAACGCCTGGCAGCAGGAAAGGGCAGGTGGTGGAGCAGCAATGCTGCAAAAGATTGAGAGAAGTACCAGGGTTGATCAGGAGCAGAGCCCTCTTCTGTGCTTTAAAATGATAGCTGCAACAAGAACCTAGAAGGGTACTTGCCAACACTGGAGACGCGAGTAGCGTTAAGAGCGCTGGTGGTGAAATTGAATCGCGGATGTCTTCCAAGACAATCAGTTTCAACAGCGAAAGCCAAGTAAGATAGCATTCCTAAAATTAGATGAAGAGGCTCATAGAGGGTAAGTGTTCAAAGAGAAAAGGTTACCACTCCACATCTGCACTGGAGACTTCCAAATTCTGAGCAGCAACATGAAAATCTGTATGCTTTACTTACTGCGAAATTTTATCATATGCAGGCCACTAAAACAATATATGTGAATAGAATCACAACTGGATACACAAAATACACTAAAATTCCTTCTGGTAAAAACAGTTTTTAAGACATGAAGGTTCCAGGAGTCACACCTTAAGAGTTTACTCCCCTGAGACAACACTTGTGCAGTTTTGCCTAGCAAGACAGTTCACTTTGCTACTTGCAAAAGTAAACACTTTATGCACTTATGGATTCCTGGAACAATCCATCAGTCTCTGAAAACAAATTGCTTTGCAAGAGGAATGTAAACCTAAAGACAATACTGTTCTTCACTCAAACACTGAAGCATTCCAGCTCTTGCTACCAAAGCAAGTAAGAACAGGAGATGGAAATTGAAACAAACAAAAATCTCTGGATATTAAGACATCCAGCTGCAAATTTCTAATCACTCTTTTTTTCATGAATCATCTTTAAAATCACTGCATTAAATATCCTCATCACCTGAAAATACTTACATTAAGATTATATGAAATTATACTATCTTTAGTGTGGTTTAGTTTGTGGACCCAACACTTCAATTTCTCTAATTACTTCAAGGCTGTAGCTAAATTAAATATTTAAATATACTCTTAAGAGCCATTGGGCTAAAATATGCACAGTCAAAACATATTCCCACTTCTGTTTTTTCAGATAAGCCATTTTGGGGTAGGAAATGGGCATTAACTACCAAAGTAAACCATGTATTTAAGCACTCTTTGATACTATGAATAATGAGATGACTGTTTAGATCTGAAGGGAAACAGAACTGGAAAAATAAAACTGCATTCCTTCCATTTCTGGGAAGCTCAGAGCACCAGGTACCATGGCAGGTAGCCTGCTGAGTTTTGGCACAGTTTGAAATACCCTTGACAAAGAGCTTCACTCGGTGTGGTGTATTTGGTGTTGGAAGACCTTTCACCCATATTAGCAGTTTTCATCCCACATAAAAGACATCTGACATAAAGTGGATGACAAATACTATTGCTGTAATAAGCCATATCAGAGTTACTATAAGAAATACTTGTGATCAATAGCTATTGTTGGCTCTTACAGTCAAACAAATTACAATGCCTCTATCTTCTAGTGACTGAAAAAGGATCATTACGAAAAAAAAAAAAAACTACAGCTAACTACAAGAGATAATACTGGAGAAGCTTGTACAGCCAACTTGAAAAACATCTCAATCTGTACCAGCAAAAAGCCAGAGTTCTTGAAAGATTTGTGCCCCAAGTCACCACACAGCTTGCCCTGCCCCTGGACAGCTTCCCAGAAAAAGCAATGTCCTGTACACCAGTTTCCACCAGAAGTCCCACAGTACTCCTTCACTCCTCCTATTCCCTAATGACTAAAAGTAAATTTTTCATCTGGCTCCCAGAGAAGGGAAAGGAAAGACTGTGAGAGACAGACAGGAAAGGGGAAACAGAAGGCAAAGGCCGAATAGCTATCCTGGAGCTTCTTGCTTCCCACCCACCAAGCCACATTCCACAGCCCCACAAGGGAGTGGGGCTCTTTAGTACAGTGGCCCTCTTTAGTACAGAAGACAAAGTAGTATCTGACATGGAGCATTCTCTTACAGAATGTGCATCCATAGAAAAGACATACAAAACATTAAATATCCAGCGTGTTGCATTCATATGCTCATACCAGTCTAAAGCCCACTGGTAAACATTTGGAAAGAGGAAGAACCTTACCCTATGTTAACATCCTGAACACAAAAATTCCCAAAGACTTCTCCTGAGAGCCTGAGGATTAAAAGGCCTGGCTAGTATGTCAGTGACTCATTGCTTAAATCCAGAATATTAAAAGATAAGCTAGCCAGAAGAAACTTTACTTTTCCCATAAGTGATGTTAATTAAAAGGTCAAGAGATCTAGAGAAGGTATTGAGAGAAAAGCTACAGAAGGAGGAAATGAGGAGAACATTAAAAATATGTATATTTTTAAAAGGTGGGGAATAAAGAAGGATAAAATAAAACCCTTTGAAAGCTGAAAATGAGAAAAGGATGAAAAGGTAAAAATGAAAAGTGCAAAATTTATGTCTCTAATTCTTCCTTCAGAACTTTATACTTCACATTTTCCTCCAGGTTTAGTCACCTTAATTGCACATATGATTCACAGCAGGTTCACTTGCTAGTAACAGAAGATTCATGATTAAGAAGGCACAGTAAGTTTTGATTTCAATAGCTAAGACCTCAGTATATCTGAAAAAACTATTTTGGTCAAAATGCACAAGTATGTGAAGAAAAACTCTCAATTTGATTTTTTCATTTCTTGCTTTTTCTACAGTCTGGCTGCAAAGAGTCTAGTAATAACAGCAACAATGTACTAACACTGAGCAGTTCATCAACATCTCACACTTACACATAACTCTCTTAGGAGAATATGAAAGCTATTTCTTTCCAAAAGCAAGCCCTTAGTATGTGTTAGGAACAATGTAAATAATTTTGGATTCAGACTGTGCTAGGCAGCAGTTTCAATTTGTAACATTACTCAAAGAATCACAACTGTGGAAATAAAAAAAGTTTTTTTAAAGTATTTAATTCTGAAGAGTCTACTTTAGCTTCCCTTAAATGTTTTTAATATTATGTTTAAGGAAAATGCCACAGGGACAACACAGCTTCTTTTGGAAGAAAGGGCAATGCTAAATAAATCATATCTTATCTAAACTCTCAGCTCACTTAATGGTAAATTTGAATGACGATGAAGCCATAGGGATGTGTTCAAGAGGGGGGACTGTTTTTTCTGCAGACCAAAGTTGAGCCCTCAACTACAAAGTTTAATCAGTCAAAATGGAGAACATTAACACCACAGAGGAGCTCTGAAACACAGATGCATGACCCTCTGGGCAGGTGCTGGGAGGTCACAGACATTTTGCTGCAGGCTGGGGATTTGAGCCTGTCATGTGCTGTTTTAGCTTTCCACACTTGTGCCTGTGCAAATTAACCACCAACAAGTGTAAAACATCAACTCCAACTCTGTACAGCTGCAAGTAAGGTGTAAGTAAGTAACATAGGTGCTGCTTACCTGTTGCTCAGGAGCAACATGTTCAGTGCCATGATCCTATACCACCATTTCATCCTCCTACAACTCACAGTCAATTCTTCTACCATGGGTATTTAAACACAACATTATTTTTATCACCAAGGCTGGGGGCGGAGGGAGGGAGCCAGAGCAGGAGATCCTGGAAGCATTCAATAAAAACATCCACCCCACTTGTACATAGGAAACCTGAGCTTTCAAGCTGTACTGAAGTAATTTCACAGTCAATCCACAGAATTCAGCGGATCCTGCTGTAAACAAGTCTTGGCTGAAAACAGTGTTCATCCCACTACAAATCTGGTGCTATATTCAGAATAGATGGCCTAAATTCTACCTAGCTGAGTGCTTATTTTTGAAAATTTCTGAAAGGAAGGCCCACTGAGAAGCTACAACAACATTAAAAAAAAAAAAAAAAAGGAGAAAACAGCACTAAATGCCTTTGATCTAAAATTATTCTTTTTCCCCAGGTAATAGGATTGTCATAGAAACTTCCTTTGTTTTAAAAAATAATAAAATCATATACATTTATGCTTGGTTTCAAGAATTATTATATCAGAGCACATTATTTGTCTTTGACTTTTTACTACTTAGATGTATACTATCTCACAAACCTACAGAACTGCAAATATATGCACTTAGGATAAACCAGAAATTTCCCTCTGCTTGCTCAACAACTTTATCTGTTAAAACAAACCCAGATTAATATTTTTGTCTAAAACTTGAAGATTTGAAAAAGCTTTGGATCAAATATTTGTCAGGTAAACACTAGAAAGAAGTTTCTAGAAAACTTGACTTACAGCTGACAGCATTCTGTGACACCATAAAGTTGAGACCCTTCCAACCTGCAAATTCAGGAGATAATGGAAAGACACAGAAGATAAATCACCATATGACTTGCTGTTATAGGGCTTACAAACACCAATAGGTGTCATTGAAGCATTTGTCCAAAGGCAATCACTCAGCCTTTCTCAGACCGCAAGGACTTACTCCCAGGTCCAGAACTTAAAGTGACACTATTTTAAAAGGAGCTACAAGAACTCTAAGTCCATCAGGTAAAGTGTTAAGGGACAAACACTTAATCTCCAGTATTAAGAGAGTGTGTCTTGTATCCATGAGTTAATCTGCATTAGTTACTGTATTATAAATTCCCAATCTAGAGATCTCTAATTTTAATGAGCTGAACTATGAGGCAACCTCAGGCAAGGGTTATGCTGATTTTGTCTGACAAAGAACTTCATTGCAGATACCCTGCCTCTGCCAGAGTTTTATGCGAAGCAAATATCCCACAACAACTTTCCATCAGCTCATTGGCATCCCCCACCATCTCTCTCAACAGCAAAGCCATCTGTGTAGATTCAAACAAAAACCAGAAACCCTCTTTTCACAGAGAGCTAAAGCCTGCAGCAGCCAGCACTATCAACTGAAATCTTGCTCATTGCATAACAAGGATTAAAAAGAGAGAGTTTACAAGAAGTATTACTCCACAATTTATTATCTGTCTTCTGACAAGTAATAAATCCTTTTCCTAATTATTAAACCTTAACTACTGACTTTTATAATGATTAGCTTCCATTATAATACACTGAAAGAGTAACAACATTCCTCTAAAGATAGTGACAGGAAAGCTGAAAACCAAGACCAAAAATATTTCCTCAATTTAAGAATTCCTCATCCAAAGCTTCACTATTCATACAGGTTTCCTGGGATTAGTTTTCTCCTGAAAAACTGAAAAAGTTTCAGCTTGTGGTGAGAGGAAAGATATGGCTTTCTGAGACTCCTTCAGAATAAGTGTATTTGTTCTGGAATACCCTTGGGCCACTTACTGCCCCTTGTGCACCATCATTTACCCTCGGGATACAGTGCAGCTTGGCAAAACATCACTTCAACAGAGAACAAAAGACATGATATTAGTTATCCTTCATTACATACGACAAGCTGATTCTTTTATTACAAAATTCATACAAACCATAATACCAAGAATATATGCAATATATGGTGGGATTTACCTGAAACCCATGTCATAAAAATGGCGTGCTGTTTCTGCATGGTAAATGTCACATTAGCACATTACATAACAAAAATAACATTCTCTTCTATTCCTAACTTTATATTATCTGCCTAGTCTACCACATTCACCTCTGCCCTTTGGTATTTTCTTTAGATTACTGGCATTAATTTTAACATTTATTCAGCTGGCTTGAAAGGTATTTTTCAGCTACAAGTAGGAGTGAGGTAAGTATCAGCTATCTATGTAACTAATAAACTAGCTCTCTCCTGTATGCCTTTTGGTACCAGAGGGCATTGAGACACACACAGGTATGAATATATATATATATTTATATGTAATTGGCAGTTAGCTTAAAAGGTTGTGTGCGGGGTTAAACATTGAACTTGACGACCTCAGAGGTCTTTTGCAACCTAAACCATTCTGTGTTTCTATGATACAACAACAGCAGGCCACTGCATCTCCAACACTGTAAACCAAACTGAAGTGGACATTTGTTAAGACTCTCAGACTCCAGACACATTTTGAGTGTTGCCCCCAGTCCCATACTTCCTTCCATGCTCTCAGTTGCAATTAAGACTTCTTTAGGTGCATGACATATTACAGACACCAATAATACATTTACACACCTTGCATCAGACTACACATTTTGTCCCCTCAGGAATGAAAAGCTTTCCCTTGCACTGACCACAAACTATTCTCATGCTCTGTGCAACTAAAGCACCTGAAAGAAAAGGCAGGTTCAGGCAGCAGATCCATTGCTGCTACTGCCTGCCTCAAGCAGGGTCCCAGCTTGGGTAGTGCTCCTCCCACAGGGAGAACAACCCACTCCAGTTAAGCCCTCAGCTCCACACAGAATCTTTGCTGCTTCCTTCACAAAAGATCATTATTATGTAACTAACTTAACTAAGGGGCTCATGAACCTCTGTGCAGCAAAATGTTGCAAGACAGTAAGACTTTATTTTAACTAGGGCATTAAAATGAACAGTTTGAACAGTCTTTGCTATATTCCACAGCAGATACACAGCCAATGTTTGCTTCCCCAATTGTAAGAGAAAGTGAAGGCAAAGATACATTTTTAACAAGAGCTCAAAAGCCCTGACTACACTGGCTTGTGTATATTTCCTTGTAATAGGAAATAAAACAGGGCCAGGGCATGAGCACTCCTAGCTGCAGGCAGGTGCCTTGCCATGATTGTCCCAGCCCCACAGCTCAGGTACCATTTGGGTGACAGCTCCTGCGGGAGACCGTTCCCAGTAGGCCCAGTGGATCAGCTCTCCCTGTCTTTAGAGGAAAGCATGTCCTTCTAGACACACACATCATACCACACCATGAGTCCTGGGAAGGAGCATGGGCCCATTCTGTTAATGAGCACAGAAATGGCCATCAGTGTTAGAGTGGAAATCTAGGGTAAACTGGTCACCAGGGATCTAACTCAGGAACCTCCTTAAGGCTCACAGACAACAGTGAAACTCAGCAACTGTACAAATGCCTGATCAATTAAAAAGGAAGCCTAAATATACCAGAATTAACCTGCAAGAAAAAGTCAATGGTAATTCAACTCAAACTTCTGTAATGTTCATTTCTGTTGAAGAAAATATGTCAGTTGTGAATACCAGCATACATACCCAAGGAAAAAAGAGCAAAGGAAGAACAGACTGAGTTTTTAAATAGAAGGCAAGAAACAATACAGCATGCACCTTTTCCAATGAAAATGTACCAGAAATTTTACAGTGTAAAAACCTGAATATTCACTCTCAAAAGCACAAAGCCATTTCAACACCTGTTGAAAACGCTGCATTATCTCAGAATGTAACTATGACACAAATATACAGAACTATAAATACAATTACATCTGTAGCTTTTATATCAATTAAAGTATCTGAAGATGTTATGCATGAGACTATCAAAACCAGAAGGCAAACATCAGATTTTGATAAAGGTTGAGATATTCTAGAGTTTATATAGCATTAAATTTTGCTCTAGAAACAGACAGACCCTTAAAAGGGAGAAACATAAAATGTCATGAAGTCTACTCCAACTTCCAGCACTCTCATTCTTTTTATAGGAAAGTAGTCAAATATAAAACCATGAGAGTTTGTATGAAAGAATTTATCCTTTGCATATAGATATGAAATTGCATATTTTGTTTAAAGTGGACATTTTAAATGTGGATTTTTAAAACAAAACATAACCCCAAATGCTAAAGAACTGAAGAACAATGCTACATACTCTAAGATTACCTGTAAGATGAAAGTAACCTTGAACCTCTATGAAGAACTGATACTTGTTTATTCTACTGATATCCAACACTTGTTGAGACCACTTGAAGATCCTCTTCCTGTTTTAAAGTGCACAATTTCTGTATCTACTTTGTTCAGCTGAACTCTCCCATCATTAAGATTAGACTTTGACTCGAAACTTATAGGGAAAAATCTGTCCTCTAGAAGGGGCAAAACCATAGAACTTCCCACACATAAGATTTGTGTCGAATCTCCTTTTCTTGTGAACAACCTGTTGCAAATTTTCCTGTTTCAAAATCAGCAGCAGAATGCACAGCAATTTCTACCCAATTCAATAGGGTCAGAATTTAAGCCAGTAGGAAACAACACATGAAACGTAAGCACACAATTGTCAGACTCTTTTCTGCATGGAGAAACTTCACAAACCCACCAGAAAAAAATGCATCAAAACTCTATATGATGATTCTTCCACACATGATTTATCAGATGGTACTGAAGTTTCAAAACAATATTTACATCTGGCTGCAACTTTTTTTTTTTTTTTTGTACATGCCACACAGGAAATCATTTAACACCATTATGCTTCAGGGTGCAGTTTTGTAATTGAGCTCCTCAGCTGATGTAAAAGGGGTTTTTGTCCCAGCGTAACAGCTCAATCACAGGTCTTACTGGTAATAAAGGTTTGGATTTTAGATTGGTTGGTTTGGGGTTTCTTTTGTGTTAGGGAGCAGGGGCTGGTTTAGGTGCCTGGTGTTGGGTCTTGTATTTTCCAGCATAATACTCAGAACACCAAAATAATTTTTCACTTTTACATGTTTTTTCAGGAAAAAATATGAGTAAATTGTTTTCCCCTACAATTTAACTTGCAAGTTGCAAAATCCCTCAAAACAGAGGTATCTAATGGAAATTTTGACACATGCTTAGCTAGAGCCACTCTAGTCTGTACTGGTTTGTGCAAGTTATGTTTAAAAGCATTTTACTTTTTCATAAATGATTTTCCTGCAAAATTCTATATTTGGGATGGTTTTTCCTCTCTATTTAAAATCACTGAGTTGCTCTTGTCTTACAGAGGGGTTGTTGTCTTTTTTCTCTCTTTCGGGGGTGAGAAAAATGAATACATTCTCTAATGGCTAAGAGAAGTCAGATGTCTAGAACTTTACTACTTTGCATCCAGCACATGGTGAAACATTGCCAAGTCAAGGTGGGAAGTGAAAATAGAAAGCAGGAGCAACTCTGTATATGTAAGTTGAAGTAATGGAGAAAAAAGGCTTGCTGGGTTAATGGACCAGCCTAAAGCTGTATAATATATAGACCTATGTAGATACTTTGGTGCCAAAAGTAGTATTGTATTTTAAATGTTTTTGGAGAATTTGCAAGTCTTTTTGCTTACATTACAAAGGGGAAAAAAAATTGGTTACTTTCCTGACTTCCCACTGACTCTTGTACTAACACTATAATATTTGACTATAATTCACTCTTGTAATGATCAAATATAGTAGAAAACTGTAATTTTACCTTTTTTTCCCTTCTCTGCATCATTAACATTGAAGCAAAGAATACCCAGCTGCCTTTTCAACTTTCACAAATGGAGATCGGTGTTCCTCTAATGCTACATATATATTCTTGTGCATCTTAAGGTTGACCAATTACACTCTAGATAAGGAAAGGATTAGCACTTCTCTTACACAAATGACCAGAGTAGCTATGCAGTAAACAGAAAAGCTCCAGAGTTCACCTTCACTAAGCAGCAAATAGGATGAGAATGATGAGGGGTTTAATTATTGTTTTTGCCTTTCATAAAGAGCAAAAGTGGAGACAAAGTGAGTAAAAACATTAATCAAACTGAAATTCTGATTATACAAACACACAACAAATGGAAAACTGCTTGGAACCTTTATCTCACCACTGCAACAGAGGTACTGAAAATACATATTCCCCACCCAAATATAATTTCCCACTCTCTTCCCTTCCTGTCTGGAAAAAAACCAAAAACAACAGAACAGCAAAACCAAAAGGTTCAATACTATCTCATTTCACTCCCTTCACTTACCTTGTGCACTAGTATACAAATCTCTTTCTGATTTCCTCATCCATGAATAGGAATGAAACTATCATCATCAGGAGCAGAATCATTTTGCAAAAGCAGTAGAAGGTTATCCCACACCACATGATACAGAAAGCAGCTTACTCATGTTTACCTTACTAAGCAGACATTTCACCTCTGGAGCTGATAAACAAGTCTGAATGCATTTTCAGTTTCCAACAGGAGATGAAACAATTATAGAAACATATATTTTGTAGGTCGTCATTCATTAATAAAAACACGGTAGGAAACTATTACTGAATATGATCTGTACAAGCAAGTCCATGAAGGCCTTTTAAGTTCCATCCAACCCTAAAAAGATGTATCACATTTAACTGCTTTAAAAATAAGTCACTATTGTGAATTATGTGCAGCAAATTAAGCTAATGGAAACCACATTCTCTAGATAAAAATCAATTAGCATGATGCATGCTGTGTTACACTGTTATCTATAACATATTCATACTCAACCAATGAAAATTCTTTAGGATGAAAAGCCAGTTCTTTCTGTCAGCATCCTCTATAGAAGTAAGAAATGTAGCCCTGCCCTGCCAAGGATCCTTATTTTACACACAGGAAACAGACCAACAGGAAGTCAAAGCAAGTGTACCAAAGGTGGTCTAAGAGGCTAAGGTGAAACTAGATGGAGTCTGAAAACCAGGGTTCCAGGTCCTTTCTCTACACATTAAAAATCACTGGCTAAGAAAGAAAAAGGAACCTGCCCTGATGTTTGAGCCAGACCACATCGCCAGTATTTGCAACAGCAGTTTAAGAACAGGTGAAGTTCTGACAGTCTGCAAAAGGTTTTTTGCCACCTCCTAATCCATAACTTCATCTAAACTGTTTTTGCCATGGGAGAAGTAAGCGTTCACCTATTTGCCAAAGACCCTGGAGTAAATGGATCAACTACTCTTGATCTGACACTAGCGCAGTATATTATTCACATAACTTAGATCCTTCCCCACCTATTTGCTTAAACAGCCTGAAGTTCTTCGTAACAGCTGAGCCTAGTCTTTGTATCTTCACCTGTCACTTTAGATAAAATTTTAATTTCTGATTTCAGGTATTTCAAACATGTTTCATATATTTTCATTTTCCCATTCTACTTATAAAGCACAATCTGTTCGGCATCTACAAAATTTTCTTTAAATTTAACATTATTAAGGTAAAGCCTGAAATGGGCAGAGAGCCCAAGCATGGTTTTGTGGCTTGGCTTGAGTTCAAACAGAAAGCAGTAGGAAAATCCAAAGGCGAGGAAACCCATCTTTTCGAGTCAGGACCATTATAAAAACAGCTCTCAAGCTGCTCTGTGCACCCAGTTTCTCTACAGATACCCCAAAAATAACGCCCAGACCACTCGGTCCTCCCCAATGTGTACCACCATAAAAATGAAACACAGGTATGACAGACCATAAGATACTCAAGCTGCTCTCTTGTGTCTCCTACAGTGGCCTTAGTAAAAATAACCACTACAACAGGTGTGGTGTATCAGTGTCCAGACTCTCCTAAGCAAGGCAGGTTAGTCACTGCATCTGCAAATACACTGCCAGATTTTTTCTCATTTGATGATAATGACCACAGACCTTCTATAAAAAATGTTCAATCAAAACACCATAGAGGTCCCCTTCAAAAGAATATCCTTCCACTTGGCTGAAATGCAAACTAGCAGAATGAGGCAATTAATTAAAAAGCCACATAAATTACATGGTTATTTTTTGCTACCCCGCTGTGCAGCTTGACAGTCACTGAGTAAGGGTAAAGAGAAAAGTAGGGAAAATATTTGTAAGTGACAAATTAAGGACTGTACTCTGCAACCAAGAAGGAGTTAATGATGGAATTACTTTATAGATGTCTCAGGAATGAAGGTTTGTGAACTGGCATGTGGAAGGATTACACAATCTGGCAGAGTAGGCTGGGCAAACAGATGAGGAGATAACACACACCAGGAAGGGCATTGAGACAAGTTACACACTCATGAGACAGAAAAAACCACCTGATCAGTTTAATAAAAACTTTTTTTGTTCAAACAAACAAAGTGTTTGTCTCCTTTTACTTTTGTAAGGAGACATTCTCTATCTGTGCCAATGTTTTGAGTAACATTTTCCAATTATTTTATTATTTATTCCTTTCCAGCATCTCTGCCATCAAAAGAGTAAAATTTAAAATTTCTCTCAGTCTCTCCTTTCTCTCTGTGCCTCGGTTTTATTAACTAGTTATAACCTTTTCTCAAATTGTTTTGCCCTAAGTTTATTTTTTCATTCCAGTGCAATGACCAAGAAGTCAGACTACACTGTCAGAAATGTCAACAACTTCAATCACACAACAGCAAAGTCTCTCTTAACACATGAATGAGCACCGCTTAGTTTGGCTTTCAAAACACTGATCATTTAGCTCTATTGTGAAACAGTAGACAGCACGTAATCAGAAAGAGTGCACTATGCATTGAGTGAGCAGATATAATCATGTACAAAATATACACATTTTTCAAAAGAGCACTTCAGAGCCCTGAGGATGACCACTCATTTGAACAACAAAAAAAAAAAAAAGAACAAAAGTGGAGGGAATATTTAGCCATATTCCAAATAGTAGAATGCCTATGAAAAGTCTTCCACGGAAGTTGCACCATATTAGACATGATTAAAACTGTACATTACAATATTCCCTTTCAGCAGAATACATATGATAGTTAACAAAGTATCAAAGATGACCTTCTGAATTAGTGCACAGTTGATTCACATCCAGAGCTCACAGTTCTTACCCAGAACATCTGAGTGAGCCTCAATGATTTTTGCCTAAACAATTTTCAAGCATGTTTTTCTTTGTTTTCTAGTCACAAACAAAGTACATATTTACAAATACTACTATGAAGTAATGCTACTTTTCCAAATGAAAATAATCAATATTAAGACCCTAAATTCTAGCTATGTCTATTTCTACAAATACAGTTTTCTTCTAATGAAAGATTAAATGGTTAAAGATACTTTAAAATTGCTACATATTTTTTCCTATGCAAAATATTTCAGGTTGAAGATCTTTGCTTTCATTTTAGCCAAATTAAATGGAAAATTAAAAAAGAAAGACTGTACAAGGCACATAATGCCACAGCATACTCATCTCATTAAATCTGATAAACAACTAATCCAAGTTCGGTTACTCACTTTTAAAACTCAAGCAAAGCTACCAAAGGACTATTGCAACTGCTTAAAAACAGATTAATACTACTGTAGCAAAACCCTGCCAAATAATATCAAACACTGGAACTTTACTCTTTTTGCTGAGACCTAACATCAGCTCACGGTTCAGGTATTTTTATGACTACAGGAGGAAAGGAAAGGCAGAAGAAAAGTCAACACTGTCATGGCTGGTTTAAACGCACTACTGAAAATGCTTAATTGATTTCTACTACCACTGCTTTTCAGAAATTGTATCTTGGCACAACTTGTTCCTTTGCCTGCATCTGTTTTGGCATATTTTGGTGTTGGCAAATGAACTGTTTCATGAAACAACCATACCCCAAACACTAAAATTATACCATAAACAGAGAATTAATTTTTACCTAGAGCACTAAACTTCTCATTAGCATTAGAAAGCTTCCTATATGTGTGAGACCTTAGAGTTTTGAGTTTGTTTGGTTTGTTTGGGTTTTTTTTGTTTTGTTTTTTTAACTAAGTAGACAAAATTTGGCTAAAATGAATGATGTCTTGTTTCAGTTAATAAGGAAGCTTTTCAGGACAAGGGGATTCCTAAAAATACTTTGTAAAGTTTGTTTGAATTTTTTTTTCTTCCAAACGATAAATAATGAGACTATAGGAAGACAAGACTGAATCCAAAATTGGATTTTCAACTGTACTATCATATTTCCTGGAGCAACATTCTGAGGGTCAGAAAATTCACCATTTGTTTCACACAATTTTTTAAGAACTAATACATGCCACCTTTTAAGCACCGAAGATAAGAAAAGAAATACAATAGTACCATCACTCTCAAAATGTTTTATTATGCATTAACTGTAATACTTTGATTCAGTAAGTTTCATCACATCATAGTACTTTTACAAATAAGATGAGACAGTAAAAACATCAGGCTACTTGCAACAGTTCCAAGAATAATATTCTATGAACAGAGAAACAATGAAAACCTCTTATTTCAGTGCTTAGCAGTATGTGAAAACTACCAGCATCAAAAGTACAAAATAATCATGTATTTGTTTGCATCAAAAACTACTACAGGTTGATTAAATTTGATTAATATGCAAACATTCAAGAAAATCCTAACAAACATTTATCAGAATAATAAGGTAATATCAAGTAAAGCAACAATTTTCAGCATGTTCACCCTTTTCTGATAGTAGTTTTTATCAGTAATCCTTTTATTTCTTTTGCTACTGTACATCTCCAGTGCCACTTGCATCTGGAACTTTGCACTACACAGCAGGGATGCTCCTCAGATCTGAACTGAATGTCTCAAATGATAACAAGTACTGCAAGTTGGCCACAGAATTGTCACAGCAGCAGCTTTTGCCATGACAAGGAAAGACTGACAAACCCAAACCCATTTTTGTAACTGCTAGGTTATTTCATGATATGTTAAGATCATTATGACATTTTTTGGGTACTTCACACTGTTACTTTAATAGATATAATTTTATTTCTCACAAATACCATGCCGCTTCCCTCCCCCCCTTTTTTTCCTGATAATACATCTCAGAAGTTCACAGTGCTGCTTTACCTGTCTGTTCCTGGGAGTCTCTCAGAAACATCACCCAGCAGTTCTTTAATTCATTAATTTATTTGCTGCATGCAAAGAAAATGGAATGTTTTCTTTCTGAATACTTACTTTCCTTAAAATTATCAAATCCATTCTTTATGGCACCAGTAGCAAGCATTTTCTCTACGGAACAAATACAAGGTCTAGAATTCTATTTTGCCTGCTTCTAATACAGTGTTTGACATTTTCATACCTTGAGATGGGGCTTAGTTTTCATTACAAATTACATCTCTAGACACAGAAGGATGTCAGCTTCATCTCACTTTTTTTGGCTGCAATTCATTTTTGAGAAATGATTTAATATCAAGGGATTTTAACCGTGATTAAAACACACCTATCAGTAATTCAAAATTTCATCCTTGTAATAAACTAGTTCAGAATTTTTGCAAGACAGAAAACAGAGAAGGCAAAGGCTGTCTAACAAATAGGTCTAATCTTTTTGTTGTTGATGATGCTGAAGCCTATTTCAGAATTAATCTGGTAGAAAGATGGAAGGTAGGTTATTTGATTTTTTATTCATTACAATCTGGGTTTTTTAAAACTATTCTGTATAGTAGTTAATTCGATTAATTTTTGTATTAATCCAAATGAGAGATATTTTCCTCCTCATTGTAATATATTTCAAGACTTACTGATCTTTTACTTGCTCCTCTAAAAGCTTAAAATCATTTGCGTTGTGACCAGTACAGAAGGTGTACACTGATGATACTGTTGCCAAGAAAATTAAAAACCCTGAGCATACAAAAATAGATCCTCCTACACAAACATATTTTAAATGCATTTCTTTAGAGGACAGCAAGTAAGATTTTAGTGAATGGTCATGATATATGTGAGAAGATGCACTTCTCTGAAACACCGAAAGCTTTCACTCTCTGCAAGTACCACATTTGTCAGTAATAGCTGAAAAGTTTTTCTTGCCCATATTTAGGTACATTATTTTAGATTAATTTTGCAGATTGATATTCCTCTTTTGTGTTAAAAAGATTACATACTTCATGATAAAGGTCTCAGTAATACCAGTAGAAATAATATATATCAGTTGTCCATGACTGTATAAACACAGAGAGTAGTATCATAAGTATCACGAAGTTCAACTGTGCAGGCAGCTTGAGGTTCCTCTTCCAGAAGCAAAAAACTACTGCTGGAGAAAAATCAGTTGGAAAACTGAATTTCAAGGCACTGCCTGAAAGGGGAGAGAAATGAAAGAGGACATTCCTCAACAGCCAGGAGCAGAGTTGTCTGTGAGCCACAATACTGAAAGTGGACTCCAGCAGAGATTGGTTTTATAAAACCAGCATTACATCCCCCCACAGCCAATCAGCAAAGGTAAAGATCCAGTCCTGCACTCAGGCATCACAACAATTGCATTTCAGAATGTATTGTACAATTACAGATGACTGTAGTAAAAAAATGCACCTCCTAGCAGCTGGAGCCCCTTCTGTTTCTCCTACTTCCTTAGCTGGTACCCCTGAGGGATCTCCAAATAAAAGACACACACCGACACTCATGTTCTTCTGCCATTTGGCTAAGCAATTAATGAGCCAAAGCTGTTCTTTGGACTATACCTCAGATGTCTATAAACAAATTCACTATTTCAAATGCAAGATGAACATTAAAGATGCTCCCAGAAGCACCTGCCCAGCTCTATTTAGGTTACAACAGTGCATTACTTAAGTTAAACAAGACTTTTATAGAAGCTTTGTGTAAGTTAAGGTCATTCTTTCCCTTTCTAACATGCCTACATCAAAAAACAAAGTCACCCTAAATTAAAGTAGGGCTCAAGAAAGGACACAATTTTTCAGTAATTTCTGAAGTTACTAATCCAAAATTAAGGAAAAGGAGAGTTGTTTCAGTTTTGCAACAGTGTAGCACGGCAGATCTGACCAGATTCCTGCTCTTTCAGGACACAAAAAGGATGGTTCTGAAACTCACCTGGCATTCATGAAGCTCTGTGATTATGAAACTCCTGACTGAACTGACGTTGATGTGGAAACCTTGAGAGATGTTTCAGTCAGACCAACAAAATTAATGGCTGCTTAACTTCACCATTATTCTTTCAATTTTCCCACTAAGAGCTATCTTCCAGCAAATACCCTGAATAAAAATTATTACTCAGACACTACTGTGATTAGTTTTACCAACACCATAGTAGAAAATAAGTTCCATATTCAGTCATGAATAAGGCAAGTAGGCAGAAAGAAGTTTCAGATTACACAATGTATAAGTAAAATAAAAAGTACCAAATTATTCTGAATTTATTAGGAAACATTGGGGTTATGCAAATAGTGTGCATTAACATATAATCCTGAATATGATAAAAATGAAAACCGTGTCCAAATGAATGTATACAAAAGGGGCCCTAAGGTATTTTATCATGCAGATCCTCAGTCTCATCTCCTGAAATGTCAGATTTTTTCTGACATTTTCTGACCTAGAGATGGGGCAACTGAGAGATGCTTTAAAAAACTTTTATTCTATTTTCAGTGTCATGTGAAGAGTGAGACAATACAGATGTTATAATTTACACTATCACAATCAAAAGCTACAAATTAATTTCCCACACTGAAAGAAGTGGGACATATTTCCAATCTTTTCTACCAAATTCATAAGGACAACTAAAGTAGTTATGCCTGCTTTTCTTAAAGTTTAAAACACTTGGTATCACACCTTCAGTGGTTCTAACACTTTTCAAAATTATCATTATTCTAGCACAGAGTCTATAAAAGCAAAGAGCAATAACAGACTTCACTGGACTGTATTTGTAGAATCAGAATATAGATAGAATAGAGAAGTATTTCAAATACATTTCTGGTTACACTATAATCATCAAAAAGATAAAATATTGCATTAAAAAAGAAAAAAAATTACTGCCATTGCCTTGAATGTCACTTCAGTGTGTTGAGCTCAAGTCTACCTCTTTACTTAAAACTCAGTCATGAGGTTGTATAAATACTGATCCTGAAATTGTGTCCTTCCTATAGAGACCAAAATAATGTAATTTTTCTCTTTTTTCAATACTAGTGTCTTTAGTAATTTGAAATATTAGTATAATACTGAAGAAAGCCTAACAAGGCAGACCTCTGTACTTAAGAGATCCAACTTGCCTCTTCCATTTAGTGCATGTGCTTCAAGTCATGGATGTGACTCACACTCCTCACATAACAGTACACCTTTGGTTTATCACATAGAATCATAGAAAATACTGAGTTGGGAGGGACCCAACAGGGTCATCGAGGCCAACTCCTGGTGCTGTGCAGGACACCCCAAGAGTCACACCTTGTGCCTTAGAGCATTGGCCCAACACTTCCTGAACTCTGTCAGGCTGATGCTGTGGACTCCCCTGGGGAGCCCATTCCCCAGCCACCCTCTGTGTTGGAATCCTGGGCACAGGGAATGTTTTCTGTGTGTTTTAGAAAGCCCTGATTCTCAGCAGGACACTGCTTTTAACATCTGTCCCAGGGAAAAAATTACTAAGGCTTTGGGATGAGCTGGAGAACACAGGTGTGAACTAGGTAGTAGCAGCAGTAGTAGTAGGAGTTTATCACAGGGTGAAGGATTTAGGGTTTTAGGATTTTAGTATGAGAGTGAATGGGAGACAAGATGGATGATTTAGGGTGTTGTNTAATCAGCCCAATTACTTTCTAACACGTATCTTGTTTTTACTTTACTACCAATAACTTCCACTAATCTACACACGTAACACCTATGTTGCTGCTTTCTCTAACCAATGACTTCTTGCCACCAGTACTACAGAAAATGGAGTGGAAGAAGAACAAGAAGCAGAGGAGACAACACCCAAAATCCTCCATCTTGTCTCCTATTCACTCTCATACTAAAATCCTAAAACCCTAAATCCTTCACCCTGTGATAAACTCCTACTACTACTGCTGCTACTACCTAGTTCACACCTGTGTTCTCCAACTCATCCCAAAGCCTTAGTAATTTTTTCCCTGGGACAGATGTTAAAAGCAGTGTCCTGCTGAGAATCAGGGCTTTCTAAAACACACAGAAAACCTTCCCTGGAAACTTCCCTGGAATCCCTGTGCCCTGGATTCCAACACTCTGGGTGAAAAATCCCTTCCTGATTGTTTAAAAACAATTATCATTTTAATTGACTGATGGTTTTGTTTGACTAGCCAGAAATACTTACGGAAACTGCAAGTAGCTGTAATTTTCTATTACAAAAACAAATATTTCTTAAAAGATTTATTAGACAACAATGGAGCCTAGAAAGCTAAATCAAAATTAAATGCTTTAAAAAAAATTCACCCACCATAAAATAACTCAGCAGGGAGAGAATAGCAAAAGAGTGCTCCCAAAGAACCCCAGCACAAAAAAATACTTTACCTAGTGGCCAAAAGTTTCCCTAAATAAACTGCAAATACTTCAGTAAATATCTCAGACTACCTTGCTACTCCACTTCTGTTTCTATATCACCACAAGTTTTACTTCATTAGCCTGTTTCAGCAAAAAGAGTTTCTTCTGCTGGCCAGTTCCTGTCACTAGCACAATCACTAGAAGTAGATTGCATTGAACATCAATTTGTGTGCTTATCATTGATTCTGTCTTATGAAGATGTTATTACTTCTTTTCATTTAGCACAGAGGCGCCTCAATCAAAACTGAGGCCTTTGTTTGTCAGGCTCTGTACAAGCCAGAACAGGAAGGCCTAAAGGCTTCCAAGTAAGGATACAAGTCTGCAGACAACACAGAAGCTGGCAGAAGTAGTCGATACACCAGAGGGCTGTGCTTCCATCCAGAGGACCTCGAAAATGGGCTGTCAGGAACCTCAGGGAGCTCAACAGGAGAAAAGCCAAGCCCTGCACAGGAGGAGACGCTGCCCCGCACAGCAGTCAGTACGTGCTGGGGCCATGCAGCTGCAGGGCAGCTTTCAGAAAAGGATGTGAGGTCCTGCTGGACACCGAGCTGAACACCAGCTAGGAACATGCCCTTGCAGCCATGGGGGGCAATGCCATGCTGCCTTGCATTAGGAGGAGTGCTACCATCCAGCAATCCTTCCTCTCTGCTCAGCGTGTGTGAGCCACCCCTGCAGCACCGCATCCAGTTCTGGGCTCTCCACTACAAGAGACAGAGCTACTGCAGAAAGTTCAGCAAGGGGCCATGAAGATTGAGGGACTGGAGCATTTCACAGGAGACAGCCAAGATTATTTAGACTGGAGAAGACAAGGCTCAGGTGAAATCCCATCAATGTGTAAAAATACCTAAATGAAGGGTGCAAAGAGAAGAGATATGACCTCAAAGCAATTGATACAGATTGAAACACAGGAGGTTCTCTCTCAACATCAGGAAACACTTTTTTCCTGTGAGGGTAACCAAGCACTGTCACAGGTTGCCCAGGGAGGTGGTAGGGTCTCCATCCCTGGAGAATGACAAAAGCCACCTGGACATGGTTGTGGGCAACTGGCTCTAAGTGGCCCTTCTTGAGCAGGGTGTTGGAACAGATGACCTCCAGAGGTCCCTTACAACCTCAACCATTCTGCATTTCTGTGATCCTTTTTTTATTTTACAGACTCAATGCAACATAAATAATTATGTAAGGAATCACATGACTCATTAAATACAGGAATAAATGCACAATCATTAGTATCATACTGTGACAGTAATCTAAGAACAAAGCTGATGCAATTCCAAGAAGTTTATGCCTCATTTAATTTAATAAGGTGCAAATATCTATTGGTATTTTAGTTGATCCTGATCCCAGGTCAGTCTGTGAAAGACTGGAAGTTTCAAAATATACATATTCATTTACATTAAAAATCTGAGAACAGGGTAGCAATATAGAAGATTACCAGATCAGAGTAGGAAACTTTAAACAATGTTTATATATGGAAAATTAATTACATCAAATAGCCTCATTTCCCTTTGATTGTCATTTACTATTATAAACAAACTCATGTCTGAGTACTCTAAAATTAATTGCTCAATCTTCATCAGTACATGTCATATGATGGGTATCTCCATTTTCAGAAAATGTTACCTGCTTTAAACACCAGATTTAGCAAAGCATATCCTTAACTTTGAAGCAAAATAGAAGCATCCCTTTTGGAAGTGACTGTGTTTGTAAAGACTCAATTGGTTATTTGCATGCCTGATGCTCAGAACAATATGCTAGTCAAGCAAGGACGGAATTGTACTCAGGATACAGTCACAGAGTTCCAATAACATTTCCTTATAGACACAGAGAAAAACCAATCAGCTTAACAGACACAAGAGAGCTGGTCTAGAAGTGAAAAGGGAAGCGAAAGGTTAAACTTTCAGAGCTTACAAAGTTTCATCCTACATTTGGTATGGGTAAAAGAAACCACAAGTTTTACAAAGTTTCACTAATTTAAACTTAAATGTGTCTTTTAACCAGTTAGAAACCTACAAAACTCCTCCCTAAGACTTCTATAATGCAATAGCACCCTGAATACCTTCCTGTACACTGCAGTCCATTGACTTTTGTCTTGCAGGTCTGCAAGGGGAGAGAAAGTTTGGAATTGTGGAGAGGCTCCTGCTCAGCACATAGTCAGTAACAGCTCAGTAAGGGGCTGCCCCTGTCAAGGCAAAATTCAATCAACAGTATTTGAAATGTAGTTCAGACTGCTGTGCTAGCAGAGTTCATCCAAACATCTCACAGGGAGGAAACAGACCATGACAAATATTTCTTTTTACTGGCACTATACATTGAGATGAACAGCTGTTACAGTGAGGTATAAACCTGCCTACTATTTTCAGCAAAAGCAGGAGGACAGGCATTCTTTGAGCTCTCTGGCAGTAGACGTTGTTGAACTGACGTGCTCTGTGCTGCTGCTTGGCACAACTTTGGCGTCTACAGAGCAGACTTCCCAGTTTCATGAAAGCTGGCCTTCACTCTGCACTGAAGGGCACTTTCCTGTGAGATTCTATACACTGACTATGTGCCTTTCACAGCGCAAAACATTAATGGCAGACCGTAAAAGCCAAAGTGTAATAAACAGTGAAAATGCAAAAAAATGTGAACTTAAGGTAAGCAGTTATGGACAAGATGCTGTGGACAGTGTTAGGATGATATACAAAACCACCTGAGGGAGGCACAGCTTTCCTGCAGCTGGGGTGCTGGACCAGGGGCTGCAGCCCAGCTTCCACAGCCTCTAGCCTCACAGTGGGGAAGGCATTGGCACACACAGATCAATCCTCACTAGTTTAATTTACCTTGTTTTAAGGCATGGATTCTCTCACAGCCTGCTTACAAGACTGCTCTGCTTACTGTAGCCCACATGGCAAGCCCTTTCAGAAGCCTGCTTTACCAACAATCACAGTGATTAGTGGTATGGCTCCAACAGCAAGCAGATTCAGTGAAGGACCCATTGAATTTTTAAAGAAGTGTTCTGAGAGGTGCAGTGTCAATAAAATCCTTTACTTACTGAGCCACAAGAAATTTCAAAAAAGAAATAGCTATATTAAAGGAGTAATGAAAAGTTTCAGTATATTAAAGTTTCATACATTGAAGTTTTCAAGTTTAAGAAGTATAAAACTAGAACTGCACACTATTGCTAAAAGAGTTATGTTTTACATTATTTCGCCCTACAGAACAGCTTACTTTGAATACCACAGACATAACATTTACAGTAAAAATAGAAAATATAACACTATGACAAGAAGGAACATAGATATAAATATTTTTAAAGATTAGAATATAAAATTTAATTCAACAGCATCATCAGATTGGAAGTAATGATTATTCAAAATAATAAAGCTTTTCATTGGCAAAAGTTATACAACGTGACTGAAAACATTTTATGGAAATAAAATAAACAGACATTTTAACTATCTTCGAAAGCTAAAGTTCTGCACACTTTTTTTTAAACAGAAGGCAATCTAATATTTTATTCTGATATATTTCTAGAAAAACTTCACACATGGTGTCTACAAGTAATTTTTAAGGAGGTTTGGAAGCATTATATTCATTTTACACCACACAAACCCAAAATATCTAAAGAGGAACCTTATTTAAAATTATACATTCTTCATAAAAAATCTAGCTCCCTCTACACACATATTACTTGTCCAAAGACAAATTTATGGCTTTGCTTTCAAATTCTAAATGTGGTAAATCTGACAGACAACTAAACACACAGAACCCCCACCATGGGCAGGCACGATAATAATGTGCATGCATGTAGAGACCTTAACTATACACACACCTGGCAATTGCCTAAGCACAAGTAGCACTATCTCCAAATGTTGGCCAGAGATTATGAACACCTTGTATTGAATACCAAGAAATGATTCAGCAGAGGACTAAAACCCCAAAGAGTTACAATACTTGCCGTATTAAAAGGAATACAAATGCTGAGTGGAAGAGAAGTATCTCAGAAGTTTAAATCTCTATGTGTCTGTCAAATTTAAATCCAGATTTCTGTGTTTTATTGACAAATACACATTTTGCTAACAAACTTGTGCATGTTAATTGTGCCACTGAGGCTAGAATCTCACTATTTGTAATCTAGTGGACTGACTTATGTCAGCAGGCATAATGGAGCAGCTCAGGTAGTTAGTCTTTAGTTACCTTTCCTTAATGACCTGTTGGCATTATATACTTCCCTTCAGAATACAATGTGAGAAACCCTTGGGAGCAAAAACAAGGGAATATCTTTGAAGTTATTTCCAATCAGTGTAAGTACATGTGAATTGGAAACCTGAGTTCATTAACAGCTCTTCAAGGAAATAAACACATCTTACACATCAGAATACATCCTGAGCTTTAAAACAGCAGTTTCTCACTGTGTTATATTTATAGTCTAGCAAATTAATATTCTGCTTTTCTAGGCATAACTAAACCCAGCTTAAAAATCTGTATGACTGATGAGTTTTGAGGTACAGCTTTAGAAGGGCCACATTCATCTTCACCATGGACAGGCCACTTACAATGAAGGACTTCCAGGCATTAGTCTCCCATCTTCAGACATACCCTTCCATGAAACGCTGTAGGCTTTCTCCAGACTTCCTGTAACTCTACCTTTTCTTACATATATCTAAAAATCTATCTTCCCTCTCTTGAAACATATCTAGACCACAGGTTGCTTCTATGGTTCTTCCCTATTCAACCTAGAGGTGAGAAAGCCATGTGGCTCTGCCTCAAAGATCTTGCTCTGTGCTCTTTTATTTTGAAAGTCACATGCTGATTTTAGACTTAACAGGCCTAATAGACTATCCTTACTGCATGGCTAAAAAAGAAAAAAAAAGTTATATTATGAGTTTTAACCTATTTACATAATTTTGGTAAGGCTTTGGTCCTCCATCTACAATCTGCTTCCTTGCAGCTCAACTGTACGTGCCCTTCCATATAAAACATACCTATAAATTAGCAGACAAAATAATTACCCTTGCATCATGCTAGCTGTCTTCTTCCCTCCAAAATAGAATTTTTTGAGCTCAACAATTTTTATAGCTTAAAGACTAAATAGAACTCAAGGTGCCTTAGCCACTTCCTCATCACCAGGGAACATCTTTTTCAGTGGACCCTCTCTCACACTACATTCCTCCTCTGTGCCAACATTTTTCAATTCTCATATGTCACCTTACCCAAACTAAAGTGTGCAGGGAGCTCTCCCCTCCAGTCATTTAAAACCAAATTTCTCTGTGTGGCTCTGTGAGCTTTTCCCAGTCTGTTTCCAGTGCTACTGTCATCCAGCTGGCATCTATTAAACACATGCAGTGGATCATAGCTCAGCAAAGGCAGCATCAGATGTATCCATACCCCAAAGCTCCCCACAGCTTTCTTCCTCCAAAGAAGGAAAAAAAAAAAAAAAGGTGTCAAGGGGAGAAAGGGACTGGAAATCCCTGTTATCAATAGACAACATCCTGTTAACTTCACTCACATGAGTCTATGTGATACATACTCAGTTAGTATTAAACTGAAACCAGTCTATTACCAGGAAAACCAGGAAACCAGGAAAAAAAAAAAAAGAAAAAATCTGTCTGATGCCAGCTGCTACAACATTAAAATAGGTAATATTTTAGGAGAGTTATTTATACATAGCTATGACTGCTCTCTGCAAGAACCAAAATAAAAGACAGGACCTGGACCTTCCCTTGAACTTGTGAAGAAAATTAATTATTTCTATCCCCCCTGTCCCTGGACAACTGGCTTCAGGTGGCCCTGCTTGAACTCCACAGGTCCCTTCCAACTTCAGTCATGCAAATCCTGAGACCAGCATGCCCACTTGGAAAATGCAAGTCTGACAAGAAGTAAAATTGAGGAGTTGACTGTTTTATGCTAACAACATCACTTTTCCAGAAAAAGACTGAATTTCCATAATAAAAAGCTAACTAAATAAATATCAACTCAAAAAGGAGTAAGAAATAAGATTCCCATGAGACCCAATTCCCAAAGTGTGTGAATTGAAGTTTAAAACTAGTTTCTAGTTTTGGGGACCCTAGTGTGTCCCCAGCTGTGTCCTGGAGTACTATCTGTTCAAGAGTTGCAGTTCAGCTGAGAACATTTCTGCACTGAAAATGGAGACACTCGACATAAGATGCTGCAGCATTCCCTACACTCAGGCACAGCAACAACAGCCAGCTCCAGGAGAATGATTTCTGTTCTAAGGGCAAGATCATTTTGAGAACAGCATTTCTTCATTTGGTACAGCTGAAGACAAAATGCAGTGTGACCCTTGGAAATAAAAAGTGTTCAATTTAGCTTTAAAACCTCCACTTCTTCATCACAGACTTCTGAATACTTAGATACTTCTGAATACTTAATTCAGACTTCTGAATACTTAGATATAGGACTGACAATATCAATGTGGGTTTAATCATGAGTGAGTCATTGATGCCTATTGCTCAACTTGGCACCTTTTTCACATGCTGTTACAAACCACTGCATTGCATCTTACCTGTACTACATAGAACTAACTCCAAAATGCTCTACTTCCTGTTACTGTAGCAAAAACTAAGTCCACTCACTCTCCCGTTTTCAAGCAGTTAAAAAGAAATGGTTACAACTGATTAAGTTCACTTACCACCTGCTTTTCTCAATAAACTAAATGAGAAGAGTCTAACGTTTCATGGAAATTTAGTTACATAATGTGATTCTTCTATTATTCATTATATCCACTGTGTATATGCTTGATACCAGACAATGTCTGAAGAGTTTTTAATCCAGCTTGGTAGCTATCCACATGAAAAGCAAATTCGTCCTTGTAACTCTACATCCAATGTGCTAGTTTTTCCAGGAAAGATCGTCCTGGTCTTACAGCAAATCCCTAGATCAGAAAGGGGTTTAACAAAGGCAAATATCTTCTTATATATCCTCCCCTTTTTAATAAAAATATTGAAGCAGAAAAATCTTTAGCATGATATAATACAGAAATCAAAGCAAGAGCCTGAAGAGCAGGAGGCACTCTTCCTGGCACTGCTCTGAACAAGCTACATAATCCTAGGAAAATTACTTTCACAACTCTCTGTATCTCAATTTCCACAATTTCTAGCTGAAGAAAAATCAAAAAGCACTTTTGTATTAAGAACTAAATACCGTATAAAAGCCAGGAATATGACCAAAATCCCACTTGTACTTATTTCACACATAACCCTAATAGGTCAGTCTTTGTGTAAAATATATAAACTACTGGCATGTGAGGGTGGGAATCAAATGCTTCCAAGTCTGTATCTACACATTAGAAGACTACTAGATATGATTCTGAATCAACTTTCAGAAATACAACAGAACAATTATTTTAAAATAATGTTTTTAAAAAAAGTCTTAAAGTACATGCATCTTTTGTCAAGGCGTAGACAGACATGACAACATTTATTAACTTTGATATAAACTGACTCATCATATAAGCTTATTAAAATAATAAGGCAAAAATTAAACAGGAGGGGTTTCTTTGACAAAAAAGCCTAGGATTATAAAACTATTTTGCTAAGTCAGATATTAAGATTTAGAGCAGTTGCATCTCCAACAGTGAGATAAGTAATATAATAAAAACCATAGAATGCAGCTCTCTGTTTTGATATATTTTGAGTCAGTTGGGGTTATTTCCCCATGCACTCAAATTCAAAACACTTCCATATGCGAAAAGCAAAAGCTCAACTTCTTTCATCTGTAACTTGATCCCTCCATCAGTATTACACATAGACTATAACTTCACTAACCCAAATACATGGGGATAATACCACCTTTCACAGAACCAAAACTGTGTGTTGACAAATTGTGATACATTGTATTCTCAGATACGTTATCGAGGCAGCCTTTGCCCTTAAAATGAGCACATTTTATCCTGCAAACCAGAAGACACACTGACATCCAAAAGCATGCACTAACAACAAACAGTTTTTGGAAGGAATGATGGCAGGAGTAGCAGAATCCGTAGTTTTGGGTCTCATGATTCAGAAGATTTCTGGACAGCAGCCATTGTTCAACATTTCCTTTAAAACTTACAGTAAGGGACAGAGAAAATTAAACCAAAGCACTTTAATTAGATCACTTTAAGTTAAAATAAGCACACAACAAATTAGAACTTACTGGTGGGTAAATACAATTTGAATAGCCATTCAGCTGTCTAATAAATCTTACTTCATTTTTCACTGCAAAGAACAATCAAACCCTCCAACTAGCTTTGACTTAAAAGAGGTACATAAACTTAGTTCAGTCTTCAATTTAGCCACAAATTCCAGATTGAGTAGGTACCATAAACCAAATGGAATAAAATTAAATTACACACTTGAAGCACTCCTCGGAGAGAGCTATTGACTAAATGTTGATTTTTCAGGAAGAAAACACTGAGGTCATATATAGGTAGGGGAAATTAAGATGTACATTTTGTGTGTTTTTCTCATGAACTCTTAATAAATTTGACTAACTACTCTAAATGACTATGCCTCTATCCCTAAAAAGAGATTCAAAGAGAAGGAAATTTGAGAGGTCATTTGCTTTCACACAAACTAAATAACTGATCATGTGCTACTAAATGTTATAACAGAAAACAGAATAATGCTATTCATATCATGCTTACTGATTTGCCAAAAAGTCACAGGCCACAAAGATACCAGGTTCAAGATGGGTCAGTCAGGACTTAATGTATCTGGCCCCTCCTTAAGTCTTTCTCTGCAAGCTTTTATCTTCCGACCCTCTCTGGCCATACCTAACACCTTGTAAGACTGTTACAAGAGCAACACAAAACCCAATGTAATATATCCCAACTCTAACTGCACCAAATTCAGTCCACTTACTTAATGAGAAGAAGTAAATTAGTCTTCTTTTAAGACTCATCTCTGTTGCATTGCTTTGCCCCACCAAAAAAATTTGCAAACCAAATTTCAAATTAATTTTCAGCTAAAGTCTTACTAATATTTCATTGGGAACAGAATGAGAACAGAACAGTGAGAAAAGGTTTCCACTACTTAATTTGGAAAGCAAAAATTCAGGCAGTATCAAGTACTTATCCTCTAATGGTTCATGTGCAAATTTCACCAAACAAATTATACTAGACAGGGCCCATTGAATTGTGAAGCAAAGCAAAACTCTCAGTGTAATCAAGTATCTAAGCTAAAAAGCTAAAGTACGGTTGTTTAAAAATAAATCTCTCTGAACATAAAAATCTAACTACCCTTTGTAAGACCACTTTGAAGAGTTAAAGTACTGTACAAATAAAACTGCCATTCAAATATTAACAACATCAAAAAGAATAAAGTAAGCTTTTTGTGAAGGTCTGGTGAACATTTGCTGGACTGGCAAAATAGAAATGTTCTCTAATTATTCAAAGATGAAAGAGTATCTATTTAGGTGCATGTGATTGTTTGAATAGTCCTTGATGGGACAGCATTATTACTACTTAGTTCTTTCCATTATAAGCTAAAGAGTATATAAAATCTCAGCTGTCAGTGTAAAACTATGTTATAACACTGCAGTCATAGACAGCTGTATTTGCTGACTATATTATTTTTTCTCCTCAGGGGGCCATACATTCATCCTAAATTCACAGGGGAATCAAATCTTGTGGAAGAAGGAACCCTGGGGACATTTTAGCAACACTGCAGTGGAGAGGGAAGGCTAATTATGAAAATGAGGCAGAACCATTACAGTGGGAGCTTCAGGGTATGTAGGACTTACACAGAAATGAAAGTAGTTGCAAAATAAGAAATATGACTAATCCAGAGCTATTCAAACACCTTTTTTTGTTATGATTGGTGTGCATTTTATCATACATCTACACGATGACACCCTATAATACTGTTGAAGGGAGTATGCCGTTATAAATGAAAATTAATTTTGTAATATTAAACCCAGAAAGTGTATGGTCTTTATGAAAAACACCAAAATATAGCATACTCTAGTATGCTATCAAGTACAATTTACTAAGCAGAATCAAATCTGTATGAAACTTAGTCTCAAACTTCCAGAATATCATCAAACACTCAAACTTGCATATGTACTCATCATTGTTTCAAGTATTATTAGACGGTATCTTAAAAAGTAAAGACCTAAAGAAATTTTTATTTTGTCTGAGGTTCATGCAAGTTCTCTCTATCTCTGATGTGGACCATTCAGAAGAAACATGTAAATATGAGCTTAGGCATTAGCCATGTCGGAATTTAATCCGACATCAGTGCAGTCTGATGCTAAAAAGACAGAAGCACTGACAAGCATGAATAAATTAAATAAACAATCACATTTTGCAGATGGAAAAAATAGGACACAGACCCAATCACAAATTATGGCCATCATCCTGCAAAGCTATTTACTGCAGGACACAGTAGTGGCTGACCATCTATGCATATTTATTGCACTCTAAATTAGATCTTTACACAAGATTTAATGCCTTAGTGACCTGCAGACTTCATTATAGACATGCAATTCTCTTGGACTAACATTAAAAGGAGCCCAGACTACAGTGATTCATCTAATCAGAAGGGCAGTTGGGTTGTATACCCAACACATTAATGTGTTGTGAGCCCTGCTAGCTACCTGATTACACCCAAGACCAGGTCATCACCTGGATCATTCTTTCCCCTGCAACCTCCACCCACTCCCAAAAAGGTTCAAAAGGTTACACCACTGTTTGCTTCAGGGTTTAACCTCTCCAGCTCATAGAGGATAAGCTCTTGCAACATCTGGGCTCATTGTCCTTTGCAGTCAAAGTTTCAGGTTCCAGAAGATACTTCGAAGTTTGGGGAGGGGTTACAGTTAGTTGGTGGGAGTGCACTGACAGGGTTTCAGAACAGAAGATCTCAGGTTTCTGCCAATTCAGCATTCTTGTATCAATATTAACTGGTGTTTCCTGAGGCACAACATTTGCATACTTGCTGTCACTATGCATATCACCTGGTGTATTTCTAATGTAGCTCCTCTCAAGAGGTTCAAGTAAGCCACGAACAGGATTCATTCCATATAAAACCATAATTAGAATAATCTACCACTGCAGAAATGTGGGACCACTGGATGTCCTAATGTGAGCAGTAGAGCTGCATAAGAGAAGTGTTTTTACAGCAATGCCCCATCCACCCATCTTTCCTATCAGGGACATACAGAGGAGCTCTCTCCAGGGGTGTCGGTTCTCAACTCGGATTTCAAAATGTGGAAGAACATTGCTTTGCTTATCTTCAAACTGCAGGTTTGTCTTGTTGGTCCATTGTTGCTCAAATGAAACCATTTGCCATTTATATGGAGGCTTGTAGATGACATTCAGCTAAAGAGGGCTGAAAACACATTTATTTAAAATAAAGCTTCCGTCCAGCAAATATAATCACACATAAGTAAATCCCAAGCTATAACATAACAGCATTTTGTTTACAGCATGCAGCTTTTGAAACCATAGTAGCAAGTTATTGTTCCTGCGCACAAACCGAAATGTTTGAAGTCTGCCTGTTTCAACATCCAATCTGAACTCTGCTCCCACACAGCCACCCACACACTAGAGAATCAGCATGTCCTGTCCCATGGTTTGCCCTGCTGCGTGTATCAAACAAGATGGTTTCTTAATTAGGCAAAGGCTTCCAGCAAGAAAACATTGTAACTTGGGGGAACACAGTTTAAATACTGCCACAGTTTAAATATAATACAGACTTACCCCATTTCTCAGTATATAAAAAAGACTGATTTGACAAATTAGGGAGACAGCAATTAATTCTAGACTATTACAGTGATAGAACCTCAATCAGCTGAAAGAAATTCAGTGAAGCTGGAGGTTCCTTATACTCAAACATGATTACTAGAAAAACACAGTTGCTGTTCAGTCTAGACAAGAGTCACAAGCCCAAGTCCATCTATTTTTAACACAAATCCCTTACAATTCCTCAAAAATAGTGGTATCCACTATAGCTTCAGGACACTTAACGATAAGGTACTGCTTTAGAGTTAAGAGTCTACCATGACACTATGCCTTTAGATATATTCCATTCAATCTACATACAGTAATTTAATTCAGCTTATATTCACCTGGCAAAAAGTCACACTTGAAAACTACAATGGCTGAGACTGTGTGTGTAAAGTTCCATCAGAGACAACCTTCACATGCAGGCTAAAACAAGGCTCTTAAAATAGGGAACTATTCTGGAAATGCTGACACATCTTTAACACTGAGTGGGCGCCAATATAATACACACATTGTGTGCACATATGTTGCTGTCTTCCTGGGAAGCTTAGCTGAAAGCCCACATGGTTGATGTGGGACAGCAGGAATGCCTCTTTGAAAGCACTCACACTGCTTATTCATAGTATCTCAAACGAAACCCAAGGCATATGGTAAAATTATGCCATTTCACAGAACAACACTTATGGAAGTGAACAATCCTTTTGAATCAAAACTATCCTTGACACTTCAACAAAGAAAAAACCACCTTGATGACAGAATTTACACACAATATCAAGCACTCAAATAAAAATAAATCTTAAGAGCTAGAATTCCAGAGGTCATCAACAGTTTAATAAAGTGAGTTACATCCATCACAAAAAAACCTAGTTCACTTGTTCTTTTTCCACTAAAGCACACACCCACTATAGAGGCTGAGACTCCCAAAAGAATAATGAAACAATAGATGGACCATCTGCTGTTACACAAAGCAAATTGAAAATCCAGGAATAGAATATATGAGAGCTGTACTAAAATCAGCACTACCTTTCCATTTGCTTTCACTCCAGATTCTCAGCTAAGCTTTTAAAAACAAAAACAAACAAGAAAGGCTACCACACAGGAAAGCTGTAAGAGAGAGACACAAGTATACATAAAAGTAAAAAAAGAACATGAAACATCCTTTGAGACTTTTTTTTTTCCTTTTCTTGGCAACTCTAACCCATACACCAATTTTCCAGTGAGAAATAATCTTCGCTCTGTTAATACAGCAAATGGCTAGCATTCACGGAACTAATGTTCCACATGGATACAGAAGGATATGACAGGTATCTTAAATTGCATATCCATGAATACCCACAACTTAGATGTCTTCACAGCTGTCAGTTGATTTTACTCTAAGGTTTAGTTGTCATTGCCCCCTCCCAGCTTATCTAGGCATATCAAGCACATGGCAAACAGAACTCCTTAATAGGCTTAAAACAAGTGCGAACAAATAACTGCCCAAGGAAGAGACTGCCTTGGAAAGACTTTCTGCACAGTACAACATCACTTGAAAACAAAGCACAAATAAACCAAGGAACAGTACATTTACATGTCTCTTTCTCCCAACAGGTGCCTGAAACTGGTGTAACAGATACGACTCTTCTGTTCCATTACGTTTGAAGGATTTAGCCACTAGACACTTTTAGCATGTTAAAACAGATACTAGGAGATGGGGTTTGCTCTTTTTTGTTGCTTTGTTTACTCTGAGTAAGCATAAGCCAGTTTATTTCACTAATATTACCCTTTCCAGTAGACTGGGTGCACTGGGCTTACAAGTTTTGAGAAGGTATGTCAAAAGTCCTTTCAGTCATCCACTCCAATAAAAAATTGCGTTCTCAAAAATCATTAAATAAAGGACTGATTTTTAAAACAAATATCAAAAAATCTGTCCTCCAAGTACATTTAAAGATACGTTGGAGGATTCTAAAAAACTATGTTTATCTTTTAGGTTGTCCATGACAGTTTAGCATTAATAACACTGAATTCATGCCGCACAAACAAATGAAAACCCTGAAAAAACTTTTTGCACTTTCAGAAAAGCATTTTGTATTCATATTCCTCTTGAGCTGCTAAAAAACTGGTACGTGGTGTTCAAACACATCTCTTCCTGTCACTGGGATTCATTAAAGATTATTTCAAAGTGACTGCTGAGATCTATGATCCTCACAGAACAGCTTCCCTCCCCCATTCTTTTCTTCCTCCCAATGGAAGCGGAAAAATGAGAGAAAGTAAGCAAGTCTTTCTCAGTGGCACTTAAGACAACTTTCTAAGGCAAGATTCCCTTCAGACAATCATTACAAGCCTGTCAGTCATACACGGGTGTAGTTAATGAGCCCACAAAAGCACAGACTGGAGGACAGCTGGGCACTGACTGGGTCACCCCTGCTCCATCCATCCTGCTGAACACCCCCCAGACGAGCACTGTCTTCTTACATGGCTGTGCTCTGTAAGTGATTAGAGCCCCATTCCTCATAGGGCATTAATTATAGGGATTAACAGTAAAAGGAAACACATGAACAGGATGCTACATACTTCTGGGTTTGTGTTTTTTTGGTTTTTTTTTTTTCCCCTTTTAATCTTTGTGTATTTGCTACAGCTATGAATTAAGGAGTAAAAAGGATGTGCAGAGATCTGAACAGAATAGTACAATACCGTCTTCCAGTCTGCCATATTAAAGAAGGCCATTAAAAAAAATACTGGAGGAGAGGATTTCAGCCTGCTGACATACAACTTTCTAAGCAAGACAAAAAAATAGCTATATGTGCCATGTTTTCTGTATTTTCCCAATTTCAGCACACAATACATATCATTAAGCTGTAAAACCACTGGAGCATTAGCCACTAGGAATGAGCTGTCAGTAAAATGCATTTATGAAGTCGATTAAAAATTCTTATGAAGTTAGAACAGACACAAGCCTTTATCAGCACTCCTATCACCCACAATTAATCAGCTGCTATAACCAAAAAGCATGTAACTGTAAATACTACTCTTAATTCTAGAAAAACATGGAACTGCTGTACTGTAAATTAAATGGCATAATACTTACATCTAAGTGACCTACTATGACTTGGGTAACCAGTAAAAAATAACCTAACTAGAAATAAAGCATAGCTGTTCAAACTCAGAACAAAAAATACAGAGACAGCCTATTCATTATGACCAACTCAGCGTTATTGAGATGATCTAGCAACTGAATATGTGCTTTTCCTATTATAGTGTTTCAGAGCTGAAAGCTAAAACAATATTTCATTTCAAAAAGATTAGGTTTTTTTCTAGTATTTTAAAACCAAATACTTAGAAATGAAGAGACAAGAACAAGCTAAGTTAACATTACAGACATCTCCTTTATTGCTGGCACATTAGGCAAGCAGATGTTCTTAAGAGAGACTGTCATCATTTTTAATGACAAACAGTTGGAACACAGGTTCTCCACTTCAGGATCTTCACAACAGGCTGTATATCTGAACAAACAGAAATATTTCAGGCTCTTTTTGTTGCATTATATCTTCCTTTAACATGCATGACATTTATATAGCATTAAATACAACTTACACAGCTCTACCCTAAGTGTACTGATGGAAGGCTTACACACCATATTTGTTGAAACTTTTAACTTTAACTTTAAAGAAACTATTTTTCTTCTGTCAAAACTAAGTGTTCTCCAAAAATAAGAATGGTGCTCAAGGATTTTGATACCAAACCTTAAAGTCATCTGGTAACACAATAATTTTTTGCAAGTTACACAATGACTAATTCTCTATAGCCCCATAAACTGTCCAAAATGCTGACATGAAAAACATCTGAAGGTGTTTGTCTTTTCACATTCTCCCACTTGAGAGCAGTTAGAACTAAAGGTCTGCTCTAGGATATACACCTGTCAGGTCTCACCAATTAATGACTGCTTTTCAAAAAAAAAAATTAAACATTGTTCTAACAAATGTTCTTGGGTACAAGACGTTTTTTACTGACCCCGCATTACATACTTCCCATGACAGACATTCATGACTCAGAATCAACTCTGAAATGAGTTCACAATTTTGTTGGCTAAGGACCATTTTCCATTGGAGCAATTTGAAAACAGATGCTAATACATTTGTCTGTCTTACATTAATGCCTTTAACTTGTAACAGGAGGCAAATTATTTCTCATGCAGTCATTCCTTAAACAATACTGTATTGCCCAAAATGTCCAATTTTAAGGGGGATAACTAACAAATGAGCTTATCACCCCTTTAAAAGTAACAAGATTTTTGATATAGAGCCAATGAAGGTGTTTGGGTTATTTTCAGGACAAATAAAGAGGTTAGTAAAAGCCTTCAGAACATTACTGAAGCCTAGCACACACACAAGAAACAACTAAGACTATTAAAATGTTTCTTTATTCTTACTCTAATCAAGACTAGAATTTGTCACAGAATAATCCTCTACACAAGCTAGGGAATGATCACAGATTTTCTACTAAGTATGTAGGTTTCACTTCTTTGCATGTGTGTCCTGGTTCTGGCCAGAGTAGGGTTAATTTTTTGCAGTAGCTGGGATGGGGCCATGGCCAGGACCTTGACGTTTATTCCATTCCACCTCAGGTCATTTCCTTCTGGTCAGAGCAGTGGGAACGCTGGTCCTGAGCCAGAGGGAACATGGCTGTGGTCAGGTCAAGCTCTGCACTCTCCCTTTTGTAAACTTTTGTTATTAACATGGTTACTGCTCCTGTTCATTTTCTTATCTCATTGCTGCTTCCAGTAAATTGTTTTACCTGTGCCTTTTGTGCCTCCAATTCTCCTCTCCAACCTGCTGCAGTAGGGAGGGAGAGGAGAAAAGGAGTGGAGCGAGTGGCAGCATGTGGTTTGGGGTTTGTAGGAACACTAAATTGAGGAATACCTTTCCTAAACCAAGAGCATAAGTTAGTCAACAGATGTTGGAAAAAAAGGTGAACACTGGGCCCCAGATAGAATGAATCAGCATTTGTAAGAGACCCTTACTTTACTCACTCATAAACAAGCCCATGGATCCTTCTCTTTCTGCCATCAGTACCCCACGTCTGATCCAATCCTGCAATATGTCAAGTACTTTCTCAAGAGTCTTGATATTCTCCACTGTTGGTCATATCAACATAGACACAGCGCAATACTTTGGATTGGAGCTCAAGACACAGAGATAGCAGCTAATCAGGAGCTAATAAGACTTCCACACCTTATTACTCAGCATTCCTGCCCACCAGGAGACATTTGCATTGGGCAAGGTAGATGCAAAACTGGGGCTAATATTTAAAATGAGATATGGTTGTGGATTTTATTTCTAAAGACACGTCTGTTCAGTATCACAGACAAAACAAAGTAAGGCTCAAACTATTATTAGGGATAACTTCGAGTAAGAATCATGGAATAAATAGGGTAATCTTGACACATTTTTGCTACGGGTGATAGGAATAATTTCCCTTTTTATTGTTGCTTCAAATTTCAAAGCCATATAGTTTCACTGTACCATCTTAGGGGAAAGCAAGGATATGTTTTGTGAACTCTCCCACAAGTGGTATCAAGTAGAAGAAAAAAGTTAAATTTAATTCTTTTTCCCCAAAATTTTTCTCTCGCTGTAGAGTCACAGCTGCCAAGAATCAGCTAGTAGCAGTGGAAGACTAGCTCATCAGGTGGGCTGCCCAGGTCCCCAGTGGAGTCCTGATCTATACAATGCATCAAATACTATACTAAAATTACATCTCCACTGTTTGACCATTCAAGACTTATAAATGCAAGTCCTCTTACAAAGAGACCACAACAACCTTATCCATACAGAAATTAAAACTTAGCTCAATCCATAGGTACCATGTACTATAATCTTTTACTGTATACCCCAGAAATGTGTTTCCCCTTTAGCTTATTGTCTTGTATCATAGTAGGAAGAAATACAGTTAAATCTACCTCTACATTGAATACACCAGAAGAAGTAAAGTAGTAATTATTATGACCAAATATACTAAAATGAACAAACAATTACTTCTTTACCAATTTTCTGATCTGCCAAGATTTTTGCAAGATATAAATGCAAAAAAGTCAATACACTGTTAAATATGCATTTCACTTCATACAATGTTAAAAGTTAGGTAATGAAACAGATTATGGGGATAATCTTCCATTACAAGACAGGATAGCTCCTTAATTCCAACATGAAATCTGAGCAAATGATGGTGAAAGTATTCAGTATTTTATCATATGCTAGAGACAAATATAAAAACATTTCAATAATGAATACCTTGGTTGCACTCAAACCATGAAGATTAAAAATATTTTTAGTCATCTACGTCATTAACAAGACATTGATGACAGTCACCTGGTTGCTTGCTCAGGAAGTTTTATCCCTCACATAAATTCACTTACTGACTTCTTTTTTCATTTGCACTAAGGGTTAAGATGTGCTGCTTTTCAGAGTTTACTCTTGGTCCTTTCCATGTATTACTCATCCTGTTTATTTGGATATTTTTAACAGTTTTGTTCATTGTACAGTCTTTTGTGTAAATATCACATTTTCTTTCAAATCAAGCAAATTATATGCCTAAACTCAAGAGAATATACTTTTAAATAATTTGGAATTGCTCAGTATAAAAGAATGAAACATGCCAACATATTCATCTTGCAAGCAACAAAACTGTTTTGTGCAGACAACAGCAAACATACATTTAACAACAAATCCTTGTTCCTTCAATACAAATTAACCATGTTAAAGCTTTACCTCATTCTAGAGCATGCACAGTATTATTGCACATTCTGTAAAGACAAAGTAAGCTTGCAAATGTGCAGACACGGATAAAAGGACTTGCTAAATAATTATGTTAACTCTGTTATTTTTACTATGATTCAAGTAAATTAACTTTATTAATACTGAAGCAAAGAACAGAATAGGAAGAAAAAAAACTTAAGTCAAATGGTCACAAAGTATTTTTAAAATTCCATGACATTAAAGTACTCCCTAGCATGCCAGATTTTAATGAATGGAATACATTAGTTCCATCCATCAGCTTTTCTATCAATATCCCACTCTGTCACTTTTGTTTTGAACTAAAACTTCAACTGTGTTAATCAAAACATATACTGCCACTTTTTCAGATGAAGGTTATTTCTTATTCTTTACAGGCTAGTGAAACTGTCTTTACTATAGGTTTGATACATAGCAAGCATGTCTTCTAGGCTGTTTTTTTGATCAAGCATTCCTTGGACAAAGGATTACCACTACAGCACATTTGTTTTTATAAACTGGCTTCACTTTACTTTCAAAGAGCTTCTATTGACTAAACAGTAAGTGTAGCACTTGAAAGTGATTATTCCCAACTTTTTTTCATCTCTTTATAGAATAAAAGCATATTTTTATTCTTTCATGTTTCTAATTTTTAATGGAAAACAATGCCACAGAAAATTAGGAAAAGGAAACCATTTCTTTTTATAGCCTAAAAATAAAATTATATGTGCTTATAAGTTTAGGCATATATTTCACAAAAATGGATCCTTTCTTCAATAATCTTCCTCTGTGCTCCTGCTTGCATGGCAAGCAGCTTCCACCATGTAGGCTAGTGTTGAAGGCATCCTAAAACAAATACCTTATCACTCAATATAGATTACTTCTGGAGATAGAGAAGCAGAGACCAAATTTTCTAAAAATCAAATGCACATAGAGAAGTGATTGATGTAAGATGCATTCAGGTCCATTACAGGAGCCTTCCTTTCTACATGCTAAATTCAGGAGTCAGCGCTGTCTGCTCCTCAGAAAGTTCCCAAAGTTGCTAACTTGGGCTTTATCATACCTAAGAACACAGCTGTATTTATAGTTGGTGACCATGGTCTGCCCCCACAAGCACAGCTGCTCCCTATACAGACCCTGCAGGCAAGTATGGGGAAGGGATGTGAGACACAGAGCTGCTGCAGACCAGAAATGGGTACTGGTATCCTCACTGCAACAGAGTATTCCCAGACATCTCTAACCAAAAGTACTGTATGTTCAGAAAACCACCTACTTCCCCCAGTTCATGGTGCCATCCTATATTAGGCTCTAAAGACAAATTGAGATCATATAGAAAACTATGTTAGTTTAGACATTGCAACAGTCATTTTGTATAATCCTAGCTGCAGAACTATCATTAGCTTTATCATAAAGGAAACTAGCCTACAGGACTGATCCCCCCAACTGTGCTTTTTGAGAGCTTTCACACCTGCCCAAAATGGGTTAAGTGGTATGGCACCTTAAAACTTGGCAACAGCATCATGCACACTTCCATAAGGCATAAATAATTATACAAAAAGATAACAAGGAAAATATCAGACTGTGTATACATCCCCTTACAACCAGCTGAACTCTACTCAGACATGACTGCCAACACCACATTACTTGTAAAATGTTTGAAAGAGACCCTTCACTAACACACAAAATGCTGTTTGGTTTTATAAGAGTAAAAAGTAAAAGACAAAGTGCACGTATCTCTCCTCTACACAGCTAGATATGAATCAAGGATCTAAATCAATTATAAGATTTTACAAGCCATTATTTTTTCATTAGCATCTTTTGTGGTTTTAAAATCCTTGTCTTCCTCTGCAATCTGAATAAATAGTTGCCTCTAAGTAACTCTGGTACTAATACTTCCTTTGTTCTCATTTGACAATACCTGCCCCCAAGCACTAAAGATGATAAAAAAGAAAATCTAAAATTCAAATTCTGCCTAACAACAACTGCAGTGACACAGCCTGTTTGCATTTATGCTGAGAACAAGCTGTCATAATACTGCTCTACCATTTGTAACCTCCACGCATTCTCACCTGCCCTCTGAAACAAGAGTCTCTTTGTCTCAAAAGTGTGTTTGTGTAACATTCCTTTTCTAATTTAAACTATAACCAAAAATAGAAAACAGCTTGTGCTCCACCAAATCTGCACTGAAGCTCAACTACTCATGTGGGTCAGGTACACCAAAGGGTTTATTAAAGCTGTTTGGTTTACATCTGGTTTTACATCACATCTAAGGAACAGGCAGGGAGAAGAGGGTGGAAATTCTTGCCATAACATAAAAGCTTAAAAAAAAAAAAAAAAAAATCATTGCATTTCCTCCTCCCATGCAACCCCATCTGATCAGTCATGCACTCACTTTTCCTCAGTTCCATTCCCAATTACCTTATCATACATTATACATTGAAAGTGCCCTCTTTTTTCTAGGAACATGTAGGAGCAATGGGCCAACATTCCAGAAGACTTTCAAGCAGAGTAAGGCAACTTCTTTTACTAAAAATCTAGTGAAGGAATCATCTAAAAATACAGGTAAATAAATACAAGGAGGCAAAAAACAAATACTAGATTCCTTTTTCTCAGCTTCAGCAAGATTAGAGTAGAACAGTCAATATATTGTATCTCAAAAATGTGTTGAGACAGTTTAAGTTTAGGGGCTTACATATCGTGTTAAGGAATAGACTGATGGTATAGATAGCTTAGGGGAATTTACTGGAGACCAAAAACTACATAATATGCTTGGAAAATGGAACAAAACACAGGATACCAAGGAGCCCATAACTTTTATTCAACAATTACCAACTTATCTATGTGATGTCAACCAAAAGCCAAAACTGGCTCTATGAAAAGGGCCATTAACATCCTTTTCTGAATCTGTACATTCTATTCGTCAAACAAAAAAAAAAAAATCAGCCAAAACAATCTTAACTTTTCCAAACAAAATCATCCTGAATTAAAACTTTACTCTTCCTGATCCTTCCCACAATCAACAAAACGTGCTCTGCCTGGAGACACAAACAGGTTGTGAGGCTAGCTAAGTTATAAACTTCCTAAATTCCTATAAATAAAACAGCAAGGTTGTGATGTGAGAGGAGGTAATTCAAGGAAGCAGGGTAAGTTACTTCACACTTACCACAGGACAGAAGTACACAAAGGGTTACTCCATTACAGCTGGCACACCTGACACCCATTTTAACCTCTTATCAAGTCTGTACTTTCACAATAAGGAGAAATAGGTGAGAAATTTCTGCAGCAGAAAGAACGTTGTGTAATTTAATGTACCAGTTCAAGGACTTGATCCAAGAACCATAACTGATCACGGCTGTCAACATGGACTTAAGGAAGAGAAATGGAATACTCTATAAACCTAGTAACACCCAGGAACAGTAACAAAGGCGAATCTGAATTGCAGGTACAAGACATCCTTAGAAGACTTAACAGACTGTAAGAATTCTGCACCAACATTTAAACAAGCTGTACAATATAGAAACACATAATTTGAATCAAGACACCAAATGGTCAGATGCAAAAGAGAATTTAATGACTTTCTAGACAGAAACAGAAGTGGTTTTGTGATCATCTTGAGGGACTTCTTTGACTCTGACACTTCCTTCGTGCACACCTTCCTACACTGACCACAAAATCACCACAGGTCTTCTCCTCTTGACATCTTCATCTCTACCATCCACTACTTAAGAAGTATCCATCTTCCACTTCTGGAATACCACTTTAAAAGAAACAGCTAACCAACTCTGGCTGAACCAAGGAGAATTTTAAGAGATTATTAAAAATAAGTATACACCCTGGTTTTATACTTTTCTGCCTCTCCTCATATAAAGGGTCTATAGCAGAAGGCAAGCAATATTAAAAGTCAAAAATAAGTTCCATTTCAAAACATCCTTCTAAGGATATGATTTACAGGAAATCATAGGAAACCTCCCACTTGTCTCCATTAGTAAGAAGTGAAGACTACGCCCAGCACCTTGAATGAATCCAAATGTCATCTCCTCACTGCCACTTTATTCCTCCTATAGTCTTATTATTATAACTTATGTGCTTGATTTCTACACCTGGATAACACATTTGTCTCAAAAACTGCCATTCTACAAAGTTGGTTGTTTTTTTTTTCTGAATGCCTAATTCTGGAATACAGCAAAAGGGAAGGAAGTTTGGACTTCACTGAAATGATGCTTTCCAGCTTTAGTTTACTTCCCAAGAAACAAAGGGCACAAAGAAAAGCAATGAAAAGAAGAAAAGAGAACTCCAAAACCTTCAAAGACACAGAAAGCGTTTTAAGCGTAGACGAGCCTGAACCAGTATTTCTATTAAGCTTGCCTTAATAACCTTCTAAAAAGTAAAATCTGTGACAAAAAGTAAGATTACTTCATTCATTACAGAACTTATTGGACATTACCTCTTACTTCATTAAGCAAGAAGATTGAAGAACACAATTTTGTACAAGACACCATACTCAGATAAGCACCAGAAACAAACTTGCAAACTCTATTTCCCTTCTTAGCAAGACTCATGCAATAGAGTACAGAATGACAGCACACCAACTACTCTTGAATGGCTATCATATGCATTTGATATGGAAACAAGATACTGTGCCAGTCAGATTAAGTACAAATGGCTAACACAAAAGCTTACACTGCATTAGGGCTGCTTCTCTCACTTGATTCATCCAAAGGATCTTTGAAAACTAAAATTCATTCACAGGATCTTTGAAAACTAAAATTTATTATAAATTATTTAGGATAGAGTAATTTTTGTGTCATCACACAAAAAAAATCACATGTATATTGGCACTGGTTCCAAAATGTACTATCACTATAGAAATGAAGATTAGTCAATAGTGCTAATAGGTTAAAATTATACCAATCAAATATGAAGAATGAAGTATTTCTCTTTTCCACAATTCTCTTTTATTCAGAAACCAAAAGAGAATAAGAATGAAAACCAAGAAACTGTCCAGATGCCAACATTTGCCTTATCTTTTTTTAAAATTGACTATTTCCCAATATTTCTACTACAAATTGACTACTTCAATTTGACAGTCATTTCAGAAGCATCTTCAAAAATACAATCTCTAAATGATCATTCCTACAATTACACTATAATGCTAACAAATAAGGTTAATGCAAGCATATTTAGAAGCAAAGAAGCTAAACACAATAAAAACTTCTTTTGCTAAGTTACCAAGAATTAGCATGATCAAGTATATTGAAGCACTGCTTAGCAGTGCTCAGATACTTAGTCATATGGCTCAGCAGAGAAGTACATCTTCATTCAACTTAAAACTGGACACATACAGATTAAGCATCACCAGTAGATGAAAGAAGATGCATTGAAATCATAATGATATAGACTTCTACTTGAAATTACATGGGTCATGATCTAATGAAGTAATGCTTACAATTTTTTCATTTAAGCATTCTGACAATAGAGTCAGAATGCAATTTGTATAGGAAACACATCTAACAATTTGAACATAAGAAAAACATTTCTGTTACACTCCTTTTTTCAAGACCTGAACTCCATCAGTTAAGCAAAATAAAATAGCTGTCACCTTCTGAAATACTAATTTTAAAAGCCTGGAATAATATTAATGAAGTGCACTGAATCACAATAATTTTTTGTTTTAAAATCCTTCCTCTCCAACTATCTCACAAGAATAGCCCAAACAGACAGTAAATATGCTAACCACACCTTCTTCAAAGGAAGCACACCTGGGCTTCACAAAAAGCATCCTTGTATCACCACTGTTACCCTAATGCAGGAAATGAAATGGGTAACTGGAAAGAAGCAACTCTAGCAACTAAAATTACTAACATACTGCCTGGATGACTCTACAGAGCTCACAGCAAGTATTTCAAAAAAGTGACACTGAAATTGGCTTTAATTTTTGCTAACCTTAAGCAAACCTGTAACTAGATTAGTGTTTCATATGACACAGGTAAGTCAAAATAAAACCTGCTTATATAATTCAACTACTTGTGTCAAATTTCCCTTGTCATTACAAGTTCATATTTCCTTTGAAGCACAATGACTTCTGTACATACACCAAATGGGATACCTAAAATAGGCAGCAATAGGCTCAGTAATGAACAACTCTCTCAAGAGTTCTGGTAAGCACCCATCTACAGTGAAAACATTGCTTTACACGCTTAAAAATTCAAACACAAAAAACATTAATTCACCAAAGTCTTTACTGATCACTAAAACACCTTAAACAGTGTATTTTGCTCCTCTTGGAGTGTTTTTGCCTAAGTATATTCACATCTAGACAGTCTTGATGTTCTTTAAGAAAAAGGTCCTTAGATGTCAAGCAAATTTCAGACACCCTACCAAGCCCAAAAGACTACCACAGTAGACTGAGTAGCTATAATCATTGCCAAAGATCTGGAAGGAACATATGTATAACTCAAACATAACAGCATGACATTTACAGGAATGTAGACATTTCACTGCTTCTACCAACAATTTCACCAGCTGTAAAACTATACTGCCACCATGCCTGCCTCAGAGCTCAAGCGCAGAGAGACAGAAGAGAAGGAATTCAATCCTCCATTCACTTGACATCTCATTCCCCACTATCTCCTTCAAAAAGAGGAGACCTCAGAAAGAGCATTGTCTCTTCCATTTAATAGATTTACAGTAATACCACACAAGGCAAAGACTAATGGCCACAACAACGTTGTATCCCCCTCTTCCCAAAACAAGATTACAGAACTTCCTGAAATATTATTTTTTAAAATATTAGGTAATCAAATCAAATATTAAAAACCTCTTCAGTTAGCGCCAAGAGTGCAGATAAAGTGGACATTAATTCCTTTTATTAAAACTGAACCATTGCAAATCAAGAATCCATTAGGTTGCTGAAAAGGTTTCACAGCATGAAACTAACATTATCATTACCTTATCATAAAATCACGTAATATCTGAAAAGTGTGAATACTGTTTTGCTTCATTCCATCACTTGTGAAAACTCTAAGTCAATATCCATCATGGCTCCCAAAGTTTAAGGATCTAGGGTAAGGAGGGAGGTCAAGCTCAATCCAAGTTAACAGTCACTCCCTCTACCACAGGAAAAACTACATACTGTAAGCCCTTGTGAATAAGTAATTACAATGAAATGAATGTTTTATGAAGGAAATGCACTTGGTTTTAAAGGTCACAAAGTGACAGATAAGAGCATACAGTGAAACAAATCCAGCAAATTACTGACTGACCTGCAGGGTCAATGAATCCAAGCAATAAATATTTTTGCTCTTTGAATAATTAAAAATGTCAAAACACAGTGGCTGCAGACAACAGTGTTAAGAATGCAGACAGGCCAGATGATCTATTTCATATTTAAGTATTTAACTTACCTGTCCTGTGACTGCTCTTCATACATTCTTTCCTTTCCTTCTTTAAAGAGTCTTATGGCCCGTTTCGATTTTTTCATAAGGCTGTCAATGTAGATTTTAAAATACTCATTCTCACTGAGTTGTGCAAGTTTCTGGTTGTCATCATATTTGCTCAGTATAAGTCGCAAATGTTGGTAAGTATCAGGTAGAATGTCAAGTATATAAGGTGGGCTGTTTTTGAGTTGAAGCTTTGGGTTTTGGCACAATCTTACCTATAAGCAAAAACAAGAGAATGTAAAAGACAAGAAATCCATTGAGACAAAAACTAATCTGATATTTTGAAATTTATCAGGTATAACATATTTCTCTAACCTCCAGTGCCAAAGAATTAAATCCTACTTCATTTATATTCTGTGAAGTTCCAACATAGTCTCTAATGTCAAAAAAGGCAAAATTTTAGTTAATCTTGTCACATCTATAAAAAGCAAACAAGCTTACCTACATATTTTGTGGGCTTGCCCTTAAAGTACTATATAGCATATAAAGTGCCTATATATGCTAAGGAGAATATCAAAACACAGCATGCAACAAATGCCAAGAGCAGTACTTTCATACAGATCTGTTTGCTTCAGGTTAACTTAGCTACAGGTGTTTAAGCATCTACTAAGAACTGACATAAATTACTTTGTCATCTGGTGCCTCTCTTTATCCAACAATATAGCCTCTTAGACCCTAGGGAAATTTAATTTTGAAAGCTCTGCACATAAGAAAATGGTCTGAACTGTGGTTCAAAAGTTATTACCTACAACAGACAGACTTTAGGTCACTCAAAAACAGATACTGTAAACAAGGAAACAAAAATAATATCAACTCATTGTTTTCCAGCTCCTGGCTGGAATAAAAGTTCAGTGCTTTGCTTTTTGCTGGATGAGGACATGCCCACCAAAGCTTCTTTCTCATTCCCCTACCCATAATGAAAGACTCATAGGTCAAGACAAGGACAGGGAGAAATCATTCACCAAGTACTGTCACAAGTACTTAATATTAAGGTACTTAACCTCGACTTGGGGAACTTAATTCATTTAATTACCAATCAAATCAGAGTAAGGTAACAAGAAAATAAAACCAAGCCTTAGAAACACATTCCACTCACCACTCCCTCCTTCCTGGGCCTAATTTTATTTTCCACTCTACCTCCTCCCCACAGTAGCATCATGAATGGGGGCTGTGGTCAGCTCATCACTCCTTGTCTCTGCCACTCCTCCCTCCTCAGTGGGAGAACTCACAACCTTCCCTTGCTCCAGACAGGGGTCCCTCCCACAGGAGACAGTCATCTCCCAACATGAGTCTTTCTCATGGACCACAGTCCTCCATGAACTCCTCTAGAACATATTCCCTCCACAGGGTGAGTCGTTCAAGAGCAGACTGCTCCAGCATGTGTCCTCTGCAGGGCCACAAGTCCTACCAGGAAACCTGCTCCAGTGTGGGCTCCTCTTTCCATGGGCCCACAGGTCCTGCGAGGAGCCTGTTCTAGCACAGATTCCTTATGGTACCACAGCCTCCTTCAAGCATCAGCCTGCTCTGGCGTGGGGTCCTCCATGGCTTACAGTGAATGTCAGCTCCACTGTGGACCTGCATGGCCTTCATCACAGACTGCAGGGGGATCTCTGCTCCAGCACCCGGAACACCTCCCCATCTTTCACTGAGCTGCGTGGCCACAGAGTTCTTCTCTCACATATTCTCACTCCCCTCTTCCCTGGCTGCAATTTACTTCTGCACAGCAGCTTTTCTCCCCCGCTCTTTAAGACAATACCCCAGAGGCACCGCTGCTGCCAACAGGGTCAGCCTTGGCCAGCAGCAGGTCCATCTTGGAGCCGGCTGCTCAGCTGGACAAGGGGGAATCTTCTGGCAGTGTCTCAGGAAAACTACCCCTGTAGTCCCTTCACTATTAAAACTTTGCCACTTAAACCAAATAGAAGAAAACATCTCAATGGACTTGGAATCATTGTGATCCCAAATGGCACAAATATTGAATACATATTATTCAAAGACTAAGTTCAGGCTAATAGAATACCTTTATTTGAATCTAGTTTCCACTGGAAATGTTACTGGAAGAGAAAGGTACTCTTTGCTTCCTACACATCCTTAACAAGATTAGTATTGTCTCTGAGCTATCTAAATTTTCTGATAGTTTGTTCCATAATGCTCTGTTCTAGAAAAAGAGAGACTAAAACTAACAGGTAGTTTTTGACTGCTGTTGCACTGAGCTGTTCAGGTTCAGCTAAAACATTGCATAGGGACACATTCTAGACGTGTGTGCAGCTGTACATATGCAAATACTTATGAAAAAATTAAGACCATGTGGTATAAAAGTTTTATAGGCATCATTTGGCCACATTATATATTAGTGACTTTGACATTCTTTTGAGGTAACTAATGAGGTTATAAAAACATCTTAATAGTGCTGAAAGTAGATTCCTATTCCTACTAATCTATCAACTTGAAAAAAGTCCATCCTTGAGCTTTTCTGGGTGAGAGGGGAACAAACCTGTATCCTGTAACACTCACCTCTCTAAACTCAGAGCTCTATCACTATTGCTGAGCTCTCCTGTAATATCTATACTTACACCACTAAGAAACTCACTGCCTTAAGATTCCTGCCACTAACAGACCTTCATGCACCCCAAACAGCAAAGCAAACAGGTAATAGCTTGTGTCTGAAATGTACAGTGCAAGAACACAACCAGGCAATTAGACCGAAGTAACAGGGGGTCATAGTTAGAAAAGTAGAGATAGACTGAACAAAAGTCAAGGACTAAAAAGTTTTCAAAAGTCTAGCACCATTAGAAAGAGTATTTAGGACATAACACTTGCAATAGCTTTCCTCATTTCACTGATTGTCATTTTAGTAATTTCTATTATTCTTTCAACTTTTAGACCAAGTAATACATCAGAAAGCCTTATGATGTGTCGTAGAACAATCCTTATCCCAGAGAAATTTACACCTCGGTGGGAAAAAAGAAAACAGAAGCAGGCAAATATGAATACATGAGCTGTTCAACATGCTGAAGAGTGGTTCAGAGATTGAATACTAGCAGTTTGGTATTTCTAGACATAAATTGCAAAGTTCCACAGCAAGTCCTGAAATAATTTAATGGCTTATAAAGGAACTCCTTAAAGTTAAGAATGTGCCTGAAGGAAACAAAAAAAAAAGTAAAGCATATTTGATCATCTCTTGACCAGTAATGAAGTCTGAAACTGCAATCCACAACTGCAAGAGCTTTGACACTGAAAATAACTTGTTTATATTTCATATGATAAAGATAAGGTCATCTGGATTAAAAAAAGGGACAACAGGGCCCCAGTTGTGGATTAGGAGATGTCTAAAGCAGGATTTTCAAAGACTAAAGGTTGGCTATGATAGCATTCTTTCAAGATCAGAAAAGCACTGAAGTTAGGCTGACAGATAGAATTCTCTAAGGAGATGTCAGAAACATGGGCAAAGAATCTTACGTGTGTAGCTAGACCTGAAAATCATCCACGCAGGGACATACATTAATTTCTTTTAGCAGAAGAGTAAGAAGAACTGAAATCCCAAATACAGAAGTGAAAATCTTTATGAAAACCAGATTTTTCTTCTCTGAACTTTGAGTTCACTGTGATTTCTGGTTTAGTGAAAACTTGAAACCAGACTGACATTCTGCACAAGACCAACTACAGGTGACACAAATCTGTCACTGATCAAGCCTTACAACTCTCTGAAGTAACAAGCACAAGGGAAAAAACATCTGAAAGACCAAAATGTTTATTCAGAGAAAAAAGTCAGCAATGAGAGCAGACCACAAGCAGCGAGGGCTGCAATCATTCTGAATTACTTATCTACCCTAACTTAAATCTCATGAACAAAGAATTAATTATCTTTCTGAAGTCTATCTTTTTGATCAGATGTGCCAACAAGCAAAACGTAAGTGATTTCATATACATTAGAAATACCATTAAAATACTAAAACAAGAAAAAGCAATTTGCTTATGCTGGTTGCTGTATTTTCAACAGTCACTCCATTCAGCTATACAAAAAGAATATCCAGTTATAAGGAAGAACTGTTTTCTCTTTCAGAAGTTCTAAAAAGTTTTCTTCAGTCTCACATCATTACATACAAGATAGTTTCCAAGGCTTCAGTTTCTGCTGAATTTGGAGAGATAAATACAGCACACTACCAGAACCTTCCATTTCAGAACAAGTTTTTAAGAAAGCCACACAAAAATTCTTCAACACCTTCATTAATTTCATGAATCATAATTGAAAAAAAACCTAACATTATGTTCAATTTAGTGATCCACTGAAGTAGTATAAGATTTCCTTCACTTTACAGAGTACACAAGGATTCAAAGGAAGTAAGTCTGTAAGAAGATGGTTGGTAAACCATATGGCTTCCAGTCAGGATGTCCTGACACATACCACAGCAGTTCACAATTAAAAGTAAGCAATAAGAAATGACACCTGCTGACGCAAAAGATTTGCCAAGACCTTTCTTCAAAAGAAAACAGAACTCAAAACAAACACACACAAAAAAAACCCCCAACATCCCTAAAATAAAGAACTCTACATTGCACTTTACAAGGCAACTCTCACCAACACATTAGGAGCGGACATGAATCATATCACTGTGTGAGTTTTGTATTGTTATGACTGGAAGTAAGCATGTATATATTTAGCAAGCACTCAGTGGCAAAAAAAAAATTAAAGGCAGTAAGCAAGTTAGTAAAAGATATCTCTCTTATTGAGGCAAACTGAGACAAAATTAAGCCCCTTTCACTAGCTCACACTCAGGGAAAATCCAAGCACTTAATCCAGAACCACAGAAACAATGAGAGTGCACTCTGAAAACTGAGGCATTACCTTAATCAAACATTAACCCCGCTCTCCTCCTCTCCTTGCCCACCCCTAACCAAAACAAATGCCACTATTCGTAACACCTTTGAAGATATTTGACTTAAATTATAAGGCATTATTTCATAGCATCATCAGAGATGATAGTAATGGAGGCCTATTGTACATAAACAATTAATTTCTTGCTAAAACTATCTTCTATTCACTTTTTAAAGCTAAGTCGACTTAGCCCTTGACTCATTTAACAAAAGTACCCTTGTTCAAGCAAAGTATAGCAGCCTTAACACAATCTGTTTAAACACCTAAGGCTAGTCAAAGACAATACAAGGAAAGTAACTCAGCTAAAACAGAATAAGTATCTAATGAGTAGGACATCCGCTATACACTGTTTTCAGCTGCAGTGAATGGGTCAGAACAATTGGAGCATCAGTGCTCACAGGCTTCCAAAACTACACTTCCAAATTGCCCAACTGAACAAGCATCTTCTGCAATGCTGCACAAAATAGTCAAAGAATTAGAAAGCACCTCAACACACCACAGACAGCATAAAGGTAGCTCTGCAGTTAAGATACCATAACAATTCTCCAGCAATCCACAATATCCAGTGCAACCAACAATGAATTCTGAAAAACTTAATCAGGAGGGGCTAATAAGGAAAACGGTCCAAGTTTGAACATTATGCTTCTTCGAAACAGACTTCTTCCTGCCTGAAGTCTGCCTTTAACTGGTATACATTTCATTTTCCATAGAAAAAAAAAGCTCTCATCAGAATATAAGCAGAGGTGACCCAAACACCAACCTTTTTGCCTGAGAACACAGTAAGTGCCTGTTCAACAACTACCACACTGCAACTGAGCCATATGTTTCCATAGTGGAAGAATAAACCATAAGAATGCTGATGCCACAGACACACAAGGACAGCTGACTTTGGAGGGTAATTTTACTTTCTTCCAATTAGAAAGAGAGAAGCTTCTGTTTCTCTGTTTAATTTTGTATTCTTTTTCCATAAGCAGCATATACAGGACATAAGATTTCCTACCAACTTTGACCATAGAATCAATTACATTAAGTTCAGCAAAGGATAACCAATGCACTCATAGTTTCAACTACCATGCTCTGTATACTCAGATGCTGACAGATGTTAATTTAAAGAAAACCACACTACTAAGCTGCAGAGGTAACACAGCTTTTACTCACTAAGTCAATAGTAGAAGCTTTGGAGAAGCACTCTAGTTTGCTCTTAAATAATTACTAAATAGCTAATCAATGCCATCCACATTTACACAGAGTCAAGCAACTGGTGGGCCATGACAGTGTACCCAAATCGTTTTGGCAATGTCGTTAATCTTTATAGTAGAAAATTTAATTATTTTCAGGCTAAAAGCATAGGAGGAATGAAAAGTAATTAAAAGTTAAAAATACACCTGTTTTAAAAATCCTGTTTAGAATGTTTTATGATTTTATCAGCTTGAATCCCACAAGAGTGTGAAGAAATAGTACTGACAACTCTAAATAGCTGAAGCAGTAAACAAGCCTAACTACTTCAATGTTTACATAGTAGTAATTCTCTCCCAAAGTTGGTCTCAACATACCATTATTCTCTAATAGTAATATATGGCTAGGGTATAGGTTTTAAAAGCCATTAGGTTTACAATCTCAAGAAAAGAAACCTCATGTAATTTATATACAGTTTAAAGGAAGAACTGAGTTGTTAACAATATTCATTTTTCATTTATTTACAAGATAACAACTTTCTAAAACATGCATCATGTTTTAAAAACAGTAATTTGCTTCCTGCAAGTCCAGAGACACACAGTCAACTTTCTTATACAATGCAAGCATTGAAAAGCAAGGCTAGCCTCCTAAACCATAAAAGAAATACTATCTTTTGCATTGCACAGGAATTAAATTATTTTTGGTTCTTAATGATAAAGCTACTGCTTACCCATGAGAAACACAGTAGAGAAACTTGACATTGATGCTAATGTTGCTTTCCCTTTAATAATGCAGTTAATATAGTAAATTCATATAAGACATACCAATAAACCACAAAAAGTATAGATCCCAGTGTATGAGGTTTAAAAAAGAAAGATATATAGACAGCTAACAATTTACATTCACTGATTATCTACATGCAGATTATTTTTTATTCCTTGCAAGAATGTTGCTTATGCTAACTTTTACAAACAAGGCTCTAAGCAGGAGCACTATTCCAACATTCTGTCCTGCTAAAGAACTCTTTTTAAAAATCCGTTATTATTTTCACACTGATAATAAAAGTTCAAAGAGAAAGCACCCAAACAGAACTGCAATATTCTACCTATTCCAATCTAAAGTATCAGCCCATAGAAAACTGACATTATCATGAAATTTGAACAATTTGAAAGCAGGACACATAACCAATTCTACAAAAAGAAGTTTGCATGGTGTCTAGGTAGCCAGAATTTTTGCATACACCACAAAACTACCCTCATACAGTTCTTATAGGGTAGGAATGTTTGCAGCATAGGTTAATCCTTTATTGTTGCAAACAAGTAATTCATACAGAAAACCTCATCTGCCAGAGGACAAAATTACAGAAAGAAATGAAGGAAAGGCAGAAGATGGCAATTTTAAAAAAGAAAAAAATGCAAACCAGAAATTATTGAGCTCTGCCACTAGTTTTTAAGGCTGCTCTTTTTTCAGTGTTTGGTCAAGATAAAAGCTTTGCTTCCATTATTCCTTTTCTTAACATCATTACATTGGGGGAAAACTTCAGCCACCTTACTACAACAATAAGATGATTATCACAGCTACTATAGTTAAAGAATAAACAAGCATAATAACTGTTATTACAACAAGTAAAATAGGCCTCCAAGCCACAACCTTTACTATGGGTTGCACCCCACTGACTTGGCAGAGCTACTCTCCTCACTAGGCATTAATTTGATCAGTCACCCACCACAGAAATCAGTCATAGGACACTCTCCAGAAATAGGATTTAAAACAACAGTTGATTGAGCAGGTTTCTATTTCTGAGTTTAATCCCTGGGTTTGATCTAGACGGAGGAAAAAATGACCTTCCTGTGCCTACAGCCACACAAGGCTATGAGATTTAAATCTGTTTGCCAGCATATTAAATTTGCTCAAACACATCCTTTGACTACAAGTACCAAATGGTAAAAACTCAACCAACAAGCTAGAGCATTCTCACACTATGACATCATCCTGTCTGGTATACTTTAATACAATTTGGAAATAAAATTTGATTAACTGAGAGCAGCTTAAAGAGGATACATTAAAGATCCAAATTGAGGACACTTATACAGTAAAATGAAAAAGGAAGCACAGCACAATGCCCAGCCTTTCCAGTGACTTCTACAAAACAGGCCTTCCTGGCTGTTCTGATGGGCTGTGACAAATACAGTTATCCTGTATTGGATGAGTGAAAGGAATCCAGAAGTCTAAGACATGGGATTAAGACTTTCTGGTAACTGTGATTTCACAAACAAATCAGGGTATAATCTTACTATATAGGTCTGTAAATGGCCTGACACAGGGAAATCAGAGCTCTGCATTCCCCACGTGGCTTCAACAACAAATCAGATTCCCAGCTTCCAAGCTGAAAACTTCCTCCTACTGAAGAAGAGTACCTACTTTCAAGTATTTATACTTGCAGTTCTTAGTACAGGACAGGACAACTTAACATTAACAGCATCTTGACCATTGACAGGAAAATGTCAATAAAGTCTTTGTGATAATAGCCATTTTTATTAAAGCTGGGTTTTCAGTTTATAACTGCTGCCAGCAAACACAGTGGAAATACAGATACTGTTCTTGGAGCACCAAAAGAGCCTACAAGGACTTTAAAAAAGTATTTTAACACTTGTAAAGGCATATTACATTAAATAGTCTCTACCCTACCAGTGGAACTAATTTATGAACATTAAGAAATGTTGAACACCTTATTTCACAAGAGCCACAGGAAAAGTAAAGAGTTGCACTAAATCAGAGAGAATCACAGAGTTAAAAAGGGGTAACTCTATCGCCATACAGACCCAAGGCCAACAGGTAGGAATCCTCACTGCTCAGCAGTTTCAAGAGGAAGCTTTTAAATATCACCCCTTGTGCAAAGCAGAGTGCCTGCATCTCCTGAACAGCAAGCCATGTTACAATCGAACTCTTCCTACCACCGGTAAGGCACCCTCCTAGATAACCTATTATGATACAAGCTGTCATTTCAAAGAATACTAAACAAAATGTATCAGGCTGGTGAGGGGAAGCATAAGAGCTAAAAAGCTACAGTCTATCCCCCCACTTCTTGAAAAATGAGTTTCAGTACAGTGTATATCTAGTTTCAAAATTAATAGTAGACATACTTATAAGTAATTAAAATGCAGAACGTGTACTTAAAAAGTTAGGCATGCCATACTAATCTGTTTACTAAACTGACAAGAGTGACATCCCCCAGTCCACACGCACATTCCTAAAAGCACAAACACTTCCATGCTGCCATCACCAACATATCTCACAGGACAATTAGCTTAAATGAAGTTTAATACTTCAGAGGTCTTGTTTGCAGACTAACAGTGTCATACAACACGAAACACAGAGAATATGTGATTACAAGTCTAAGTTAAGCAGCTTTTGGTTAGGACAGCTCTTCAACTTTGAGTCATTTTAAAGGATCTGAAAATAACAATAGCCTAAGGCAAACACACACATTTGTTTTCCTTCCACAAACCAAGATTAAAAAAAAACATAGCCAAAGGCCACTGAAAAGGGAAATAAAAAAAAGACAAATGATGCATAAATAACCTCAAACATAAGTCCCCTTACTTTCCGAGGCACATGCAACACAGCACTCAGAGCTGCAGAAAGAAGCTGCTTGCCCCTGTGTACCTATTTAAATAGCCCCATTCTTCACTGTGTGTATACACGGAGGCACAGAGGCACCCACCACTTTGTCCATGAGCTTCCAGGTCTTCTCCACCGTCCTGCGGTCGGCAGCTGCCTGCTTGGGGGGGCCCACAGCATCCTGAATGGCATCGATGAAGCCCAGGATCCGTCCCTTGCGCGGGTTCCGGCCGTTGAGGGAATTGGCCATCTGGGAGCCAAGCTGGCCGCAACGACAGAGAAACACAGGCTCACAAGGTGCTCCGAAAACATCTTGTCACAGAACCCGCCGCAGCCTGCGAGGCAGCACTTCCTTCTTCACGGGCAGGAAAGGGCAAGATCAGGGCATGTTTAGGAACAAGCTTAACTTTTCATGACAAACAGCGTAAACCCACCTGGCCCGGGTTTACATTGACAGAAGCGATCCCGGATTTATCGTCAACACCGACAGTCGGGAGGGGGGAACACACCCGCGCCCGGCTCCGCGCCGCGCCCCTGCCCGTCCCTGCGCCCGCCGGCCGCGGGCACATGCCCGGCACCGCACAACAAAAGAGGCCGCGGCGGAGCTGGGGCAGGAGCGGGAGGAGGGAGCAGAGGAAGGCAGCGCGGGCAGCAGGCAGGCAGGCAGCCGCAGGGCAGGCGGGGGCAGCGGCACGCACACGGACCTGGCTCCCGGCGCCCGCATCCGCACGGACCGGCACCGCACGGCCGTGTGCCAAGGGCGAGAGCGGCCGCCGGGAGAAGGCGGCGGCAGGGAGGCTCCTCAGCCTCCGCGGCGGAGCGGAGCGCAGGCGAAGCGTCTCTCCGGACGCGGCTCTCCTCCCTCCGGCCGCGGCGGCTTCAGTGCGGCGGGAGGCAGGCGGAGCGCATCCCGCCC